>JAQPZY010001460.1:2585000-3078466 GCA_029931535.1 Margaritifera margaritifera
GCAATGAAAAAAACTGCTAAAGAATTTAGTAAACAACAATCAGCAATCGATGAATCAGTCAAAGACCGATCAGGTCGATTCGATGTAAACGGATTAAATGGTCGATCCACTGTCGATCGGTCAAGACTGATTGTAAACGGATTAAATGGTCGATCCGCTGTCGATCGGTCAAGACCGATTGTAAACGGATTAAATGGTCGATCGTCGATTCAACGAGTAACTCAAAATCCAGTTTTTTATTGATCAACAATTTTTATATAATTGATTATTATATAATTGATTATTATATAATTGATTATTAATAAACGTTATGTCAATTCGATCATATCTTAATATCAGCGACATTTATGATGTAGATAATTCTGCAACAGAATTTGAGTACATTGAATATCAAGAAGATCAACCAAATACTGTTGATAAAGAAGGAATTAGTATTTTAAGGACACGTGATGAAGACCTTTATCTGTTACCTCATAAAGGATACATTGAAGTTCGTGGAAAGTTAATGGATATAAACGCAGCACCAGCAGTAGCTTTTGGAGCAGGTACAAACATCTCTTTGGTAAACAATGGTTGGTCATTATTTGAACAAGCAAAATATATAATCAACGACAACGAAATCGAACATATAAGACATCTTCCATTGGCCAGCACAATAATGAATATCATAAGTTTTTCCGAAGATTATACACGATCGATTGCAACAAATATGTTGTGGATGAAAGATGGGAGTACTGGAGGTGCTAATCCATTTGAGTTTAGCACAGGTGTTGGAGCTGCTGCTAATAATAATAATTTTCTTTTAGCTAATCCAGCTAATGCTGGTGCGGGAGATATTGGCGACGCTGTTAGATCAGGAGCAACAAATCTTCGGCAACAAAATTATAACGAAGGTTATGCAAAGCGGCGAGCAATATGTGATACCAGCCGGCTGGTCACAATACTTCTTCCTTTGAGCTCAGTTTTTGGTTTCTGCAAGGACGTTACTTCCGTGGTAAGAAGTATGAGGCATCGAATTGAATTGACGGTATCTAAACCAGAAAACCATATACTTAAAGCAAATGGAGTCCACGATGGTCGATTTGTTATCAGTTACATATCACTGTGGATGCCAAAAGTTGTACCATCAACGTTAGTATGATTAGAACTCGAGGAGGCATTAACTTCCTATACGCGAAAACTGTATTTCGAACAATGGCGAACATATGAACATGGCGTTCCAGCTGGTAGTGCTAGTGGTACATGGAGAATAGATACAGTACCATCGGAACGACTGCCGCGACACATCTTTGTTGTATTTCAAACCATAGACAGAAAAAATAATCAAGAACAAAATAATATGATTTTCGATCATATGTTTGTGGAACGAATCCTTGTAAGAATGGCTTCAAGACAGTATCCAGAACGAGCTCTAGAATGTAATTTTGATCCAACAAATAAAAATATTTCTCGCGCGTACTTTACGTTGATGGAAGCTATGCAAAAATATCAAGATACCGCAGATGGATCTCAAATATCACTTGATGAATTTTCAAGATTATATCCAATATTTCATTTTGATCTTACAACACATTCTGAACGATTAGTTGGTACTCCAGCAGATATTGAAATTCAATGGAACCTCAACAATGCTTTGTACTCTCTTGGAGCAACAGCTGCAAATGTTGATGGTGGAAAAGTAGCTGGTGGTGTTGCTACTACAGGTGGATATAATAATTTAGCTTATAACATTTATGCGTTAATAACATCTGACAGATATGTTGTTCTTCATGCTCTTAATGGTAAAATGTCAATCAAAGTGTAAACGAATCGATTTTTATAAAATTGGTTTGTATAATGCCTCGTAAAATTTATAAACGAACTCGACGAATCGGTCAAAGACCGATCAACGCGGTGATCAATCAAACAACTAAACGCAGATTAACTCGATCCACTAAAAGTGGATTAACAGGTGGATCAATTGGTAGTTTCATCGCGTCAGCAGCAAAAACTTTATTACCAAAAATATTACCACTATTAGGAACATTGGGTGTTGCAGCAGCAACTGGAGCAATATCCGGAACAACGGAAAAAGCAACATCAGGACGAGGAATTCGACGCAATAAAAAATTGATTCATCGACGTAAACCAGTTTATGGAATGGGTATTAAACGATGTCGTTGTTAATCCTTAAATTTTTATATAATCAATCATATACACAATGATCAGAAGACCGCGGCGATCTACTGGTGGAATGAGGCGAAGAGGTGGATTTATTGGACCATTATTGGCAGGAATAGCTGGTTCACTGCTACCAAATTTGTTGGGTATTGGACGAGGTGTAAAAAAAAGACGAACTCGAAAAGGCCACGGAGTAACCCTACCAGGAACAAGAAGAGCAGGATATGGACTACGACGTCGGCGAAGAAGGTAAATAAATATATATCACCGCTAAGCAACTTTGAAATTATTAACTATTTAAAAAATATTAAAAACTTTATTGGAGTGTTTAACAAAGACCAACTTGATTTTAAATCAACAGCGGTTGATTCACTGACTGATTCGTCGATCATAAACATACAAGATTTCAAAGACGGATCAGGAACACATTGGGTTGCATTACATGGTAATAATTATTTTGATTCATACGGTATTCCACCAAGCGATGCTGTTAAAAAATATATTAAACGTCGTGGTGATCGGTCAATGAATCGTTTGAAAAACGATCAAACCGATTCGTGTTCGATAAATTACTCGTCGAAGCAAATTCAACCAGCTGGAACCAACACATGTGGTTATTATTGTATACTATCTATAAGATGGATGAACTCGAACCGATCATCAATCGGGCGTGCCCGATCATTTGTTGATTTTATTTTACAATTTGATCCAAACCCAACGGCGAACAATGATATAATTTGTATGAAAATGTTTAATCAATTTTATAAAAGATTTTCATAAAAATCCAATCAATTTTATAAATAATTTTTATGTAATCGATCATATAATAATTGTATAATGATATCATACTGCCTTAAGTGTAAAGCTAAAACAGAAAGCAATAATGAGGCAACAACAACAACAAAAAATAATCGAACAATGATAAAAAGTATATGTGAAGTGTGTGGTGGAAAAAAGAGTACTTTTATTAGTAATCAACGATCTAGCGTAATCGATCAGCAAATTGGCAGCGGTAATAATAATCTGGTTGATATTGTGTTAAGTGAGTACGTCGATGATATTATCGACGATTAATCAATAATGAATTGTAAGTGTAGAATTAATGGAAGACCATCACAAAAATGTATTTGTGTGGAAGGTAATGCACTACACGTCTACTGTAAAAAATGTAAAAAAAGTAAAATTGTTGGTGGATCAATTGATATCCATAAATGGATTGGAAAGTTACCACGACCTAAAAGTGGTTGGACACTACCAGGACATAAATACACTGGACCTTGGAATCCACTAGATACTCAACTTGACAGCAATGATCAACCACTACCAGGACAAGAACCATACAATCAAGTTGATGCCACCGCTATGAGACATGATATATGTTATCGTGATAACGTTGGAGACAAACATATGTGTGACAAAAAAATGTTGGACGAACTCCGAGAAATACAGCCAAAAAATATGCGAGAATGAGTTGACAAATTATTTGTTCGAGGAATAATTGGAGCAAAATATAAACTTGGCCTTGGTCAAGGCAGGCTCGGAGAAACTCGGCTTGGTCAATTGGGGATCGATCATCTCAGTAAACTTGCCGTTGAACTTCACAAACCAAAAAAAAAAAAAGTTTCAACGACGTCTCGTGGTCGTAAACGCCGTCGACGATACATGGGCCGTTGATCTTGCAGATATGTCAGCGCTTGCTGACGATAATGATGGTAATAAATTTTTATTAACTGTGGTAGATATTCAAAGTCGATTTGCTTTTATCGAACCAATAAAAAATAAAATGGGTGCAACAATAACATCAGCGTTTAGCAAAATTATTGAAAATAGTGAGCGGCAACCAAACAAAATATGGACCGATCATGGAGTTGAATTTTACAACAAACAATTTGAAGCCTGGTTAAAACAACATAATATTAAAAAGTACACGACGGGTAATGAGGGTAAAAGTGTAATTGTTGAACGATTCAATCGAACAATCAAAGAAAAATTGTACAAATGGATGACAGCTAATAACACACGCAGATACGTCAATGCGCTACCACAAATCGTAAACGAATACAATAACACAACACATAGATCAATTGGCGGAACTCCAAATGAAGCATTATCTGATCCAATACTAGCAAACGAAAATCTGTATCGAAAACACAAATTCAATGTTGGCGATCGTGTTAGAATTTCATTATCTAAAAAACAATTTGAAAAAGGATTTACACCAAACTGGAGTGAAGAAGTGTTTGTTATCAGCGAGATACTAACAACGATTCCTGTGACCTACAAACTAATAGATTTAAATGATGAGCCAATCATAGGAAGTTTTTACGAACAAGAACTGCAGCGAACAAATCAAGATGTATTTATAATTGAAAAAGTAATAAAACAACGTGGCAATAAATCATTTGTAAAATGGCGTGGTTACGGCGATTCTTTTAATAGTTGGATACCTCAATCGTTGATCGCTGATCGCTGATCGGTCAAAGACCGATTGCAGACTAATTCGCCGGATCAAACCAGTGCATTTCACGGCAGATTCTAATATAATTATTTAAAATATACTTACACTTGACAGGCGAACACAAGTTTATTAATTCGCGACGTCGTTGTTCGTCAACGTTTAATAATTCAAAAATCTTAACAAAAATATAATCAAATTTAATATTTTTTTTACGCCCAGGAATCTTAACATTTAAAAAAAAATTAGTTTTCGTTGGAATTCTTCACGTTCTTCTGGTGTAAAATTGAATTTAATAGTTTTTTTAATTACATGATATTTTGCGTTGTATTTACTTTTTTTTCTAAAATTATGATAAGGTCGATAATCAACGACTGTAACAGCGTCATACTCATCAACAACCTCTCCAGGTTCTAAATCATATTGTGGAACATTATCATCAATCGAGCACGCTCGATCATTGATCCATGGTTGATTAAGTTGATCAGTTCGATCAGTCATTGATCCATTTTTAACAGATTGTTGATGGATTCGCCGATCTGTTGAAATGTGTTTGTGGTTGTTAGTTTGATCATTTCTATCATTAGTTCGATCAATCACTGATTGATCGCTGATAAGTAATCTTAATTTTGCCAGCATGATTATAAAATATTTGATTATATAAAACAAAATTTTATCTAATTGATTGAAAATTCAAGAATTTTTTTATGTAATCGATTGAAAATTCAAGAATTTTTTTTATATAATCAGTTATATAATCAATCATGACATCAGTAAGATATCATTACAAAGGATTTATAGAAAACATGCCCGATTTGGAACCGCAATAAGATACTGTTTCTCAAACACTAATACTGAAGGAAGCGTTATGATACAAATAAATAAATTAAGCAATAAAATTGGAGCAGAAAAAAATAATATTTTATTAACGTCCAATGAATTAAAAATATTTAATGAAGTTGGAAATGTAATCGTTGATTGGGACATTGGCACAATCATGTTATTTGTACACAACTGTATCTCGAAAAATGAACTAATTCGAATACTTAAAAATTAATTTACATATTTAAACTGAATTTTGCGTTGCAATTTCTTCGAAAACGCTAATCTTTGAATTCCATCAGCGACTCGTTTCACAGATGGTGGTGTGATGTTAAAATGTTTAGCTGCCGACGATATTGATTGAAATTCTTGTTGTTCTTTTGTTTCTGAATCGATTGATGTTACTGGACGCGCTGGCTTACCAAATGTAGTTTGATTAGCATTATTACCTCGTCGTGAGTTTTCTCTTAAAGTAACTAAATCTAAGTTTTCTAATCGATTATCCGTCTTAATATTATTAAGATGATCTATAACAAGTTTTGATGGAATCAGATTATTAAAAACTTCGTAAACAAAACGATGTGATCTCATGTGTTTAAGATCAGGTGATAAAGTAAAATGTAAATATCCTAAATTATTTACACGACCAACTGTTTTCTTTGTTCGCGCATGTCTAATCATTCCCTGATCGTTTGCTTCGTAGTTTTTATAAACTGGATGTTTTTGAAATTCATTTTGCAAACCCAGGTTATCAGCATTATTATCAATAAGAGAACCATTAACATGATAAACTCTGTATCCAGTTGGAATTTCATCGATGAAACAAGTATAAATAAAATCTTTGACAAACATCTCAGTCTCATCACAGATAATTATATACCCTGCTGGTGTTTTAACAATTTCTGGATAAATTTCATCATCGTAGGAAACTGAACCCACCATTGTTCCATAAAATCCGTCAAAATCTGGATGAGCGCAAGGTGTGTTGAGTTCATCATATTCTGGAATTCTGGATTTTTGCATTGTATATAATATATAATATTATATCTCTAATTGATTAATCATATCTGTTAAAAAAAAATTCAATTAAAGATATGATATATAATAATAATGCGGAAATCAGCACAGATTAAGAAAATTGCTTCAGCGTTTGGAGGGTTTGATAATTCATGGGAAATGAATATACCGAATAAAATCTTGTCATTATCACCATTTAAATTATATGATATTATAGCTCCAATAATAATGCAGGAACGATCAAAACATCTGAGTATCAAATTTTTAGTGCAATTTAAAGTACTATTCGAAAAAATAACAATCGGTGATAAAATACCAAAAAAAGTTGAATCCTACATTTCATCAAAATCAAAGATAGCTTTGCTAGGAACAGACATAAAAAAAATAATAACAAAAGTAATTTTCAGTGAACTTGAAAATAAAATAGCGGAATATATTTCATCGGGATCCGCTTGGGTGCTACAACAAATACAATCTGTACTTGTACACACACATAAATTTAAGCCACTGCGAGGAAAATCTTATGTGGAACTACCAGAAAAAACAAATAACAGTAAATGCGTGATAAATGTAAAAAACAATGATAACAAATGTTTTAAATGGGCGATTCTATCTGCGTTCTATACACCTGAAAGAAATCCAAACAGAGTATCGCAATACAAACAATATGAAAATGTCTTAAATTTTACTGGAATTGATTTTCCTGTTGCTGAATCACAGATTGGAAAATTTGAAAAACTCAATGAAATCAGTGTTAATGTGTTTGGTTTAGAAGAATCTGCAAACAAAATAAAATATTATCCGCGATTGATAAGTAAAACAGCATCGCAGAAAACAATTAATTTACTTTAATACAAAGAACATTATTCTTATATCAGAAACTTTGATGGCTTAGTTGCATCACAATATAACAAACACAAATCTAAAATGTATTTCTGCTATAAATGTTTACATGGATGCCAATCAGAGGATGTGTTAATCAAACATCTCGATTATTGTGTAGAAGTTCAGCGAGTAAAACTACCAGAAAAAGGAAAAGAATCATTAAGTTTCAGCAACTATAACAAACAACTGAAAATTCCATATCTTATTTATGCTGACTTCGAGTCGCTACTCATACCAATCTCATTAGCATCTAATAATCCAAAAATATCATCTACAACTGAAATACAAAATCATGTTCCTTGCAGTGTTGCTTACAAAGTAGTGTGTGTAGATCCAAATCTTTCAAAAGATATTAAATTATATCGTGGCAATAATCCCGCTGAATGGTTATTATCAAACTTAATGACTGAAGCAAATAAGATACGATTGATGTACAAACGACTTAAAAAAATGATACCACTAACACAGCAACAAGAAGAAGAACATAAGATATCAAATATTTGTCATATTTGTCAACAACAAATTATACGTGAATCTGATAAAGTAAGAGATCATTGCCATATTACCGGAAATTATCGTGGGCCAACACATGATGAATGTAATCTACATTTTAAATGCCCTGATTTCATTCCAATAATATTTCACAATTTGCGAGGTTATGATTCACACGTCATTGTTGAAGCATTCGACAATGTAAATCTTCGTGATAAAAAAATTAGTTGTATCGCAAATACCGATGAAAAGTATATGTCAGTGACAATAGGGCCTCTGCAATTTATTGATAGTTTACAGTTTAAACCTGCGGCATTAGATGTACTAGCAAAAGGATGTAGCAAATTTACTTATCTCGAGCAGCACTTTAATGAGCATAGTAACATATTAAAACAAAAAGGAATTTATCCTTACGAGTACATGGACGATTGGAGCAAATTCAATGAAACATGTCTTCCACCACGTGATAAATTCTATTCCAAACTAAAAATGGAACAAATATCCGACAATGATTACAATCACGCACATAAAGTCTGGTCAACGCTAAATTGTAAAACACTTGGCGATTACCATGATGTGTATCTTAAAACAGATGTTCTATTATTAACCGACATTTTCGAAGAATTTAGATCTACATGTTTAAACTACTACAAACTTGATCCTTGTTGGTATTACTCATCTCCAGGATTATCATGGGATGCAGCATTAAAACTAACTAAAGTAAATCTAAAATTGTTGACAGATCCAACCATGTTTTACTTTATAGAAAAATCAATACGTGGTGGAATAAGTGTTATTACTAAAAAACATGCAATCGCCAATAACAAATACTTGAAAGATTATGATGCAAGCAAGCCATCAAGTTATATAACATATTTAGATTCAAATAATCTTTATGGTTGGGCAATGTCTCAACCAATGCCTGTTGACGATTTTAAATGGATAACTGGAGACCAATATCTAAAAGAAACAAATAAAAAAAATACCAGACGATGTCGGCTACTTTGTTGAAGTCGATCTGATGTACCCCAATCATCTACATAAATTACATAATGATTATCCATTTTGCGCGGAACAATTATTAATCACCAATGAGATGATATCTCAGGAACAACGCGATCTAAAGTAAAATATAATCTGGGTAAAAATGTGGCATATAAACTTGTGCCTAATTTAATGAGTAAAACTCGATATATCCTTCATCATCGAGCATTAAAACAAGCAGTTGATCATGGCATTGTAATAACATATGTTCATCGCGCATTAAAATTTAGACAAACTTGTTGGCTCAAAGAGTATATCGACTTTAACACAAGTAAAAGAACAGCAGCAACCATGGAATCAGAGAAAGACTTTTTCAAGTTGATGAACAATTCAGTATTCGGTAAAACAATGGAAAATATAAGAAAGCGTCGAAATATAGAATTAATCAATAATCCTGAACGGCGAAATAAAGTTCTAGCCAAAGACACATTTGTATCAATGAAAATTTTCACAGAAAACTTGGTAGCACTTCATAAACGTAAAACCGAACTAAAACTAAACAAACCAATTTATGTTGGATCCGCTATATTAGATATATCAAAGATATTAATATATGAGTTTCATTACGATTATTTCAAAAGTAAATATCCAAATTCTGAATTATTATTTACCGACACAGATTCTCTCTGTTATCATGTTGAAGCTGAAGATTTATATCAAGACATCTATGACAACAAAGCGTTATTTGATCTATCAGACTATCCCAATAGTAGTCCGTTTAAAAACGATGATAATAAAAAAGTAATTGGTAAATTTAAAGATGAAACTAATTTCACTCCAATCAAAGAATTCGTTGGATTAAGATCTAAAATGTACAGCATAAAAACCAATGATGATAAAATAAAGAAAAAAGCTAAAGGAATTGTAAAAACTGTAGTTGATAAGCATGTGTCATTTGATGATTGTCTTAGTGCGTTAGATGGTAAACATAATCATGTATCAATGACAACAATAAACTCTACCAAACATAAGATTAAAACAAACGCGATCAATAAAGCTGGATTATGTAATTTTGATGATAAAAGAATTTGTTATGATGGAATAAATACATTTGCATTTGGATACTATTACATTGACGATGTCAACGATAATAAATATGAAAATGTTCTTGATATAATTTTTATGTAAACTATATGATAGTGATAAGTTGATCGATCACGCTCGATTATGTAAATATTTATTATAGTAAAAGAAAAAATTAATCATCAACAAGTTTGATGACAATTTCTTATTAATAAGGCAAAAGGAGTGATCGTAGCATAATTCATCCAATCTAGGTTTCAAAACTGCAAGAGAGGGCTTTCATGGACTGAAATGAGAGAGAGGGTGGTGTGCTAGAATCCGCCTTTTACCTTACTACTTACGCGCTTTGCATATGCACTTAGCATATGCAGTTCATAAACACACTTCGCATACACACTTAGCATCTGCAGTTCATACCTCATACTCAGCATACGTAATTCATACTGCATACTTAGCATACGCACTTCATACTACAATACTACGGATACCCGAATCATACACTTCACTCACTACTTCATACATTATATTTGATACATCGCATACGCACTTTCGTAGTCTTCATGAAGACACTTCTTGGTCTTCTGGCGAAGTGTATCACTATTGACTATTTTATCCGATAAAGATCATTATAGTGTTATAGGTAATTTTGTTATATGAAAATGGGATGAAAAATTTCCATATTTTAGGGAGCTGAATTTAAACACGTTATATAGATCTATCCTACTAGATTGAGCAAACTTTTTCCAGTCATCCAACAATGCAACGATTCACACCTAGCTGGCGAATGAAATGGTTCGTGGTCCGTTGGAATCTCTGTTATGCGATAGTTGATTGACATGTGCTACCCTTGGCCGATGGGTCAATGTGGAAACCGGACTTAGGACACGCAGGAGTTATGATATTCCTAGGTACAGCTTTGAAAGCAGGTTGGCTGAGTATTATTTTGGCTGAGTATTTTTTATGGCAATGTAACCATGTCTAAATGACTTATATCAAGACCGAATCTTTGCCAGAGCAATGTATATACTATATATATATATGTTAAATACTGTCATCTGACATCGCCAAAGACATTAAGTCAAACAGGTCATCTTGATAAATGAATGAAGAGCTTTATTTTCAATATGCATTTGACAGAACAATACACCGTATATACATGCGTATAACCCGATACCAACTGCATACTGCATAGCCCCAGATCTGCCGTCGCATAATGCGCCGGCAGATCTGGGTCTATGCAGCTTGTAAGGACTAATCAGTAAAACAAACAACACAGACCCTGATCTGCCGGCGCATTATGAGACGGCAGATCAGGGTCTATGTTGTTTGCATTTGAACCTAGTATATAGGCGGTACATACGATACCAGTTGAAGTTAAAGCTGATTATAGGGTAAATCTGCATTTGACAGAACAACAAGTTAGAACTCATTATCGTTATCTTCTACTGTTTGGTGATATGAAATAAAGGAGTCAATATGAAATACGAAATCTCAACCAGAAAATTTACAAATGACCTTTGAATGTCCTCAGTGAGTTTTTACACTCCTACTGCTGGCAGCAAAGACAGGTAACCCGATCTACAGTCTAATAAAACTTTGATTTGGGAGTGGACCTGGTTTTTAAAACTTTTTTTCAAACTCCAGTCACGTTAATTATTAACAAGAGTCCCGCGAAGGTACTGACGCTCTAATGGGCGAAAGAATTTCCAGGAATTCAAGATAAGACCATTTATTCCCTTTAACTGTCGAGTACTGAAACCATCTGCTATTCTTCAGCGATAACAAGATTTTCAAATTAGCTGCTGTAGTGCAAATATTGGATGTCAGCTTGGCACCATGTCATTTAGGACAAAGCAGATATCATTAGAAGTCTTTTGGTGAAAACCCTATGTCATAATGATCATCCATTCAGGAGTAGTGACAACAATATTTTTAAGACAGTCGTCGTGGCAGCCATATTGAATGCATGACTGGCACCATTTCATTTAGGATTTTGTGAAAACCCCATGTCATAATGCTCATCCATTCAGGGGGAATAGTGACGACAAGATTTGTAAGACATCGTGGCAGCCATATTGGTACCATTTTCATTTAGGACCAACTAGGCATCATAAGAAGTCTATTGGTGGAAACTCCATGCTGATATAGCCATCCATTTGGAGAGTAGCAGAGACAACAAAAACTATTTTCAAGATATTACTTTCCATTCAGGAGGAGTAGCAATATCAAGATTTACAAGATGGCTGCTGTGGTAGCCATATGGGACGTCATATCTGCACCATTTTCATTTAATACTAACTGGACATCACAAGAAGTCTTCTGGTAAAAACCTTACGTCAATACGACTTTCTGTTCAAGTAGAGATGTGATAAAAAGATTTTTAAGATGACTGCCATGGTGGCCATATTGGGTGTCAGATCGGCAGCATTTTTATTTAGGACCACCTAGACGTCATAAGAAGTCTTTTAGTGAAAACCCCATTCTGATATGACCATCCATGAAGGAGTTTGAATAACAAGATTCTGAAGATGGCCACTGTGGCGGCCATATTGGACGTCAGATCGGTACCATTTTCATTTAGGACCAACTAGACATCATAAGTAGTCTTTTTGTTAAATCCTCCTGTTTATATGATCATCCATTCAGGTCAAGAAGGGTTAAAAGATTTTCAAAATGGCTGCCGTGGTGGCCATATTGGAAATCAGATCGGCACCATTTTCGTTTAGGACAAACTAGATATTATATGAAGTCTTTTAGTGAAAACCCCATGTTGATATGACCATCCATGTAGGAGTAGCGATAACAAGATTTTCAAGATTGCTGCCGTGGCGGTCATTGGACGTCAGACCGACACCATTTTCATTTAGGATAAACTAGATATCATAAGAAGTCCTTCAGCGAAAACCCCATCTTGATATGACCATCCATTCAAGAGGAGTAGCAATAACAAGATTTTTAAAATGGCCACTGTGGCGGCCATACTGGATGTCCGAGCGGACCATTTTTAGTTAGGAACAACTAGACCATGGAGATGAATGTGTGTGTAAAGTTTCATGCCAATCCTCTAAGTAGTTTAGGAGAAGTACCGATAACAAACTTGTGCTAACGGACGGACGAATGATGGACGACAGACCATCTCATAAGCTCTTCTGGTCTATGACCAGTAGAGCTAAAAACCCACAGTGCTATTTTTGTCACCCTTTCATTTCAACTTTCAAGTCATATAATATACTCTGAAGATTATACGAAATTTAAGCAATCCTTTTTTTTATATCTTCTAAACTTCACTAAGTACAAAAAAATTGAAGTGCCCGATCAAGTAATATTTCATACATTGTACCTTTGATTTATATCTGCTTCAAATTGTCTAAGTCACCTAATTAAGTATTAAAAAAACTTTTCTATGTTCGTAATCGTGAGCCACAATAGAAATGTAAATATATTAATATGGTATTTACATACATACATACATACATACATACATACATACATACATACATACATACATACATACATACATACATACATACATTCGATAGTATTTCAAGGAAAGGCCAGTCAGAGAAATAAATATTGACGAATTGCATAACTACTACAAATTACAAATGCTTACATTTCTCCTAGTTTCAATTTTGCTTTGGAAAGACTAAACTCTTTCCCGAAAGAACAATACAAAAGTCAAAGATCTACAACCTATCAAGTTGCGAGTATTCAGAGTCGACCCTACCGGATATGCAAAAGCCAATCTAGTTTTCACACCTGTACGTGTGTCTCTTGACTTTACTAATACCATAAAGCTATGTACGTTTTAAGTCTTCTTCTCTGATTCATAAAGTCAACTTCGATACAATGTGTGGATTTTCCAAGCGAGAGGGAGAACCAAACTAAATCTAATTAGAATGGGCACATATAAAGTTACAGATAACTTCCTAGGTTACAAATTAGGTTGAATTCACAGGTGTATGCAGTTATACTGGCCAGGTCACTCACAATATGTCAAAACCATCTCATGCCTATAATGAAATTTTGGGACTATGTGAGGGTAGAGCGGAATGTAGCATAGATACATGACACAAGACTCCCTGATATTCCTTGTTCAGGTGAAATACGATATATAATTCACAAATGTTTCACGGTATATCATCAGTGAAATATTGTTAATCTGACGTCATGCGCCATTATTTACTATTTCCTTCACGGACGATTCACAATGGTTATTCAGGAGGCGAGAGACTTGGCTAATTTCCGTACTGCACTCCCGAACGCTGAACTAACAAAGCTTATAAACGCTTAATACTATATAAAAACTAAAACAGATTTTTTTTTAAATAGCATTTTCACAGAATTGTTTGATATAATATGCCATTTTATTGTACTCAAGGTAATAATTCGCAATCCCACAGAGGATAACAACCGTGCCTTCGACCGTTTTCGACAGACAGCTTCCCGGGAAGCGCTTTTACTTTTCTCGAAACGCCACTGGGACAAATCAATATTTTCCAGTCGTAAAAGTCAATGAGAACTTCCATTTAATTATTTTTCACACGATTATAACACGTTTGTCTCATCGTTAATTGAACAGCTGAAACCTGGAGCAGTGTTTGGATTGATACCAACCCATGCTCGTAGTTTTATTTGGTTAGTCATCAATCGCAGTTGCAATTTACTGATTTATTGTGATAATTAGGAATTAAAAAATAGTTTCTCTTGTTACAGTAGCAGCACTCCGTCCTCTACACAACCTGGAAGGAGGAACGGAGCTTTTGATGCTAATTATCGAAGGTTATGTCAAGATGATTGAATGGGGATGCTCGGATGTTAGATATGTCACGGACGTCATCCAACATGGTATCAAAGTTGCAGACTGGTACAAGTTACATTTCCACTTCTACATTATACCCTTTACAAGTTGCTCGCTACTCAGGAAACGTTAGCTGTGAACGCTATGTAGCGTTTAATCCAAACCGCTAAGTTTTTTCTTTATAACGTGTGGAAATATAAGATCAATGGTAGTTTCTGATATGGCATGATCTAATAGAAGCGAATGTGTTAGAATGGATGGACAAAACTTTGATTTAATTCTTGGAGGCGAACAAACCAAAATCGAGTTTTTTTTTGGTCCCCCTCTTCCCGGCAAATTGTCTGAAGGGAATTTTGTTCCCCCCCCCCCAGTTGCGGGGACTGCTTGGGTTGTTCCTACGCCACTGATTGGGACCTCAACAGTTTCTATGTTATGACCCAGAGGCTAAGTCCCTGGGCGTAGAAATAAAGCACGTGGCCAGCGTCAGTTACATGTATAAATTTGTCTTTCATGTCCTGCCCAGTAAGTGTATATGTGCTCACAAGGTGGGGCTCTTAATATTTTTTAAGTTATGGTGCTGGGGCTAAGTTCATGGGGATAGGGACTGACGACAAGATCAACACCAGCTACATGTATAAATTTGTCTTTTCATACCTAGCTAGTGTTTACATGATTACAGGGTGGGGATCTCAACAGTTTCTAGGTTATGATCCAGGGGCTAAGTCCCTGAGCGTAGGAATAAACCCCGTGGTCGGTGACAGTTACATGTATAAATCTGTCTTGTCATGCTCTGTGAGTGTACATATGGTTATAGGGTGGGTCTCTCAATAGCTTCCATGTTATTGTTATAACCCAGGCATTAAGTTCTTGGGGATGGTAAGACCCCGGGGTGCCACCCAGTATTTCCAGTCTCACATATGTTCACATCTGGTGTATTGATCACATATATTCGTTCTAAGACATGTGAGACATACAACTCCGGAGTTATTTGAGATTAAGTAAAATCACTGCACCCCCTAGCCCCGCCCCAAGAGCGCGATCAAAATTCTCAATGTTGGTACAGTCTAAACCCTTGAGCTATCATTGACCCAAGTTCCATGTGTCTAGCTCAAACGGTGTAGAAGTGGTTCAAGGACGTTACACATGTATGTGTATACGTACTGACGAACTGTTTTCAGCTATGTGAAAGTTCTATATGTATATTCGACATTAAAATTCTCTAACCTGTATGATAATATTATCTATTCGTATTTAAAAAGTCTGTTAATGTTATCAAGCATTCTCCTGTAGAATCAAGGGATAGCACTTTCCGCTCTGTTTGGTGTATATTTGTAATTCTCTCTCTCTCTCTCTCTCTCTCTCTCTCTATATATATATATATATATATATATATATATATATATATATATGTGTGTGTGTGTGTGTGTGTGTATGATAAAGAGATACTGAAATATATCAATGTGACAAAATTTACTGTGGTGATATTACCTCTAGAGCTATTTTCTTACTCCCCATTTAGGAAACGTGTTTTTTTTTTTTTAATTTTAAACTGCTTTTTTTCGTATAAAACAGTCATTTCTTGGAGAAGAGAGAACATTTTTAATTAGTTAATGTTCTAAATTGTTAAAAATTTGGGATTTTCTTTTTACTGATGCAGTAATGCGGTTTACTTGTCTACAGTGTTAACTGCATTTGGCACTAAATGGGAACAATTATGCAAATAAATGTTTTCCGCATTTTGAATGATGTAATATGAAGAAATCTAAGAGTTTTGTTTTGGTACATATAAGAAAATACTTCACTCGTGAAGCGGAAACATTTTGTTTTGTCATTCGTGACTTCGTCACTTGTGACAATACCATCGTCCTTGTTTACTAGTGAGTTATATTCTTACATCTACTCAAAAAGCGTAGATATCCTCTTGCCTCTGTCTATTTTGTTATGAATCATGACGGCATCAAGAAGACACGTGCCTTTTCGCAGAGTATATATATATATATATATATATATATATATATATATATATATATATATATATATATATATATATACGCACAAGAGTGAAACATTTCTCATGTGAGAGACTCTCTTTTAAAAATGTCAACCCCGTCACTTGTTTAACTGGAAAGTACCAAAAAAAAAAAAAAAAAAAAAAAACTTTGCTGCCAGTGAGCTTAACCCAAAGAGCTTAAACATTGACTTTAATTTTGAGTGTGGACGGACAGACACGCACATGGACACCAAACGCTATATCGGGTATACTGGACAACTAGATATACAAGTTGTTCTCCACCTTATTTTTATGTATTTTGACTGGTGCCATTGGTAAAAAAAAAAAAAAAAAAAAAAAAAAAGGTGGAGAACTTGTTGGTCCAACTCGACAACAATCAGGTTGGACGTGCATGTAAACTGCAACCGCTGAACAAGTGGACTTGAATATGTGCAATAAAACAGCAATATATTATGATATAAAATGTCAAACCTGACTAGAATTCAAACAGTGCATAATAAACATGTAGAGCAGTTAGAACTATCTACTTGGGCTCCAGATACACGCCTACAGCAGGCACATGCATTTCGCAAATCGCTGCCAAGTGTTCTTAAACAATATTCAGAACAGATTAGAGTTGTTGTTTTTCTTACGGCTCATGATCATTAGAAATATCGTTCAGCAGCTACTTATACACTTACCTTTAGAAAGATGAATCTGAAGCAGGATTAGAAGAATTAAAGATGCAGACCCAACAGCTGAACTGCTTATCATGTTTGTGTGTCACTAAGCCCGTTTTATTTCTGTAACAAAGGTAGTGTGGGATCGACGAATGCCGGTAGCACTGGGATGAAATATGTACATGAAGACAAGAGTCAGAAATGAGGCGCTAGACGGGGTGTTCATTGAGCGACATTGGGCGACAGATGGTTGGTTGTTAAATTAACTACGTGTGCGGGCATTGATGTGCAATCGCAGTTATATATACCCCATTTTATAACTGACCATTCGCCACTTGTCAATCACGCTGTTCGATTAACCAATCAGTAAGCGTAAATTAGACACACCTCCATGCATAGTTTTTATCCAATAGTTTCCTCCGACAAGCTGATCGTCGTGATAATGAATTGGTTATCGTAAATATTTAAAAATTTTGCAATGGTTCGTTAATGGTGAAAAAGAGTCAATGGGGGCTTTGTAATTCTAACAGTCGATATCCAGATCGTCCAAATGGAGGAGTTAGATTTATTCCTTTCCCGAGACCCAGACGAAACTTTGATGGATAAAAACTTGTGGTTGCCCGCACGATCAGTTGAACATGGACACAATTAATGGGAATTACCACATGTTGGTAAGCACAAAAGTATGTAGAAAAACATGTCCCGTCGATAATTTGAAGAAGAAAAAATATAAGATAATGGTAATTGTTTATAATATGTGTGGAGAACCCCCTAACTTCGGGTTTTGTTGTGCGTATTTCTCACGAACAGAGTAGAACTTTAAAATTGTTATGTATAACAGCATACTTCTATACGGTAACTATTTACTATTTTGTGATATATTTTTAATTCATTTACCTCTAAGGTAGCATAAACAAAAGTCAGTTAAAATTAATCAATTATAAGACTGTACTGTATACTAACTACATTAACACCTTTTGAAGTGAATTTCATTTTACATGAATATGTTTACAAGGCACTTTAAAATTTATTTTCATGATTTACTGAAATAAAACACGTAGGTTATTATTATACGAACTTGAAATATAAATATAAAATTGTCTTCTGCATTATAATTTATGCAACTTGGTAATTTTACATCTCTTAAGAATAATAAAAATAATTGTTAATAAACATATCACTGAAATTGAAACATATTTCTTTGCCAAATACTGAATGTTTGTCGGAGGTTAACAGGTCGTCATGTCACGTGATTCAGTAGGAGGAGCGATCTATTAACTCCCGTAAGGTCAATACAGTACAAACTATATGTTTTGACGGTATGTCCGCACACGTCGTTAATCCAACGAACGAACGAACGGACGCAGTGATATGATGTATTCAAGTCTGACTGGTGGTAATTGTTCCCTGTACATTGGTACAAACTCTTACAACCAATCAAAATCAACTATAGCACTTGACTGCGTGACATACTGGAAATGGACGACAGTATGTGTCCAAGCAGAAATACAATTCAAAGCGGAGAAACTTTGAATAATACTAGCTACTAAATGATCATCAAGATACTTGAATAATGAAACAGTCGAGTGTGTATCCTACATGTTGGCATTAGTTTTGTGGCACTGAAAGCATCGATGGCATTAAAAAATTAGCTCGAAATTGTCACGCCCGTTTCTCCGATACAAATACCGCGGAAAGGAACAAAGCACACGGTAAAAAGGATGAGTAGGAGTGAATTGGATGGGTAGATAGTTATCGATTTTTATCAATGTACGAATGCTTTTTAAGAAGGTAAAGATTATGGTTAATGAGCTAGTTCCTGCTGCACATTTCTACATCAAAATTGTATTTGAACACGTCATGAATGGTTCCAAATCTTATGTGAAACTGGCCGAATTGCAAAATTACCATGTGATTAGTACTTTCCGTGGTAATTATGCAATTATCAACTTTTTTATGTTAATTTTACCAGTCATTTTTTAGTTTGTTGTGTCATTAACCGAATTGCAGAACGTTGTTGCTAATGAACAACTACAAGTTATAAAATTAGGGAATAAGATGGACTGAATCACGGAGATTTACGGTACAGTAGATTGATAAACACGGAGTTTAAATGTACTTCATAACCTATTTTTATAACCATTTGGACATTTCAAGTAGAAATGCTGTACATTATTTGGTATACTGGGGGTCGGGATTGGGTTACAATCTAAATAGTGTATTTTCTTACTGTAAAATTTATGTATAGTTTCAATGATTTAGCTAAGTTTACGACACAATGGCACATTAACAGATCATTTTGATTCAGTCTAGTTCCAATAAGTCTGTTGTTAATAGTTTCACAGTTTTAGTTTTGCCTATACGGACTTTTACTCTTTCTGGGCAATGGAACAATTTCTGTGCTCGTTCTGCAGCATTACAAGAGAGAAGCTGAGAGATATAGTTCAGAACTGTGCCGAAGCTCAATATATAAAGACTTTTTAAAATATCGAGACTGGTTCTCGACGAAGCCACTGATAAACTAAGGTACCAGGCAAAACTTCTGAATGGAATTGTACCATCATCTCTCGCTTTTAAAGGAAAATGCATTGTGGCTCATTACAAATCTAGTTTGCATAAAAGATGATCGTTCAAAAAATAAAAAAATAAATAGACCGACAAAAATCAAGGATTGTCTTTGTCATCTTCAATTTGAAAACCTGACATCGAAAGGAAACGACCAAGAAGCTACATACATCAACCTAGAAGAAAGTGAAGAAGGGACAGTATCAGATAAAGAAGATCAAAATAATACTCATATTTCCTCAGCCATTAAATCCATCGTATAAAATATGAAACATAAAAATACAAAAGTTATGAAAGTGTTTAAACCACCTTTATATATACTGGTCTAGAAGCAACTAAAGGACTTTAATTTGGTGGAGCGTGTTTGTTGGTCGTAAAACCCAGCTCACTAACTTACTTGTATGTCAAGAAAACAAGTCCCTTAAAACAATTCGGTATACCACACAGAAACAAGCGCGAAAGTCGGTACATGTCATTTAAAAAAAAAACAAACGTAACAACGATTGACCAATGAAGCGCAGATATCCGTTCTACATCATTGGCATATATTGCGAATCGACCGCTTGACAGGGGGTCTGTGGGACGGAACCCCCAGTGGGGGCCCAGGGTGAGAAGCCCCTGGAAGCTTCTGCATTTATAGCGTTTCCAGAGCATACTTGTAACCATTTAACTGTAGAGAAAACTCACTCTAGGAACGTTCCGGTTGTTTTGCACCATTTTTTGGGGGGGAGGGGGGGGTGGGGGGTGGCGCTGGTTGCACCCCCACCCCAAAGATCCGCCCCTGGAGTCATGCGACCTTGGAACTGAAATTAACGCTAAGAAAATATATAATGACACAAAAGTTGGAAAACGCCTCGCGGAAGAAAAGTTTCACTACGTTTCGACCTAAATCAGTGCCTGCGCCATGAAACAATAAAGAACAACAACACACACGCACACAGAATGAAACTCGTACAACAATAGATACTTATATTTTGTCACAAAGAAGAAATAGTATAATCCAAAATATTGAAGAGGTCTAAAAAAAAAAAAAAAGAACAAAATAACAGAAGATAATAAGTACATATCTTGAGCAAGGAGAACAAGTTTGGATGCAAGCTAGCAGCACAATATTTGCACATACATACGTACATACATACATTCATACATACATACATACATACATACATACATACATACATACATACATACATACATACATACATACATACATAGATTTTTATGGCATATAATAGAAACGAGTACAGTACTCCTCCCCTCTCTTGCCCTCCGGTATTTCGCCACACTCAGTTAATGTCAATAAATTTGAATGTACCAACTAATTTGCTCGTCAATTCCCCGTTTCATTCGCTACCCTCGCTATCCGCCAAGCCCAATCAATGTATAAATGACATGTAAATAATGATCACGGACGTCAAACATGCGCCACGTTTGTCATGCGCAACCATTCAGTTAGTGAATTCGGTTATCGACCGCCTCCAGCAAAGGTGGTCAGTATTATCTCAACTTCTTACTTACCGAGGGAAACCAGCAGTGCATGGCACAGTGCTACCGCCAGTCACTGTCTGGGATGACTACCATTAGTGCCATTCAAATTAATAGCCAGTGTGACTTTAATGAAACCAACAAAGATCACCACAAGTGCAGTCAGATCCTGAATACATAAATCAAACAGACATTTAAGACCCACTATCATGGATTTCGTCGAAAACATCTCATAGACTGCAGAGACAACAAGTAAATACCTGCACTGTTTCTAAGTGACGCCATTCGCTTTATCGAAATGGCTTGAAGCTGTGTTACTCCCGAGACTATATGACGAGGCTGGCTACACACCGGAGTTATCCACAAGAAATCCCAGTCAGCTGGTCTGGGCTGGTATCAAACCCGCGACCCTTGGATTACGAGTCCGGCTATTTGCCAACTGACAACGACTGCGAGATTTTCTAGGAAATGACGGATTCCGATATCTTGATGACTGTGGGAGGGAATTATGCTTTGGACAGTGAGAATGATATAGAAATTGAGGAAGTGTGTCACACACCCCACCCCACCCCCAGCACCGTCACAAGCCACGGGCGGCAATCCTTAAGCGTAGCGGATTATCGCCCGTGGCTTGCGACGAAGCCCACTCAGAGGCTGAAACGAAAACGGCCGTGAAGAATGTCTTGCGATTCCTGGAATCCTATGATCTCGATGAGGAACATAACGTCGCCATGTGCATGTAACTGGAGAAAAGACTGAACACCCTGACATTCCAAAAGAGTAAACAACGATCAGAGAATTCTTTGTGGGAAAGAAGTACTATTGGCTACAGAGTTACAGTTTAACATAGTGACATGCGGTTTACTTTTGGTTTCAATTGATACTGTAAGACATTTCGGTCATTCCTAATGTTTCAAGCATTATACTCAAGGGCAATACAAAATAACCTACTTTCATGTAAATGATTTTAGCTATGTTTATGGTATCTGTTGGAAATTCGGTTCATTCTTCTGAATAATATTTCAAAAGAAATTGTCCGTCGTATCCCGATAAATTGTGAGCCATAACTGTAGCGTATCGATGACAGTCCCCGTAACGCTGTACTTCTCTTCGCTCCAAGTGTCGTCGATGGGATCTAAAACCCACGCGGCAAAATTTGAAAGAGTATTAGAGCCAAGAAATATCTTTTCAGCTCCTCCTGGAATCACGCTACAATTCCGACAGTAATAAAATAAAGGTTCTTGAATACAGTCGTTGCAAGCGCGATAACCAATACAAATATTAGGAATGTGAATTCCAGTCTCTTGACAACATTCAAAGTAAAAAAATATAAAATTCACACATTTCTTAGTATTCTTCTTGTTCTGGTTGTCATCCAATAATTTCTCGGGTTCATTTTCATATCTTTGAATGTAACATTGATGTTCTGACTCAACGACTTAGTCTTTTCTTTCTTGGACAAACGTGTGAATTTTTGTTAATCGTACGAACAAGATGTCCACCAATGAAACACGGTACCAATTCGCAAGCATTTTTCTGTTGTTGGAACAGCTTCATGCAATGTCGCTCGTAACAGGTTGCAAGTAGAGTACTGAATCCTTTCTTTTCCTTCAGGAATGCATGGTTTGTAGGCTAAATAGCCACGACATCTCTCCGCACAATGACTATGTTGGTCCCGACTGCAAAATCCTTGATCACATTTGTCACAATAGTAACTGTATCCGAGAAATCCTCTGATAGCTGTAATAACATCAAAATAATCCTGGCGACGAGAAACGTGAATGTATTTACCGCCTGGAAAATTAGGGCATCGAAACACGAGATCTCCATGAACGACCTGAGGGTACACGTTCAGTGTATAACGTGGGGCCAGCACGTCTTCAAGTTTTTGCATTTTAATAACTCCTCACATAGTCTCTTTGGAAATACCTGGTTCTTCCAAAAGAAGTTCTGCTTGTCTTTCGTTGTTTGGGTCTCTCAAAGTGTCTAATTCTCTTCCTTTTCAGTTTGTTTTATCGTTTATCTCTGCATAAGTTCGAGCTACCACGATGGCATAGGCTAAACACGTCTGGTCTTGTTGGTTCGTAATCTGGACGACGCTTGTTTTGGTACTGAGAAGTTAATATACCGATAAAACTTGGCGTCGTCCGCTGCCCCTTGGGGGTGAAACATGTGTAATATGAAGAGTACCTTTTCCATCGGTCATGTCAAACTCACCATTGGATTGTTGGATGTGTTGAATTTTGTCCAAGATGTTGGAAGAAGTTAATTCTGTAGGTGTACTAAATTCGATGCACACAGTGGATTTCAAACCGTCGTGAGTAATGGATAGTCTCAAACGATCTTGATCTTGGTACATTGTTGTTTCGATTCCTCTGACGCTGATTCAAATAAGTCTGTAATGAAGACAACGTCTTTTTCTGCTGAAACTTGAGACCTGAGTTCTTTAAATTTTACGGTGTAAGTGTAAGCAGTCGTTCTAAATTTTCTAAAAGTCACTTTTTGATTAGCTCGAATGTGAAAATAATCTTCAGGAGCTACCGAACGACTTTCTTTCTTGGCTCTTTCTCGACTCTCTCGGTAAACTTCCAATAAGACTTCTGACTACTCCTCTCGAGATAAAATTAAGATACCTATTATGTATGTCACGAAAAAGAACATTGGGCTCCAGAAAGTACACAACCTCAAATAAAAAGAACACTGGGCTCCAGAATATACGCAACCTCAAATAAAAAGAACATTGGACTCCATAACGTACACAACCTCAAATAAAAAGAACACTGGGCTCCAGAATGTACACAACCTCAAATAAAAAGAACACTGGGCTCCAGAATGTACGCAACCTCAAATAAAAAGAACATTGGACTCCAGAACGTACACAACCTCAAATAAAAAGAACACTGAGCTCCAGAATGTACACAACCTCAAATAAAAAGAACACTGGGCTCCAGAATGTACACAACCTCAAATAAAAAGAACACTGGGCTCCAGAATGTACACAACCTCAAATAAAAGGAACCTATAAGACAGGAGAAAAAAGAGACAAAACTTAAGATACCTGTTATCAATGTCAAGAAAAAAGACATTGGTCTTCAGAATGTTCCAATGATAAAGAGAACAAGGAGAAAGAACATCCAGAGCAGAAACGGAAAAAGAGCCCATTCCAGTAAAGAAATTCGAAAAGGTGAGACATGCAGAAGAAGCAACAGAAGAAGAACCCATTCTAGTGAAGAAATGCAAAAAAATGGATTTTGTGATTCTTTTTCAGGAGAATATACGTAAGTGTCTTTTTGTCTTGATTTGTTTTCAAGTATGAATATGATAACACACACACACACACACACACACACACACATTTTATAATGGATGGATTTGAGTTTTGTTTGATTTGGCAATCATTTGAGTAGTATCTCTTTTCTAAGAAATTTGGGGTGGCCCTGAAAAGGGCCGTTGGGATTTGAATACAAAATTATGGTTGACATCTTTAGCTGTAACTGTCTTAAACCTTTTCCACGTACAAATCCAACTCCTTTAGCTGTTGTTGTAGTAGTAGTGACTTCTGTCACTGCTGTCATCTGGGACGTGAACGTCGATACAGTCATAGAAGGTTTAAAAATCTTAGATTGTGAAGGACTCTTTCTCTTAGATTTCGCCAAAGAACTTTGATACATTTCTCTCGAGTGTTTTAACTCCGCCAATAATGTCTTGTAACACACTGACCTCTAACTCTTCCTTCTGCTTCTTCCTGAAATCATTATAAATTGGTAATGATAAAGAAGGAGGTGAAGGTGGTACTACAGGACAAAATTACTGCGAATAAGTTAAGAAATCGCAAAAAGCCAAATTGAAGTCATTCGTTTTTAAAAAATACTCGCTACAGCAGCAGCAATAATCACACTATCACTCTGAGCCGGAGCACCCCAATACATCGTCTTTATTTTATCAACCAATTGTATTATACGTCAGCAATGGTAAATCGTAGGAACGCTCGTGGGTATATATATATATATATATATATATATATATATATATATATATATATATATATATATAGTTTTCCTGCGTTTATACCAGATATATTTCATTGTGTAGTACAAACAACGTGATATTTTAACGAGTGGCGAAGTCTCGCGAGTTAATATCACGCTTTTGGTACCACAAGATGAAATGTATCCGCAGAAAAATAAAATTTGCTCTCTATCATATACCAAACGTGCTCCAGAATCGAAGCTTAGAAATTAAACTCGCCGTTTTGCCCCCCTCCCCCCCCTTCGTAAATTCAGCTCACTTTCAAGGCTGATCATATAAATATGAGTGACTTAAGAGAGTAGTAGGATTGGGATGACCTTATCTGTGGCAGTAAATTATATTTTTGATATTCTGTAAACTATTCGATCATATCTGACCACAAAGCAAGCCCGATTCAGCAATGCATCACAGCGGGTTTACACTCATACGCACACAAATAATACATATGGCTAAACTTGACACAGGTTTGTAGCGCTCTGAAATATATAAAATGAGTGTATGAAATATTTTACAGATATGTGTTTATGTTGATATTGTAATCTTGATCCAACTTCTTCCTAAGTGTTTACACACCGGGTAAGGTATTGTAAGCATGACGTCAGAAAGAACTTCCGAAGTGTTTACACACCGGGTAAGGTATTTTAAGCATGACGTCAGAAAGAACTTCCGAAGTGTTTACACACCAGGTAAGGTATTATAAGCATGAAGTCAGAAAGAACTTCCGAAGTGTTTACACACCGGGTAAGGTATTTTAAGCATGACGTCAGAAAGAACTTCCGAAGTGTTTACACACCGGGTAAGGTATTTTAAGCATGACGTCAGAAAGAACTTCTGAAGTGTTTACCCACCGGGTAAGGTATTTTAAGCATGACGTCAGAAAGAACTTCCTAAGTGTTTACACACCGGGTAAGGTATTTTAAGCATGACGTTACAAAAAAATTCCTAAATGTTTACACATCGGGTAAGGTATTGTAAGCATGACGTCAGAAAGAACTTCCGAAGTGTTTACACACCGGATAAGGTATTGTAAGCATGACGTCAGAAAGAACTTCCGAAGTGTTTACACACCGGGTAAGGTATTTTAAGCATGACGTCAGAAAGAACTTCCGAAGTGTTTACACACCGGGTAAGGTATTTTAAGCATGACGTCAGAAAGAACTTCCGAAGTGTTTACACACCGGGTAAGGTATTTTAAGCATGACGTCAGAAAGAACTTCCGAAGTGTTTACACACCGGGTAAGGTATTGTAAGCATGACGTCAGAAAGAACTTCCTAAGTGTTTACCCACCGGGTAAGGTATTTTAAGCATGACGTCAGAAAGAACTTCCTAAGTGTTTACACACCGGGTAAGGTATTGTAAGCATGACGTCACAAAAAAATTCCTAAATGTTTACACATCGGGTAAGGTATTGTAAGCATGACGTCAGAAAGAACTTCCGAAGTGTTTACACACCGGGTAAGGTATTTTAAGCATGACGTCAGAAAGAACTTCCTAAGTGTTTACACCGGGTAAGGTATTTTAAGCATGACGTCACAAAAAAATTCTTAAATGTTTATACATAGGGTAAGGTATTGCACGTCACAAACAACGATTCCATTGATAACAATAAATTGGGAAATCGGATATCATTACCGCCTCTTTGTTTCGGTGTATCTTCTTTGTGTTGATTTTCGTGATTAACCACACCGTTTCAGAAAAGTCGCTAGTTTGAGGAGGGGGGGGGAGGGAGGGGAGGAGAGCAAATAGAAGATGGTGGATTTAGTTTTTAAATCCGGACCCTTATTTGCTGGAAATGATATCTTTGCTATGAGCTGCCCCTTCCCCTTTTCGATCCCTGCAACATGTCTGCTGTCTACATACTCCATATGATTAGGTAGTAAAAAAAAAAAAAGAAAAAAAAAAATGTTCTCAATGACTGTAAAATAAACTCCCTATGCCACCCCCACCCGCACCCCTGTCTTATGTTAAAGATATGTCACAATTCATAATTATATTTCATTTTCAGTTGATACACATACTTACTGTATAGTATAATTTATACACGGGGTCATTTGAATATTCGCGTTATCAATTACAATCTACGTAGGGGCTCCATTCCACTATACAAACACTTGTAACTTACACTATATGTTATTTGGTAACCTTTACCTTCTCTCTCATAAATCTACAGTCATTGTCGGCTGTCTTACATATCACCTTGTAAAACAGGTCCCTGTTCAGCTCAGTATTAATGTTATTAAGTGGTTAGATCATTGGGAAAAGATTTAAATCTCTATCTTTCGAGTTGTAAAATGCTATCGCAGTGTTGAACTACTAATTGTTTCAAATTCTGAAAATGTATGAAATGTTGTGGTTCCTTGGTATCACGCTTACTTAGAAAGCAAATGGTCTTGATTTAAACTTCTTTGTAAGAGATAATGTAATCTCTCTCTCTCTCTCTCTCTCTGGCTGATTTTCAGTGTTAATACAAGAATCAATATCGACCCAGTACTCGTCCCAAGTTTTTAAATCTGAGCAAATTGGCAATCGGTTTATTCAATGTTGTGTGAAAGTGTACTTTTTTGTACAACATGATCCATATCACGTGCACAAGAATTACGTCACCTTGCGAAAAACGCCCCCCCCCCAAACAAAACAACAATAGATTTGTTCTTTGCCAAAGCAGATTTCGTGCTCGAAATTCAGAAAGCAATTTGTCATTTGCATGATATAGTAGTGTTATTATTCAGAAAGAAATTTGTCATTTGCATGATATAGTGCACAAGAATTACCTCACCTTGCGAAGAAACGCCCCCCCCCCCCGAAAACCAAACAACAATAGATTTGTTCTTTGCCTAAGCAGATTTCGTGCTCAAATTTTCAGAAAGCAATTTGTCATTTGCATGATAAAGTAGTGTTAATATTCAGAAAGCAATTTGTCATTTGCATGATATAGTAGTGTTATTATTCAGAAATCAATTTGTCATTTGCATGACATACTAGTGTTATCATTTGCATGATATAGTAGTGTTATCATTACCATGATATAGTAGCGTTATCATTAGCATGATATAGTAGTGTTATCATTTGCATGATATAGTAGTGTTATCATTACCATGATATAGTAGCGTTATCATTAGCATGATATAGTAGTGTTATTATTCAGAAAGCAATTTGTCATTTGCATGATATAGTAGTGTTGTCATTGGCGTGATATAGTAGTGTTGTCGTTAGCGTGATATAGTAGTGTTGTCATTGGCGTGATCTAGCAGTGTTGTCGTTGGCGTGATCTAGCAGTGTTCTCATTGGCGTGATCTAGCAGTGTTCTCATTGGCGTGATATAGTAGTGTTGTCATTGGCGTGATATAGTAGTGTTGCCGTTGGCGTGATATAGTAGTGTTGTCATTAGCGTGATCTAGCAGTGTTGTCGTTAGCGTGATCTAGCAGTGTTGTCATTGGCGTGATCTAGCAGTGTTCTCATTAGCGTGATATAGCAGTGTTGTCATTGGCGTGATCTAGCAGTCTTGTCATTGGCGTGATATAGCAGTGTTGTCATTGGCGTGATCTAGCAGTGTTCTCATTGGCGTGATATAGCAGTGTTGTCATTGGCATGATCCAGCAGTGTTCTCATTGGCACGATATAGCAGTGTCATCATTGGCGTGATCTAGCCGTGTTATCATTTGCATGATATAGCAGTGTTATCATTGGCATGATCTAGCCGTGTTATCATTGACATGATATAGCAGCGTTATCATTGGCGTGATCTAGCCGTGTTATCATTGGCATGATATAGCAGTGTTATCATTGGCATAATCTAGCCGAGTTATCATTTGCATGATATAGCCGTGTTATCATTTGCATGATATAGTAGTGTTATCATTACCATGATATAGTAGCGTTATCATTAGCATGATATAGTAGTGTTATTATTCAGAAAGCAATTTGTCATTTGCATGATATAGTAGTGTTGTCATTGGCATGATATAGTAGTGTTGTCATTGGCGTGATATAGTAGTGTTGTCGTTGGCGTGATATAGTAGTGTTGTCATTGGCGTGATCTAGCAGTGTTGTCGTTGGCGTGATATAGTAGTGTTGTCATTGGCGTGATCTAGCAGTGTTGTCATTGGCGTGATCTAGCAGTGTTCTCATTAGCGTGTTATAGCAGTGTTGTCATTGGCATGATCTAGCAGTCTTCTCATTGGCGTGATCTAGCAGTGTTCTAATTGGCGTGATATAGCAGTGTTCTCATTGGCATGATCTAGCAGTGTTGTCATTGGCGTGATCTAGCAGTGTTCTCATTGGCATGATATAGCAGTGTTCTCATTGGCGTGATATAGCAGTGTTGTCATTGGCATGATCTAGCAGTGTTCTTATTGGCGTGATATAGCAGTGTTGTCATTGGCATGATCTAGCAGTGTTGTCATTGGCGTGATCTAGCAGTGTTCTCATTGGCATGATATATCAGTGTTGTCATTGGCGTGATCTAGCAGTGTTCTCATTGGCTTGATCTATCAGTGTTGTCATTGGCATGATCTAGCAGTGTTCACATTGGCATGATCTAGCAGTGTTGTCATTGGCATGATCTAGCAGTGTTCTCAGTGGCAGGATATAGCAGTGTTGTCATTGGCATGATCCAACAGTGTTGTCATTGGCATGATATAGCAGTGTTATCATTGGCATGATCTAGCCGTGTTATCATTGGCATGATATAGCAGTGTTATCATTGGCATGATCTAGCCGTGTTATCATTTGCATGATATAGCCGTGTTATCATTTGCATGATATAGTAGTGTTATCATTTGCATGATATAGTAGTGTTATTATTCAGATTGTATACAGGAAAAATGTCTTGTTTTTTGTCAATGGGGTATGAATGTGAACTCTTGAAATAATGGTTTCGTTTTTGTGACTCCAGAGCAATGGAAGATTTTGTCCAACTGAGAGTGATCAAATGTTCATGAGATCTGCAAATTTTGTAATTGGTAAATTGCCCTATGCAGTGACGTAGTTCATTTTACCACGATATTTTGGAAATCATACATGGTAATATTTTGTTTTAATTTAAAAAAAATTTATTTGTATTATAACGGACATTCTACTTATCTATCTATCAAATGGTAGATTTTGTCCTACTGAAGTGATACGATATTAATAAGAATTGTAATTCTAGTAATTGGTAATTGTTACAATACAGTTACTTGATTGGCATTACCACGATATTTTAAAGATCTGAAAGATTTCAAGATCGTGCATCGTAATATATATATATATATATATATATATATATATATATATATATATATATATATATATATATATATATATATATATATATATATATATATATATCTCGAATCCTATTTGGAACGAATTATAACTCCTTAACCTTTTGGATTATATTGGTGTCATTCTATATACATTTCTTTTATGTGATCATCTATCTATCCAAACATAGAGTCTGGGATTCTGGGATTTGCCTTTTTCTCACTATGTGGAATATGGGGTGTCAATTTATAATTATAATCTCATGTATATATCTTTCATTTTTAAATAGAAATCCAATAGGTTTGTGTATATAGCCAAATGTTAAATTCCGTTTGCCTAGCGAACGAGTTCTCGTGCACCCCGAGTCTTTACCTTCGACCTTGTTCCATCCTTTTATGGGGATAAGTCCATGTCCTTGTGAGTTGGGGCGCTGTTGCACGAGAGCTAGGCGATAGTTGCCGTTACTTGCGGCACGAGTTCGAATCCTGCTTAGAACAAAGTTTTACACTCTAACCTGTTTGATTATATTGGTGTCATTATCTAACTAAGATTCTATTTTCTATCTATCCTTTTATTTTCTTTCTGTCTTTTTCAGAGATATTTTCTTGTCTGCAACACATCCCTCAAAACTTACGTTAAAGCGTTCAAACGACATTTTTCCATCCGTTTACTGAGCTGTAAATATCGCATCCTGATCTGTGGTTAAAGATATTTTTAACATAATTGATGATGTTCAAAAGGTAGAGTTTTTCCCCCCAACTTTCAGATTTCTCCCTCCCCTACCCCCCAAAAAATATCACGGAGGCGACAGGTACAAACAGTCCCATTTCAGTTGCCTTTTTACAGATAGAGAGAAGGGAGGGGGGATCTGCGTTGCCTTGTTTCTGAAAGTATTGATATTGGTCTTTTGTTCCCTAAACGTCAAAGTTTGGTTCTCTAAAATTGTCCCTAAATTTTGTATTTTGTTCCCTTATTCTTTTAAAGTAATCATCAAGCTTCCACTGTTCCCTGAAATGGATGTTTCGTGTCTTTTCAACACCCTTCAGGAAGGGCCTCACTTATAAAGACGCATATTTTCTTCTCTTGCCATGAAACGAGAGAACTTAATACACACGTGATTGCTAATGTTAAAGACTATGTTCAAAATCGGAAGCATTTGCGTACATACCGGCACGTAGATCAATTTCCAGATAAGAAGGAATGTAATGTACGTCATCAAGTATGGATACTGACACGGAGAAAAGTCCGCCATACTGGCTCAGCTAGTTGGAGGTAAATAGTTTAGAATTTCTCTCCTGTAATGAATTCATTTTAAAATCTAGACCAACGTTCTGAGGGCTTTATTTCCTAATCAAAGTACTGTAAAATTCTCAAAGACTTGAGTACAGTGTATAGCACGCCCTGTCTAACGACAAATTCGAGCACAAATCAAGGTAGTTGAGCGTTTGTGAACTTGCATACATTTGTGCAAAATATTAGAACGTCGGAGGTTCGTTTCAATTACCGCGCATTGGGTTTGCTATATAGATTTTACAGTTAATTCGTCACAGGCGAGGAATTCGAAGATATTCACCTTGAATCGAGCCACTGTGGCGGATTTTCCTCCCCGTGTCATTAACGTCATCTTTGATGACGTACATTTACACCTCCTTCAGACAAATGGAACTAAAAATGCCTTTCTGTCCCTTTTAGAATTGAACTATTTTGTCTTTGTCTTTAATTTTGCATAATTTAACTTTTCCCCATCAAACAAGTCAGACGATAATAAATAAGATTGTTATAAATAACTGACTCATACACATAGATCAGTTTCCATACCAATGCAACTTTAAAAGAATCTTCTCTCTCTCTTTTAGAGTGAACTGTTTTGTAATTTTGTCCATGTAATCCAGAAATCCAGAAAAGTGTAGAGAGGATTAGTTAGACAAATTTAAATGGCATGTATACTTCTATAACAGTACTATTATGGCCCACGTTTACAAACATGGACGAGCTTATTTCGACTGAAACAGAGGAACATGACTGCTTGACATAAACTGGAGGCTAAATTTATCAGATGTTACTTTAACAACAGAATTAACATTAGTGAATCGAAATTAGCTTTTCATACAGCATATCTTCTTTCCTCATATTAACAGAAACCGTTGAAGAAATGTACCTGATGTAGATTCTGAAAGCGTAATTTATAATTGATTAATCCACAGTGAGGATGTGCCTAAGCCGCGATGTCTGTTTTAGCTTTTGACTTAGTGGAAGGACAAATCTGCTCTGGTGCCTACCAGGAGTGAATTGCTCTGTGCCTGCCAGAAGTGGATTGTTCTGTGCCTGCCAGGAGTGGATTATTCAAACCTCGATGTCTCAGTATTTATTTGTCAAGTCAAACACATTCTTTCCACCCAGCATGACTAAGACCGCCTGTGAACAGAGCACTCTGATTGAGACAGGTGATATGGGCTCAGTTAGCCTTAAAACAATTACGCTCTTCATCATCATCATCATCATCATCATCATTTTCTTCTTCTTCTATACAACTTAAACCAATCAACAGCGTCGTTCTCTTAATGATCTTCAAAGAAATCACTGCAGTAAGAAAAACATATCTCATCAAACTATTTGAAATAACCCCAAAAAGTATTAATACTACTTGAATTGTGTAATTGGATTAATCAATTACTTTAGAAAAGTCCCAAAAGAGGACGCAAGTGAAATTGCACGAAACAGAGTTGTTACTGTGTTTTCCATCCAAGAAATCAATCAAAATTAAAGATTTTCTATTCTTACACGCTTATAATTTATAACAATTTTAAGGCCTGTGCTGAGAATGAACCAACATTTAAAAAAAAAAAATGTAATTTCTCGCTTGTTTTGTCGGTCTATGGGTCCCCCCCCAAAAAATAAAAAAAAATAAATAAATACAGAGCATAGCTACTATAGCACGAAATGCGGGTCATTATAACCACAGTGTTCTTTGATGGGTGCTGCGTAAGTGACAAAGATGAATGCACACATCAAGTTTCAATGCCATACAAGCAACAGTGTGATACATATAAATGTAAAAAGAAAAAAAGAAAAAAAGAAGAAAAAAAACTCCATGAAGCATGAAAAGTACTAGTCCTAATTTCCTCTGACCTTTCCCATCCCTTTTTAGATATTTGGAATGCTGTGTTGGGGTGGGAAGTCAGAGCGTATTCCCTTTCGAAAACATGGAATTCTCTGAGATCACGCGGTAGCGGCATAAGGTAATTGCTTAAAACAGAATCTAGAACTATCAAGTGACATTGTATTGAACTCCACTTGCCTGATGTTGATAAGTAGAATAATTATCTTCTCATTCAGAACAATCAAAATGTATTTTGTCTCTTTAAAAAGCCAACGCATGATCCCAGTCTGATTAAAATCGAGATCTAATTCTCAATAAAACCGGATGGGAAAGGTCAGAGGAAACTTGGAGAAGAAAAGTATATGTATGCCACTTCTACCTACATGTACGTTCCGCCTGTGGTGAACACAATACTAAAATTTCATGACGGTTTATACAGAAGTGTCAGTGATCACTTTGACCTACTTTTGCCATAGTTCGTAATTAGTAGGACAACATGCCATTTTAGCGAGAATTCGATAGGACTAGGCAATGGTCACTTGGAATTTCGCACCACAGGGGCTCGTATTGTTGCTTACAATTTACCTATCAGTCAGTGGTCCCCGGGTGGCCCAGTGGTCTAAGGCGTTCGCCTTAACAGATCACTGACATCTCACCTCTGTCCGCGTGGGTTCGAGTCTCGGGCTAGGCCAACGTGGGTATGTGAGAAAGTTTGCTAGTGGCTTCCCGTGGGTCGGTGGTTCTTCCCGGGGTTTTCTTGGGTTCTTTCTCCACCAAATATACTGGTCGCTATGTATAGCCTATCATGTGCCGAAAAATGGCGTTAGACCCATAACAACAACAACAACAACAACAACCTATCAGTCATACATGTATATAATATAATACATGTATGACTGATAGGTAAATTGTAAGCAACAATACCAGCCACTGTGTTTCGCAGATGCCGTAGGATACAATGCAGTCTGATATATCTGCGCTCTAAAGAGTTTATGGCGTGCTTTGCTATAGCAATCATGATCGTTGGATAAATCTAACTATCAATATGACCTGTCTTTATAAGAGGTCAATAAGATTAGGGAAGTATTACGTGAGTTTGCATTTGCTTTTTGAGCTATACAATTTAAGCGAATTGTTTTGAATTGTGTATATCTAGTTTTGCCCATTTTGGTTCAATCTAAGTAGTTCAATCTCATAACTGCAAACGTGGCAGCCTGCAGTAGACTATACATATCTCGTTCTCACAGACGGAACGAGACTATTGGTGGCGCTCTATAGTTTCGTACTTTGCGTAGGGTTTAATTTATAAAAAAAAAGGAATTTCCCAGCTTTTCCTCACTGGTTATCCTGGCTATTGAAAACAAAAACCTTGTATATCGTAGTCGTAGGTATTGTTAAAAGAACTTTTAATTCCCTTTATTTTGGTTTATGATTGATGGGCGTAAGTTGGGTTATAGAGTATACAGCTTGGCCTTACTTCAGATGTGCACATATAAAAAACTGCAAGCTCCTCTTGGTCATTTCACTTCCTGGGCTTCATATGTAATTTGTAAAAAACAACAAAAAAACGAGCAGATAACTTTTTTTCTTCATTTTATATATTTTGTAATTCATTCATTGCACTTTCAGAGGCTGGTATTGCCTACGCTGGCAAAATTCGTTTTCCCTATTTTAATGGCTGTTACAGTGTACTGTGGACTAGTTCATGCTGATTTTTCGAGCACACGGGAGCAGCCATTTTGGTCATCTGTGTGCTTAGATCATGTACAAGTTCCACAAGTACAACATGTAAAGAAATTTCAGCCACAATACATGAAAGTACCATAGAGGTATGCCAGATTATCTCCATTGTGCATGCTGCAAATGCAAACAACTTCACCTTACACGTGTCACTCTGTCAAAAGTACGTAATATCTGTAGAGCGCCACCTATTATGGCCCTTCCGCCATACTGGACTTTATATATGGAATTTCAGTAAGATTTACTCCCCCTGGGTAATCTTCTTATAAAAGAGAATAATTTTTAAAACAAATTACAGATTGCTGTCAAAATTTGCTTTTTTGCTGTGAATGGGCTGGTTTTCCTTCTTTAAATTATTGAACTTTGAACATGGTGTTTTAATTCGTTGGCTTTAAAATTATTTTTACGTCGACAAATGTTGCTGTGTAGCAGTGGACTATACATGTCTCATTCTCGCATGCGAAATGATCCTATTATCGTCCTTCCACCATACAGTATATCTGTAGAGCCCTTCGGTACACTATCGGAGTACCTTTAGCTGGTTAGGTATAGTGTCAACCCGAGTCTCCCTAGTCTCGATCATACATTCAAGACATGAAGGGATTTCAATATTTACAACCCACCTCCTATCCCTACACAAAGTAAGAAGATCGACGGGAGTAGGGTTGCTACCTGAAGAGCCCCAAAATCCGGAACACATATGTCGGCCCGTAGGAAACTGACATATTACAACACTGCATTTTTCTATTCATCAAACGTAACTTGTGGCAACCTTAGACGGGAGGCTGCCTTTGTGAGGAGGAGGTAACCACCATGCCAGCGGAGGGAAGGTATCACCTCAGCGCTGTTTGCTGGGTTCGAACCAGAGATACATTGATCTGCTGACTAACGCAGTTCACGCTTCATATTTTTGTTGTTGTTCCTTTTTTTTAATAAGTAGTTCCTTATCAATTTATTCCAACAAGATTTGCTCCCCTTGAGTATTTCCTTATACAAGTGGAATACCTTTCTGATTTCAAAACAGATCGAAGCCAAAAACTTTTTAATTGCTGTGAAAAAGAATCTTCTCTTTTTTGACTTTGAATATAGTGATTGATTTTATTTCCTTTAATATAAAGTGTCTGTTGCTAGGCTTTTCCCGAACTTCGTAAATCTCGGTGTAAGATGTATGGGTTACATACTATGACATCACAAATGAAAACGTCTTTTGCATGCATCCAATCAGAGCAATGGTTACATAGATAGATAACGGAGCTACTGGGTCTGCTTAGTATACAGACTAATATTGTTGTCTGTTACTAAGCTTTTCCCTATCTTGTAAATCTCGGTGTATGGCGCATGGGTAAACATTGTTGCTTTTTTGCCTGCATACAATCAGAGCAACTATTATGTAGACACATAACAGACGTACTAGGTCGGCCCAATAGTGTACGTGTACAGACTGGCTCAAGAGAGGGCAAAATGTCAAAACCAAATACTTAAGAGAGCTCGCCTTCTGAAGTATCCTCAGTAAACCTGAATCAGCGATGAACTCTATAAAATACAGGAAGAAAGGAACGAAAACGAAAAAAATGGAATGAATGAATAAAGGAAACAATATCTTTTAGAGATGCATTAAAAACAAACAAAATGGAATTATTATACTTTTCTTTATAAAGACTGTATGAATAAATATCACTACATAAAAATTATAGATATATTTAGTATGAAAGCCCCGACCTGACAATTATTAAGACAATCTACAATTTATCTGTCAATACTAAAATCGCAAAGCATGGCATGTCTACATAGGTAAGAGTATGGCATGTCTACATAGGTAAGAGTATGACATGTCTACATAGCTAAGAGTTTGACATGTCTACATATGTAAGAGCTTGACATGTCTACATAGCTAAGAGTTTGACATGTCTACATAGGTAAGAGTATGGCATGTCTACATAGGTAAGAGTATGGCATGTCTACATAGGTAAGAGTATGGCATGTCTACACAGGAAAAGGATATATTTATCCTCAAAGAACAAATATAATACAGGTATTATCAAACAATCTAAGACATTTACAAACAATATCCATGATGAAAATCTATAGGTAGATATCGAGAAATACGAGAAAAGCATATTCATCTATGCCAAGGTAAGTATTTCTATTTACTGGTTTGTAGCATGTTACAGTTTCTGCCAAATTGGTTACAACTTTACTCTGCTTCACTTATTACCGAAATAAACGAGGTCTGCCGATGACTTTAATTGTTAAACCATCGCGAGACAAAATTTCCACGCTAAACATTTGTCCAAAATACATCATCCAAAGTTACAAACACAACTAAAAGAACACATTTCCTGGTCTATGATTAGGATATGTGAAAAATGCGTTCTCAAAATTACGTCTCTTACTAGACTAAATATATTCCGGTGAAATTTATCTCTGATACTCACAAACTGTAGTGTCAATAGGTTCCAAACATACGAGGGTTGATAGAAAAGTTCTAGAACAAATGCACAATCTTCTAAGCAAAGCAACCCAATGTCATACAAATTCGCCCGTCTATAATGGAAAACGTTCCAATTTAGAACCTGGCGTCATTTGTAACGTGATGACGTCATATGCTTATTGACGCCATCTTTTCTACGTCATATTTGTGGATACAGTTGCAAAAGGGCAGACGAGTCCGTTTTCGAACAGAAACTGAATATTAAATTTTATGCAAAATTAGAAAAATCCTGTACACAGATAAAAGCTGACTTCAGTGCTGTTTATGGACCTAAAGCACGTGCTAAATTTGGAATCAGTAGATGGATGAAACATTTTTGGGATGGTAGGGAGATTGTTAAAGATGATATACGAAAAGGTAGGCCAAGGACACATCTTTCAAAAGAACTAGTCGATCCCGTAGAAGTATATGTGAGAAGGAAGACAATATCCGAGAGTTAGCAGACAATTTTGATATTTCAAACGGAAGTGCAGATGACATTCTGACCAAGGAATTAGGAATGCACAGAGTATGTGCCCTTTGGGTGTCCAGATTGCTTGATAAAGAACAAATGGATTTATGGGAAAAGCTCTACAGGGAATTATTATACAGGTACAAAGTAGCAGGCTATAATTTCTCCAAAAAGATCATTACATGTGATGAAAGTTGGATACACTACTTTGTTCCAAAGAGCAAGAGATAAAGCAATCTATGAAAGCACACAAGTTCACCATCGCTTTTAAAAAGCACGTCTTACCAAATCTACTGGAAAGATTATAATCGTTATGTTCTTCAACACACAATTATTAATTTTGAACTGCATGGTACCAGAGAACACCACAGTGAATGCCATAATAATCAGATATAATTTACGTGAGCTATTCGCAGAAAGTGTCCGGACCTAATGAGAGGTGGCTTCATTTTGAAACAGAATAACGCCCCAGCACATGCAAGTTTGTGATGTAGACCTTACGAAAACTAAGCATTGAAACCTTACAACACCCACCATACAGCCCGGATTTAGCTCCTTGCGACTTCTGACTTTTTCCAAAACAGAAAGTTTCGTTACGGGGAAACCATTCTGAAAGCAAAGAAGAACTAAATTCGCTACGAATTGTGTGTGTCACGTGACGGGCTACTGCACGTGTTCAAGACGTGGGCCACAAAATGGGAGAAGTGCATTAAGTCGAAAGGAAGTTACTTTGAGAAGGACTTCTAACATTATTGTAAACAGTTAAGTAACTTTTTCTTTACAGCTTTTGTTATAGAGCTTTTTGATCAACCCTCACAGTATGCCACGCATATTTTGAGATATTAACGAATACAATAATATTCAGTTGATGAATACTTTTTTTAGATGAAAATTTTTGATGTTCAAAATTAAATGACTCAGTTTTGCCTAACTTCGCATGGTTTAGGAGTATTCTATTGACACATATTACTTGATAAAGAAAGAATATCGATACATTTCCTGCCTTTCGATCATCTATTTCCTGTTGTTAACCACAACGAATATAAGCATATGACCCTTCAATATCTGTATCTAAAAATGAAAGCCTTTCCAGCATCTGTTACAAGAATTTGGTTCAATTTAATGGCCACAAAATACATCCTTGACGTAAACAATGAGTGACTTGAAATTTATGGAATTACGCCCAAAGTCGCTCTTGCAGCTACCCCAGAGGGAGATAAGATTTAATCATTGATCATCCTCTGTTTGCCCATATTGATGCCGGCCTGTGTGGCGCCTTTATTACTGCCATACTGAAGACTGATAACGTTCTGACCCGCACGAAGTTGGTCCTCTGTAAACTCTCGCTGTTGCGCCTCTGCCATCTTAGGCCCTAGAATCGGACCGCTGTAGTCCGGTCTCGTCTGAGCCTAATGGAAAAAAATAAAAATAAAATAAAATAGGTACAAATTAATCTTGTTTGATAATCTGGCTCAACTTCTAAGGAACCTCCAATTGGTTGCGGAACTTACGTGAAATGTGGTGAACAGTCATTCGTATCTATAATTTCATTGCTTACACTGTATTGTCCTTAGTATAACAGATGACGATGAGGAGGAAGCTTGACATGGAGAACAGGTTTTAATTCACCATTGGACTTCATTTTGTACATTTTAATTTTCATTTCGCTTGAATTTTGTGGTTTTCATATAGACTAATTTGTCGCAGACTCGCGAGATATTTGGAGAGAAATAAAGAAAGAAATAAGGAAAGAAAGACCCCCCCCCCCTTTTTTTTTCCTTAAATGAGTTGATTGTAACTGATCTTATTACGTACCACTCTTCCCATTGCATGAATGCAGAGCGTAACCTGGGGGATGTTTTTCTTTTCCCAGAGGTCTACTGTTTGGAAAACCTCGTTGACTGGGACGCCATATTGCTTGGCCGCTGTCTGGAAGCGTTCTACGTTCTGCATCAATGCAAAGCCCCCACCCTTGGTGTCGATCTTCTTAATACAACCTGGCATAAGCTTGTTCATTAAGCTGCATAAAAAGATAATAAGGTGGCTATGTAATGATGATTAATGATTGGAAATTAATAAGAGAGCTATGCATGGGCTGATGTAATGATTGGAAATATAGTTACTGACATCTTTAAAATGGTTCCTTCGAATATTCTGGACTATAATTCAAGACAGTCATATAAAACTAACATTAAAGGACTTCTCGCCACAAACCGGTAAACATATCGGACCAAATTAATATAAAACACGCTCGAATCAAAGCCTTTGAGTACAAATACTGCCAATTAGACATCCAATACAGCTCCTAATAAGTAACCCCGCACCCTTCCCCAAACAAGCCTCTAAAAACTTCTAAAAAATTGCTCAACAAGATTTGACCTAATTTGACAGGACGCATTCATGCATCATGTTCTTAAAAGTTTGTACAAATGAATTGCATTATCTCTCAAGTATCATTTATGTTTCTAAAAAAAAAAGAAAAAAAAAAAAAAACCGTCAGATAGCTTCCCATTAGAAATAGATGAACATACGGTTTACTTATGTTAAGATAACGGAAGATATGCGATGTGCTTGGCCGTAAACCATAATGAACAGAAAATGATGATTAATGCTGCATCATATAACATATTATGGTTCCTCCACATCCTTCTTTATACATTTTTCCACTGTTATTTATGCTCTTCATCAATATAACAGTGGAACAGCCCAATGAAAGCTAGAGTTGGGACTCCCGTTATCACATCTAGTTTCATATTCCTGACACGTACTGAGCAAGAAACTCAAAATCAAGCTCTAAACCCTAAAATCAGATATTATAATTTGAATATACCTACATATATAGTTAAAATTTAGAATGACAATAAAGGTAGGAAGATCTTGGACGTCTATAAGTTAATGAACATCAAGATTGTGAACTTTGAGCACGAGGCTGAGTTATGTGCTCCATTTTGAAGAATAAGGTCACTTAGTTAATTCCAAAACTCAAAGGAAATGTGTTGCAATCAAAGGTTGTTTAAAAAAGAAGCAAGGAATAACGTTAAACATTCGCCACAAGATAACTTTCATCAGATTCAGCACATTTGTTTGGTGAGTTGAACTTTATACTTTATTTCCAAAGCACCCTTCATTATTTCGAGAAAACAATGACGGGACGCTACACTTTAAAATGTGTAAGTAGAGTTCACCTACTTGCAGAGCACGATTCCATCTTTCAGAATATCTGCATAATCTTTACTCCTGTCCAATTTAGTTCCGAGATTTTGTTCAATCCAGTCGAGGGCCTGTTCCTCGAGTTCCGGTTCTCTCTATAACAAATTCAAAATAAAATCAAATGCATACTCCTAATGGCTTTAGAGTAGGTAATAAAATCCAATGCATACTCCTAATGGCTTTAGAGTAGGTAATAAAATCAAAAAAATGCATTCTCCTAATGGCTTTAGAGTAGATAAAATCAAATGCATACTCCTAATGGCTTTAGAGTAGGTAATAAGATCCAATGCATACTTCTAATGGCTTTAGAGTAGGTAATAAAATCCAATGCATACTCCTAATGGCTTTAGAGTAGCAAAATCAAATGCATACTCCTAATAGCTTTAGAGTAGGTAATACAATCCAATGCATACTCCTAATGGCTTTAGAGTAGGTAATAAAATCCAATGCATACTCCTAATGGCTTTAGAGTAGGTAATAAGATCCAATGCATACTCCTAATGGCTTTAGAGTAGGTGCCAGGGACGGGTCCAGATATATCGTTTAGGGGGAGCGAAAACAAGTAGGCGAGGGGTATGTGGGACGTAAACCCCGGCGGAGAGCTGGGTCCGGAAATTCCGGCATTTTAAGCGTTTCCAGGGCATAATTTTAACCATCTAACGGTAAAGAAAACTTGCTCTAGGAAACGTTCCGGTTGTTTCGCGTTCATTTTTGAGATGGGGCGGGCTGGGACCACTCATCAACCCCACCCCTAACTCCGATATACGCCTGGGTGTTATCGTCTACATCATTAGGTATGTTGTTTGTGCAAGGGGTACAGGAGCAAAGTTATACGTGGCATTTCACTGGGATATCTTTGCTGAAAACTGCACAATATCAGCATACACAGTCAAGGGCAAACAGCGTGATGAGACTACATTAATACCTACATTAAATGTCACCTCTGGTCAGCTATAACCTGATTTAAACAGTCACTTTCTTTGAGATCCATTACACCAAATTATTGTAGAAATAAAAGCTTCATTTAGGAGCCACCTGCCTTTCAAATTTATTTTGCACTTCCCTGAAGTGGGTATTGAAGATAGGTTTGACTATAGATTGGTGCGCAGACAAACACCTCTTCGTTCAGTAGAGCTCCATATCAGGGACATAACAATCTGGTTTTTAAAGGTCCTCAGAAGAAAAAAAATATTTAGAAAATCTTGGATGAAAAGTTGAACATTGCAATCACAAGAAGGGAATAGGAATAAAGAATAATGTTACAGGTAAGTGATGTTTTGTAATGTATGTATGTAGTAGTGCTTTAAGTGGCTTTCTAGTGTCAACAAAAAGTTATGTTCCTGTTTTCTAAGAATGAAATAGGGCACCAATGTATCCAGAATAACTGTTACAATTGATACTTCGGAAGTATAGATGCGGGGCTCGACCAGTCATATGTATGTGTTCGTGCATGCCGTAAGGGATACGATAACGCTGAAAATAAAAACTAGTAAACTATAGTAGACCATCAAGTCATGAAAGTGCTTTGAAAATCAAACCTAAAAAATACTAGACCACTCCAATATTTATGTATTACCATCTCGTGTATGGCTACGATAACGTTAAAAATCAAAATAAAAAAATAATAATTACTGGACCAGGCAGACTCTGAAGAAATTTAGTTAACACTACTTAATTTGTTTTTTACACAACATAAATCATGACATAAAGCTATATTGTCTTGAATTCCATAGTTTTCAGAGAGGTGACATACATATTTTTCACGAGTTTAACATGAAAGCATCAATATCGGTATCTTGATACAGCCCATTTGTTGACAGTTTGAACGGGGTACAAGTGTGGTCAAAGAACTTGACAAATAACATTAAAAGCTGTTATTCCTTTCAATGAGATAAGTGGCACCAGTCCCAATGGCAAGATGGTTAAAACAGCACAGTACGAAAAAGGAATAAATTACATCTTTAATGTGGGTAAATACAAACATTTTTATTCTGCTACATTTACAGTATAACTTGGAAATATCCGAGAATTTACAAGGACAATCTACAACGATTCAACAGGAACAGATATACAATTCTTGGAAAACTAAGTTGGATTTAAAGCAACACATGATAACTCTGGACATGAAATAGCTATCTAGGAATAGTAAAATCTGACATAAATCTGAAATCATTCATATTTTTGAACTGATAAGAAAAATATTGCAAATTGCTGAAAATAAATGTACACGCTGTAGATGGACGTCCTGTTGTCTTGCTGATAACACCTAAAGACAATTTATCAAGCATAAAGTATTCTCTGCGTGTGTTTACATCGCTTTAAGTGACGGGCAAATAAAAGCCCCCCCCCCCCCCCTTTCCATATTTTTGCATACATATTTACAGATATATTCAATATATCTTCAATTTTTCTAATGTCCTCTATTTTTACCGGACATCTCTCAAACCTGTGACTGTATGTGTCTACATTGTACTTTTATGGTCTGTCCACATGATCACTTGGTATATGTAACACAAATCCCACAGCATAAAAGAAGCATTTATCACGTTTATTATCAAACTGATACAAGGTTTTGTGTCTAACCCATTCAAGCATATTTATGCACGAGCTTTCTCTATTCAATCCTGTGAAACAGCCCTCTTGTACTTTCGCTTATCTTCTGTCCAAATTTAGTATGTAAAATGTCAAATAAATATTCGGTGGAATTACCCATATATTTATTCATATATTTAGACGTTAGTAGTACTTTGATAAAATATGTATGTATCCAACATGTTCTTTTTACCTGGTGAGTCTCTTTATAAGTCTAACCTATAAGTCCAGTTGCATTTTAAAAGAAACAAATTTACTTATTTCTTCTACTGACGATCTTCTTTAAATATGCTTTAATGACATTGAAAAATTCAAACAAATCTCGATTGTTACTACCATAAAATCTCTATTCATTCACAGATTTACAAAATGAGTATCTAAATATTTTCGTTATGATTCTGTTTAAATTCTGTATAGTCATACGTTTTTATTATTTTCTAGTTGGAATGATTATTAATGATGGTTGTAGTTTTTCTTATTTGCTTTGGTGTTAATGCATCAAGTATCGAAGTGTTCATTTTGATTCATTTAAGCATAAGTGTTTCATTATATATTTAGCTACTTTCATGAATCTTTAGCATTTAACCGTCGACTTTTATCATAATCTTTTGCAAAATGTCCACCTTGTTGCCTATAGAATCTGTTTATGGTGCTGGTTATATCGGAACTTCAACTTTTACCATTTACCACTCCCTTTGGGAGTGGGGGAGAAACAATTGTGACAGCAGAGCTTTATCTCCAACCCCATAATGGACTTTGTCTTCTTTTAAGCCCATTTTAGCATGTGACTTCTTAGTGAGCGTATTGCGTACGCATGGTGACTGTGTCAAGCGCTCTTGTGCGTAAGCCGCATAATGCAAATTTGTAACATGTTCATTTCCCGTGCTTTGTCTTTTGTGTGCACATTTAAAACCCTTTCCTAATCACAGAGCTACATATATTTTAATTGCGAAGTGTATTTGATCTGCATTTATTCTGTAGCGACCGCTGTAGATAACGAGGTGGTTCTAATTTTATAAACAAAAATAAATTTTCACCTCCAGTAAGAATAGAATTGCAGACCTTTCGATCTATAATCTTCCGCTATCCACCTAGACCAAGCGGTCTCAATAACTAACACTATAAAAAAAATAAATTTCTTTACACATGTACTGCAATAGTGAATATTTATATTTCTTGTGACTTCGTCTGACTGCACCAGTGAATATTAATTTTTGTTATTTCAGAGTTGTATTTCCTATACATAATGGTGATACACACAAATGTAAATGGTCTGGTGATTTTTCATTTTGTTTTTCCAAACTCTCAGGTCTTTCTGGTCTAATAATTTTTAACTTTTATTTTTAATGTTTTTGTATCTCTACAAGTGACGTACAAACACAAAAATATAAGTGGTACACCTTCTGAATGTATTATGATTTAGTTATGTTCTCGTATCTGTACACGATATATAGTAATGCACATAAATGAGAGGTCCAGCCGCCGCAAATCTATACATTTTACTCTCTCTCTCTCTCTCTCTCTCTCTCTCTCTCTCTCTCTCTCTCTCTCTCTCTCTCTCTCTCTCTCTCTCTCTCATCAGTCAATGGATATTCTTATTACATTGAAGAATTGCTACTAAAGAAAGACTGTTTTGGTAAATGCTAATTTGAAATATGCAGCACAGAGCATCTTATGAACGAGGCCCAGCGTGGGGAGCAGGAGATGTGTTCCCGTGGTCTCTCAAAATATTTGTCTTTTTTCCCTTCTTTCGTATCTTCAACAAAAAAAATTTAAAAAAATAAAAAAAATAATAATCATCAACATTCCCTTGTTCCCTGGAAGCAAATGCTGATATTCCGTAGTTTCTCAAAACGCTGGGTGAGTTTTATCAACAGAGCACACAAATGCCAAAGGAATGTGTAAAGGAAAAATGTATAATCTTTGTGAATTTATTTAATTTAGTGCGTCAAAGTGCAGAACGCTAAGCATATGCCACCATTAAGAAGATAACGTGAAATCACTCTTGATAGAGACTCTGTAACGGCCCAATAATAATTGTGTTATTGATGAGTCGCTAAAGTTAAGATAACCACATCTACTCATCATGATAGCTTTCTATAAAATTAAACTAATTCATCTCATTTTTTTTCTTCGCTTTATTATATAGAAATTTTCGGCTTAAAGAAAATTATTTCTTGGAAATTGGATGGAATATGTTTAAGTGTCAACAATATGGTTCTGTACATGTTATAAAACAAAAACTTCCTAGCGTCTAATCATCGGTGAACCAACCTGCTACTTAGATAAACGTTTGAAATACATGTGTAAATACGTAATAATTCACTTACAACCCGGCGGGAGACAGGTTGACGGTTCGTTTCAATTTCGAACAAACATGGGTTGTCTGACAGTTGGTGGTATAAAAAAAAAGGGAAACTTGGCTATTCGTCAATTACAGATTGAATTCTGATCTCTGTCAGTTTTAACGTAGTAGGAACGAATCCCGCGATATGCATTTGGAGTGAGTACTGTCCAAGTAGATAACAGTATCAGACATGGCTTGTAGAGAATATATTTCGCGTACACACAATTAATAATATCTGGCAACAACGATTTGTCGAATAGTATGTCTGGTGTAAACTATGTGTTCTGTCATGATCACGGAGTTCATGAACATACATGTATAGTAGGTGTCAGATAGGATTACAAAAGACGGAGTTAAAGACTGTGTAAGGGAGCAAAATATGCGGAATTAAATGGCTATGTATCAACCGTTACAAATCTTGTTGATACTTTTCTGCCTGGTTTTTTACATCCGGATAAATAAGGTAGTCATTCTTTATCCCCTAAGGTCATCAAATTTTAGGACTTAAATGTACAGATAAAACTAAGATCTGCTGACATATTGTTTTGAAAAGTTTCTGAAAATGCCTTTCCTTCACAAATCTCTTATATCAGTATAATTTCTCCCTTCTTACGCTGAAAATATAATAGGCATAACGTAACAGACAGAATATTCGTAACTTATAGACACGGTTTTCTAATTATCGCCCGTTGTACTAATATCGCTCGCTAGGTGCGTAACAGAAGTGTCCTCCATATCACTAGTGAAATGGATTGTAAACAAAGCGAATCGAAGCGTCAAAATACCTATAAAAAATTCCACTGACTGCCGAAATTTTATAAAAGAACATTTACATTCCAAATTTCTAGGAAATAAATTCACAAACCACGGACTTCTAAATGAAGTTGCAGCAAAAGAATAGTCTGATTATTAACAAGAAAGGGAATAGAGGGTTCTATATGCAAATGCAGATGCCAATGTTGTGCAACTAGTCTTAGAAAATGTAAACTTCTTGCATGGTTTAGTGCAGATGACCACAAGTTGTTGAATGTAATGTTATGTATGATGTTTATATAATATTATAAATGTTTTAGGAAATTGTAAATGTTTCTTCACTTTAATGTTTGCTTGAATCTTGATGTTGTCAGGAGGGACATGTTTAACTAGTGTCCTTGAATTAGGTTGTTTTGATCAATATGTTTTCTCAATTTGAAGGGCAAGGTTGAATTTTTGTTTACAAGTAAAATTCCATTAAGATGACACACATTCTAGAACATTCTGTCATGTGACCAATCTTTATATATACCATGTTTGGTGGACATTTATTCAGTTTTGACATTACCATCAGTCTTGTAAAGAGCTATTACAGTTGTGAAAATTCATTCCAAACTCTAAGAGAGGAATTATTTTATATATTCATTAGATTATAACAGTGCTCATAAACTTTTGGATTTTGGATTTTTAATTGATGATTTTGGAATTTATGTGAACTTATTCAGAGATTTTGGAATACTTCATTTTGACATCAGCACATCAAGATTTCTAGTCCATTAGGACTTTGGAGACCATTGGCACATAATAACATTCAAGGACACAGCCGTGAATTCGGAACATTCTATATTTAGGACTTGTGATTAGAACAATCATTCTTATTGGATTATTAGGATTTCAAAACACATTACTGTAAGTGACTTTTTGATTTTTTTCATTTTAATTATCTAGTAATAAATTGCTTGTTGATTTGTTTTACTTGATTTGTTGGTTTCACTTTCTTTCTGTTACATTTTTCTTAGAGCAAAGAGTCGTAACAGTAAAGTATGATGAAAATTATTTAAATGGTCATGTTACAAGACTACATACATTTTATGCAGAGAAAATGATGTCACGTATAGTTGATGAAATTGAAGATCGCTTATATATTAGTAAGACCTTCAAAACACGTATGCGTCTTTGACTATAAATTTATATAATTATAGTTTTATGTTGGTTCTGATTTTTTTATCATGCTATGATGTTAATGAATGTGTCATTTATTTAAATTGCAGATTTCGGAAAATAAAATTTAGTCATTTTATGTGTCAGTTCAAGTTTCATATTTAGTCAAGAGAAAAAACATTAACTAGAAAAAATATGAGTTTCTTCAGGCCTAGAATATGATATAAATTTCCTTGTAGCAAGAAGGACTAATAGATTGAGAAATTTGCTAGTCCTGCTGAATCTTCACTGGTCCTTCTCGCAAAACAATGTTAGCTACATATCTAGATTAACAACACTTCAGGGAGAAGGTTATTTAAACATCCGCTTTCTTCAACTATGAATTTATCATTTGCCCGTCCACCAAATGCTTTTGAAATAAATATAATTTGCCCATGTGGAGATATTCTTACCATATAGTTGGCAGTATTATGCAATTTATAATCGCTGTAAGTCTCACCTCTACTTCTGAGATTTGAGATTAGTTGGCCCTTGACTAAATGTTTCTGCACAATCAATAATACATGTAGTCCGGGAGTAGTTTTCTCTGAAAGATTCCGGACAACAGTCTCTAATTTTTTCTCTTGGAAGTCATATTATCAGTGATTTCAACTTATCTGCTAAGATTGGAATTAAAGAATTTAAAATCTTGCATGCCCATCCGACGGCATTGACTGAAATTTAAATGGTACCTGTCTGTGTATTTCACACACTGATTTCTTCCATAAATTGTTTTGCGACGATTATTTGAACATCCGTTGACGGAACATGAACTACCTCCAGCTTTTTATATTTTCCATCGCTATCCATGTCAATTTTTAAGAGAAAGCAACCAAAAATAAAATGTGGAAAAAAACCCCAAAACTGATGTTGTTTCGATCGCGGCACGTGCGATATGTTCATTTCACTATCGTCATGGCTGACGCATCACGTGATTGGTTAATGGCTGTGCTCATGACACTAGGGGTCAAATACAGGTAACGGTATATATATATATATATATTACTGCAGAGGTTTAATATGGATCCATGCCAAGAGATGGATGTTTTCCTCTAACTACCACCTACTGCGATGTTGATTATAAAATATCCTCGCAGTGAAGTCCACATCTATTTCTTCGATACAGAGACAATGCATCTGCCGAAATATGCCTCTTATCAAAATTTAGCAGACGAAATTTGATGGCAATTAAATGATTGATATACGTATGCATAATAAGTGGTTGTTAAGAATTATGGAATTACATTGCATCTACATTGTACAACAATGAATTAGATAGAATACCTTACAGTGCTATCCAGGACTATTTATTTTATATAAAGACACGGCATATACAGAAATATGCTTCTTATCAATATACAGAGAATGAAATATGATAGTGATTGGATGATTAATTGACATATGCATTATAAGTATGTTCTTTACAGTTCTAGAGATAAGCTGCATTTGCACCAATAAATTAGGGAATATTCTAGAAACGTAAATGCATGACATGTACACTGGTTTATATATAGATTTGTTTATAAACCAACATTGGAAACTAAGCTGGCTATATCCATTTGATCAGCCAAATCAATCAGACCGACGACTTTTCATTTCGCGCGTTTTTGTGTGCATATGTTCAATGACGATCTTAATCCAGCGAGAGAATATTATATGAAAAGTGGTATAACGGAATTGAGGTACAGATATCACATTGCCGGAACTGAGAATTATTTTGTAAGTTTCGAGGTTTACTTCTATTCTGAATATGGGATTAAACACAGTTGACTATGTTCAAATGTTTGCCGAAATTCGAACCATAATGCTCATAGTCTTTTTTGTGTTTAAAAGCAAACGTTTGAATAAGTTTGAGCACGAATGTTCATAGGCTTTTCTTAGTGTTGCAGAAAACGTTTGAACTCAGCAAATCCTGTTTAATTGTTAACGTACATGATCAGTTACCAAGTAAAAAAACAAATTACGAAATGACAAAAAAACAACAGTTTTATAAACACATACACACACACACAACTATTCTGAATTGGGACGTGCAATTCCTATGTTTGAGTATGGCTGATGTCACAAAATTCCCCGCGTTAAACCAGATGAAACTAATGGGATTATTTAAGAATAATCTTTCTACACAAATGGACATCTGTCTAAATTTATTGACTATGAACCTTTCTGGTAAATTAAATTTGATTTTCAAATTCTTACTTTCGTTATCTTTTCCATTCGGGTATAGAAAGTGTACTATTCATATACTTCTTCACCTCTACTACTCCACAACACAAATCTTTGATCTAAAATCCTGTTCGGAACAGGGACAGGATCTGAATAATAATGTAACATTAACTGCATTTAAAATGTCGCCTTTTAAGTTTTGTTTCGTTTGTATAATTAATTGTCAGTATTATAGTGTGGTGATATGGCGATATCATAAAAATCAGTCTAGGCGTGTTCACTATATGAGTGTTTCTACGATTTACCAGTGGGGAACAGTGTTAGTAACATGGCTGAAATGAAGACGTTGTGCTGGGGTGTGCCTACAGTAGATGCATCTTATACATACTACTGCCGTAGCAAGTAATATTTTAGAGAATGACTTGGATCCTCGCTAGAATTTTTGGCTGTACTATCTTTTCCTCTTTCTCCATCACTGACAGCATATGATGACATTAAAAAGAAACAGAATGAAGAGTTTGAGACTTTTTTTTTTACAACGCCAAAGAGAAGAAGAATACACATTTGTTCAAAAACGAACAGGAAGAGAAAAATAGACAGTGATAAGAGGAGATGAAAACTTTAAAGAATGAAGGGAGTGAAAACAGAACTGCCAGTCTGTTACAAGACATTTTGACTGATCTAGAACGCATGGGAGGAATGTATGAAGTCATTCTAGCTGAACGCACGAGAAAGAGACATTCACAATCAAAGAATACTAAACCTTCCATGACTACATCGACGACCACTAAGACGCCAGCAGCGGCAGCAGTCACTGCCATCATGACAACAACAGTAGGACATGGACGTGGAAAATGTTTAAGGCAGTTACAGTTGATGTTGTTAAGTCCACATTTAGTTTTCAAACCCAACGGCTCTTTTTAGGGACACCCAGATCTCTTAGAAAAGAGATGCTACTCCATGATTGCCAAAAAATAAAATAAAAATAATTTTAAAAAAATATATTTAAAAAAAAAAAAAAAAAAAATTAAAATAAAAAAAGTAAAACAAAAAATAAAAACAATCAAATTCCTCTATAAATGTTTGTGTATGTGTGTGCGTGTGAATAACTTGTGAGTATTAAAAAACAAAGAAATCAAGACATCAGTTCACCTTTTTAGAATATCCATGTAAATAGGAATGACAATAAAATTTAAAACATCATAATAGTTATGGTGCATCGACTCGAGCTCATACAGAGAAATCAGATAAACCGTAATGGAAGCAATTATGGATGAACGTTAGAGAATCACGCAACCCCAAACAAGGGAGAGAAACAGAAATAATTTTTGGAACAAGCAGTAATTTCCATAGAAACCAAGTGGAGTTCCTGAAATGGAAAGCATTCAAGACGTACAAGCCACTCATTTTACGTTGAAAGTTTACCCTCAAGTTATTCGTGAAGATCTCCTATTTTGAGGACCTCATTTTCCAGACGGAAAATACATTCACGTCTATCATCACCAAAATCATTTCGACTCCATTACCAGTATCACGGCATTTCTCAGATACAGTTACTACTGTGACAAATGTTAAGAAGGGTTTAGCAATTGTGAGCAACATATTAATTGTGGCGAGAGATGAACCAAAGACATCAACAACAACAATCGATTCCCTGTCGAATTAAACGAAGGATTGAATTTGATGTTTATGTACTCCGATGTCGTCGAAACACAGCCGCTCCGTTGCCGAGAGTAAATCCTTTCAAACTGGATTCTGCCATAGCTTCTTCAGTGAAATAGGAAACACGTATCACGTTCATCGAGAATTTGCGCAACCTCATTATCTTCCTGTCAATAAATCGTATTTTGACAGTGTCAATATTAGTATAAAATATTAGTATAAAAGGAAATCTTGGACAAAATACTCTATTCTCTAAAGAAAAAGTCATCGTGAAACAACATTTTCGAAACGATTATACATTGAATTGTAACGGATGTATCCTGTGTCCAAGAGGACATGGTTTGGGAGATATGATAAAATTGGCCTTTCGTACAGTGGCACCCATCTTAAAACCTATGATGACTCGAGGATTGCATGCATTAAAAGATGCTGCCTTGACGAAAGGAAAAGAAATTGTCCAAAATGTACTCATTAACCAACAAAGTCCCAAACAAGCGTTACTGAAGGCAGGAACAAACGTGTTGATTCAGACAGGGAAAGAACTCCTTTGTCGCCGAGACACCCGTAAAAATTCACTTTCACACTTCTGTCGAAGGCATTGATTCAATTCATCATCTATGTCACAGTAAGCGCAGGGCAGATACGACCAGATAAAGAATAAGAAAAGAAGAACGGGCAAAGATTTGGACGTCTTTTATTACTAAATTAAAATGATGCACCGTGATTCCTGCTAACGTTCCATAACAGAATTTGATCTGTTTTCATGTCACCGATGATGATAATGATGATGCAAGAATCCCAGTGGGTAGAATTTCATCCCGTGTCATCTTTGACCACCTCAGTACCTGTCGAGTTTGACATCAAAGGATAAACCGAAGATTACATCGATCTGAATAACAGTTACTTGTACCTGAAAGTCAAAGTTCTCAAAGTGGACAATACTTATCCAGGTGTTGATGCCAGAGTGGCTCCCGTCAACAATTTCATGCATTCGTTGTTCAGCGAAGTGGATTTGTACTTGAACAACAAACTGGCCAGCAGCAGCATGGACACTCACCCAATACCGAGCTTACCTCCAGCATCCCCGACTTACGGAAAAGAAGCCAAGAATACACACCTCGATACATCGCTGGTGTCGAAACGATGGACCCTTTACACATGGACACGTAGTTACTAGACAAATATTTGTGAATGTCTTTGATGTATGTCTGAGACTGAATCGAAGTAGTACCGTGTTCCATTTGATGGCTGATGTTAACGAGTGCACAAGATTGAAGAAGCCAGACTCTACATATGACACGAGGAGCTCTTACCCAAAGTGGGGAAGGATATCCGTCAAGCTCTGACCAGAACTACAGCCAATTACCCCCTACGACGAGTGGAAGTCAAACCTTCACCATTATCTCTGGACTCAGATCCAAGCTCGAAGATCATGTCTTCTAGGGTCGACGTTAGAAACGTTTGTTTATTGGCATCGTCAGCAGTGCTGGCCTCAACGGAACTATTGATCAAAACCCTTTCGAGTTCCAAAACTTCAACGTGTCCAAGATAGAAGTGACCCGAAACGGCTAGACTTGTGTACCAGACCTTTTAAACCTAACTTTGCCCAGAAGAATTACTTGAAATCTTACTTGACTCTGTTTGAAGCCGCATGACAATTAAGAACCAACAGTACCCACGGCATTTCGCACTACGGTTATGCAGGAGGATATGGTTTGTGGGGATTTTATTTTACTCGAGACCACGGCAGTGACGAGGGACATTTCCACCCTATAAAATCAGGCCAACTCCGTGTGGAACTTCAGTCTACAAATGCTCTTGAGCACACAGTGAATGTGATCATGCAAGTAGAATTTTATAATACTGAAAAAGAAGGGATCTTTGACTAAAAACAAAAAAAGCAACACAAAACCCCCCCCCCCCCCCCCAAAAAAAAAAAAAAAAAAAACAACATGGAACACGAACCTAAGGCGAGGATAATGTTTTCCATCCAGAACAGCAGTCATACACCCCAATTCCAAGTGACGAAGAAACAGAGAATGAAATAGTAATGATGTCACGATGGCCAAAACAAGAACAACATTTTGTCCTGTGTTATTCGCTAAAAGAATCACACTCTAGACCAGAGAATATGGTTGTCAAATCGATCAACCTAGTAAAACACAACATGATCAGTGTTTGATGATCAAGAAGAAAAGTTGGAAGAGTATCTGGAAGAAGCATGTACACTTATCCCAGAAGTGACGATCTTGAAAGAGTGGTATAAAGACTTGAGTGACCATTCTCTGCCTCCATTGACTTCCTTGGAGACGAAACGCATAGAAGCTTTATTGCAACAGAACCGAGACTTCCCGTTTATGGACTTACTTAACAGATCTTTTAAAGACAAATTCAAGTTTGAAATCATTATTCATCACTGCATGTGAGATAAAAAAATGAATTCCTGAGAATTTCAATAACTCCTGGCCTACACTTCGTACATAGCTCCATGGAACCCGGTGGTGTGTGCTGAAGATGAACTTCCTCATCGAAAACCTAAAACTTAGTCATCAACATCGACGACAGGTATTGCCCAGAACCCATTGAGTAGCCGTCTACTTTCCTAACGACCACAGCGTGGATTATTTTGATCCCTATGGATTACCCCCTCTCGAAGACGATATAATAGACATTATGAGAATAAATGTTGTATCTACTCAATTCAATAATGTGAGATTACAAGAATCGAATTTAATGGCGTGTGGACAATATTGTATGTATTTTCTTTATGAACGCAGTCTTTGATTACAATTTGAACATTTACTAATTTGTTTTGAGCGTGATTTCTCTAGAAACGATCCAAAATAGAAATATGGTTTAGTGATCATTATGGCTGTCTGTCTTCTTTAGCTCAAAAAGGTAGTGTCCATCGATGGCAAAATGACACTATTATAGATCATTGGAAGTCCAGTCTTACTTCTCAATGTTGTAAACCTTATAAATAGGTTCATGTTTAACATTTTGTCAGTTGTACATAAAGAGGGAGGGACTAGCCCTAATTCTCCATCTTAATTTTTTGTTGTGAATTAGCGGAGCATATTAAAAATTGTTGATTTAAAAAAATGGAGCTGATTGTTTTTTTTTTACAAGAAAATTCTTTGGACATACCTTTTAACTTTCTCCCTCTATTGATCTTTTTTTCGACTTTAAAAGGAGGATGCGTGGGTTCGAGCCTCGAGCTCGGCCAACGTGGGTAGGTGAAAAAGCTTGCCAGCAGCTTCCCGTGGGTCGGTGGTTATTCCCAGGGTTTTAACGTGTTTTTCCTCTACCAGATATACTGGCCGCCATATATAGCCTATCATGCGCTGAAAAATGGCTTTAAACCCACAAACAATCTAAGGAGGATAGTTTCCTTTAGGTCCGCGTGATTCCTCATGACCTGTATTCTATCCTTCTGTGTACTACACCTACGGATATTTTCCCTCACGTCCGCGTACTGAATCGGAGGGATGTTTTCCTTCACGTAGGCGCTTAGAACATATAAAGCGCTGCATTCGCCAGTCGTGCTATATTGGTATAACAGGATCGACAGGATGCTAGGAGGTCGTGGTGTGCCGCAAAGGCGAGCCAATCCCCGCCCTCTTAAGCGGGAGAGACTCCACTCCCATGATAGGACTGAGAGGCAAGCCAAAATAAAATACAAAATACAAATTCGAAATTATGAACCAAATAAACTTAGGATGGTTACCTATAAAATATTCTGACATAGAATTCAAAATTAAAAAAACAAAACAAAAAGCGATACAGTTAAGAAAAATAACTAGAACAACAAAAACAAAAACAAAAACAAAAACAAACAAAATATTACTATGGCAAACCCGATCAGTCTAAGGCGGGAGAGGAGGGGCCCCGCACAAAGGGGGAAGGGATTGGTATATCAGGATCGCTAGGATGCTAGGAGGCCGTGGTGCAACGCAAAGGCGAGCCAATTCCCGCCCTCTTAAGCGGGAGAGACTCCACTCCTATGATAGGACTGAGAGGCAAGCCAAAATAAAAATACAAAATACAAATTGGAAAATATGAACTAAATAAACGTAGGATAGTTGCCTATACAAGATTTAGACATAGAATTAAAAATACATCAATATTCAAGTCACTAACAACAAAGTATGTTCACATTAACATAGAAATAACCTATTTCTACTGGTATATATTAAGCTCTTTAGCTAGTACCAAAGAGTTTTGCATAATTTAACTTGAATCTCAATTAAAATTAACCTAGCATAAGGTGGTCATAAGCCCAGACCATCAGACCCAGCCGCACAAAGTGGCATTGATTTGAAATTCAGAATTTTTAGAGGCCCCGCTTAACTGACCCCAACATAATTAAGAGTATAAGGTGGTCCAAAGTCCAGACCATCAGGGTCCCACCGCACAATGCGGTAACTGATACCTCAAAAATAGGTACCCAAATATACGATAAAGCACAGGCGCCAAGAGAAAAACTATGGACATATACATAAATTAGTCAATATAAGGTGGTAACATCCCAGACCATCAGGCCCAGCCACACAAGGTGGCAACAATTGAACACAACAACAAAAACCCAATAATAGTAGGTGCCTGTGTTTACAACCCTATAATCGTACTCCTTGAACTAAACCGGTCTTAGAGGGCAACCATTTCCCTTTTTTTCTGCTATACTAGTAACCTTAATTAACCGACGTAGGCAATCAGCCAATAGTACAGAGTATCTCATCAAAAATTAACAGTAGATAAGAAACAAGACGACAACATTCATCTTTTGGCAAATAAATCAAATCAAAATTCAATCCTGGACCACTTGGATCCATCTGGGGACGATGAGGCGCCTCCTCCTGGACCTTTTCCTCCTTTGCCACTCCCGGACATTTTAAAAAGGGTGCAGTGCACGCAGTAAAATGTCAGATGGGCTCGCAGCCAAGCCAGCCCTCTGACGAATAAGTAATAAAGTGCAGTGTACAAAACTAACCCCCCGGAATTGCGCGCAGTGCGCGCACTTGGGGTATATAGACGTACATAGCCGAATGGCCGAACACGTCTTTAATTCAACAAAACAAAACAAACAAACAGTCGTGCCATGATTCATTCCTTTCATTCACCCATTCATTCTCAGTCAGCAGTCAGCCGTGGAGCAGAGCAGATGGGACAGAGCAGAGCCGCTGTGGACGACGAGAGAAGACGGAAAGTGAAAGGGATTCGATATCAAGAAGGCTGACACAGCAGCTCTAAACAGACGAAGCGGAGACGAAGCTAGAGGCGTACATTGACGTAGTCAACTTGCAGCACCACCAGGCAGAAGTACCGGGGACCAGATGTTGCTAATCAATTTGCCTGACTGTATGGGGTTTTCCTTTTGAAATTTTGAAAACCCCTTTCGACTATACTCTTTTATAACACAAATTTGATCAATTTTGAACCACCGTCTAAAAATAACACACTGAAATTAGAAATGTGCGTGATACTAAAATAGTACGAGTAACTTTACTCGAAGATTGGTATTGTTTTGGAAAAATTATGTACACTATGTACGCAAAATCTACATCTGAAGAAATCGCGTTAAATACAGAAATTTGAAACTTGAAGTATTGTCATAATTAAACTGTTGGCTAACACGTAATTGGTTTTAGAGACAGCCCGATTTAGCTAACTGGGCAGAATGTGACCAGAATGTACAATCCTGGCGTTTCAGTACTTCCGTTCCACTTCGCGCCTCCCTTGCCGAGTCCGAGCAGCCCGCCTTTTTCCAGACATGTAAATTAAGTAGCACGCTTTGCGTGCAGTAATGTGTCGAGTGGGCGTACAGCACACATTAAAGTGTCAAATGGGTTTGCAGCCCAGCAACCCACTTGACGACCAATTAAGTAGGGCGCTGTGAGCCCATTAACCACTCGTACATGGCCGAATGGCCGCACACGAGTATAATTTAAAGTAGGTAAGTAAGCTACCATACACTTAGACAGGGTATTGTTGCAATACAACGTACAGACCTTAAATGTATTGGTGAACAGCCCGATCATGAACAATATTGGACCCAAGGTTATATGGCATGAAGGCCCTAACATGCAAGGACATTCAACACTTCATAAACGAATGCCTGGTATTTCTCAAAGTTCAAGAAATAACTCGGTTATCAGTACTTAGTGACAAGCCTTTAAATCAGTGTATCGTAATGAAAGGTTATAAACGTCTCTTGGCATTTTTATTACCCAATTGTCTCTTTTTATCAATAAAACTTAAGCATCCATCAATAATAAAGTTTTTATTATATATTTCATGATGAGATCAATTTATCAGTGTGAGACAAATATATATCGTCACAGTGGCGATAAAAGTGGTATATCCACTGTGTCTGTTTCACTTTTTGGAACTCCTATCTTTGCGCATTTACTATATTTTGGAAATATTCCTGCCCTTATGTATGTATGGATCGGATTTATATTTTGGAAATATTCCTGCCCATATATATGTATGTATGGATCGGATTTTTATTTTGGAAATATTCCTGCCCTTATGTATGTATGGATCGGATTTTTATTTTGGAAATATTCCTGCCCTTGTGTATCTTTTATTTCCTTTTTTAGTTCTATAACACAGGACGCCACACAGTTATATCAACATTTAATATTTATAGTCTGATACTAAATTGTACTATTTCCGGGATGTGTGATGTCCTATCGAGGATCTGGGAAAGGCCCGTGCATTTTCAAATTACCGGATGTGTCACGTACTACTGAAGAACATTCAAATTGAAATGTAACAAAAATAAATAAATAAGAATTTCTTCCCACTTGCGAAAAGATATCTGCCATTTAGGTTTAATCTATAAAATTCTGATTATTTCAGCAAATTCTAGCAACTGTGTTAGCCATAGTAGTTACGTGACATGGCAGTATCTTTGTAAAACGAAAGAGCAAAAACTTGTTAACCGAAACGAAACTACAATGAAACAGTTATTTGTCCTCTTTCCATGCGGGTAAATGCGTTACGTTAAAAACTGGAGACCACCACTTGTTAACAGAAACGAAACTACAATGAAAACAGTTATTTTTCCTCTTGCCATGCGGGTAAATGCGTTACGTTTAAAAACTGGAGACTACCATAGTACCAACTACTCTCACCATTTTGATTGGTCAGTCGAACTTAACTACTTAAAAATTTAAAAAAACTTGTTCAGAATGCACAAAATGGGGATTTCATTTTTATTCTTAATGCAGGTAAGTGCTTTTTGATGATATTCGTTCACAAAACAGAAATAGCATGTTTCTTTCATGTTAAATACATAATATAGGCCCATTTACACTTCCACTAGAAGCACTATGCGGAACGCACATACAGATAATGGCGAAAAACGATTAGACTTCGCTTTCCCCCTGAAAAAAATGAAAATATCAGAATAAAAACGCCAATACTGAAAGTTTGGAATGCGAAGTCCAATGTAACTGGACTATCCCATCAGGATGAACAGATCTCAAAATATGCGAACAGTGTACATCAGCGGTCCCCAACCTTTTTTTGCCTACGGGCACATTTGTGAGTTTATTAGAGAGCGGCGGGCACCAACCAATTAAATTGACCCATTTTAAATTTTTTTATTATTCATTATAACCTCTTCCGCGAGCACACAAAAAACCTTGGCGGGCACCGCGTTGCGGACCACTGCTGTACATGTATGTAAGGAATGAGGAGGTGTCATTCAGTATCAATAAATCAAATTCAAATGGCAACAAGTAGGGTTCAAAATAGTTTTCCACATGAATAGTGTAAATTGCCATTAAATGAACTTATATGAACTCTTCGATATTAAGTGTCACCCATATCTCTTACACTCTACGACAAAAAGGTAAAAGTTTGTCGGGCAAAAATCTGGATTAAATATAATACTAACAAAAAATAATTGCTGATTTTAACTCTCATCACACTCATAATCATCTTTGAAAACAATAGAAAAATTGGAGATGGATGTGTGTTGGTTGCAAAGTGAAAATCAAGTGGCTTCTGAAATTTTGGTGCAGTGTCTGTTACCGAACTAGACTACATGCTTGTCAAGGCCACAGAATTCACGTCTGAATGCAGAAATAAACAAAATAAATAAACAGAATCCAAATAAGTAAACATACAAGCAATCGATTAGTTGTTCTTGTTTTAAATGGTAAACTGGATTACCAAATCACTAAAATCACTAAAACGACATTAAACAAATTTCCGCAAAATAATAAACGTTGAAAAAAGTCGAGCTGACCTCATTGTGTGCGGAGAGAGAGAGAGAGAGAGAGAGAGAGAGAGAGAGAGAGAGAGAGAGAGAGAGAGAGAGAGAGAGAGAGAGAGAGCACATTGCAGATTCTGCAGATAGCGTGTGTACACCATTTTTCTTATGGTTGCCAGTTTCAGACTATTTACAAGTGACGGAGGCTTGTGAACAGACAACAAGTTTATAAACTATCAAGCAACAAACGTTAGCTGAGTTTCATTTATTTTTCATTTATGAAAATCCCCATCTCTAATGGTTTGTGAGAATAATTATCAACCTTTCTCGATAAATTTGCAAAGCTCATATCTAAACTTCAATTTAAAAAGTTGTAATTGTAATGAAATAGTTGAAATAATTATGGGTTTCATATAAATGAGAGCCTAGCCTTACCTATCACGTCATCTGAAATTATTCTTAAAAGTCCCTGGAAGATTCAACTATGAGCTTTGAAAGAAAAATGCAGACACATATGCGTGCCTTACATGGCAATTATTACTTAAATATCCATCAAGGAGAAGGCAGTGAAACTTGTCTCCAAATGGAACTCTATGGACCATGAAATTTAGACTTTCGTACTAAAGAGAGATTGAATTTAAAAGACCGATTACGAGAAAGGGTCGCTAGATGTTGTCATTTGTGAGCAGGTGTCCTTCGTATGGAGTGTCCGCTAATACAGGTTTATCCCCATTTTATCGGTCACTTTTAGCTTTGCTGACACCACTGAAATATGTATTATTTAAACAAAGGTTCGAATGCATAATAATTTCACGGAACATCAAGATGCACTAAGTACCAGAAGCTTTGGTCAAGAGAATTCCTTTCAACACTCCAATTCCTGTAAGCTTGTTTTAGTAATCAACCTGGCAAGGGAGTAACCAGTGAATGATTTCTGATAAACAGCCAACCTTGTAATGATAAGGACTTCAAGGTTTCTCCTCCAAACAACACTGTAGATACGATCTATCTGTCAGTACATGGGAAAAGAAGAGTTACTGAAACGATATATGTTCCTAATATTATAAGCAAATGTAGCTATAATTAATCCTATATCTTACAATCTTATAATAAAGCATAAGATTGGGGTCTCTGTGTGCTAGAATTACCAAATAATAAAGCAATATCCGGCGTCGTAATACCAATATAATCAATGGATGACCTTGACAAGAGTATTTCATGTTGGACACTTACTAATGCTTGCATGCATGTGTACTCAACATAATATACCATCTCATTAATGAGCACCTTACTTTTTCATTTGCACAACAGGAAGCGAACTTACAATCCTCATTAAATCCTTACAGGATTTGGAAATATACACTTCAAAAAAAAATATTTGTTTTTGCAAACTGTCAAGACACTAAGCCCTGACCATGCTGGCCATGTTGAACCAACATGTTAGTGGTTGTGTAGAATCTTGAAACAATGAAGTTTTTGGTGTCATGACGTATAACCAAATTCATGGTGTAGTAGATCCAGACGAAGCCGATATTACCAGCCTTATCCATATAATTTTTATTTAAAAGAAGCGAGACTGGATGAAGAATTCCACGCTCAAGACGTAAAACTATCACTATAATTTACAGCCTTACCACTGTGTTATTAGTGAACAATGCCGTATATACTCGCGCATTAAATCAGATCAAACTACAAACTGCATAGATCCAGATCTGCCATTGGTAATGCGCCGGTAGATATGGGTCTATGAAGTCTTGTTAGGAGTAATCTGTAGAACAAACAACATAGACCCTTATCTGCAGGCGCATTATGCGATGGCAGATCTATGTTGTTTGCAGTTGGACCCGATTTATATCAAGTATATACGGTAAATTGTTCAAGAAATTTTGTTTGCATTACAATTTATCCTCCTTTAATAAACAGTTGAAAAATTCATCTTGAATGCTCAGCACCTTGGCACCATATTGTGCAGGTACATAAAAATTGGAGAATTGTTTGAACTATTCAAAATACTCATAGGGCTATATCACTTGTGAATTTTGTTTTAATTTTCTCGCATTAAAATAGTTTAAAATTACAACTATGATGTGACATATCATTTTCACATTCATAAATCGTGGCGCAATTGGAGAACCCGTGTGAACTTCCGAAGTTCGATCGTACGTACAGATATGATATTAGATGATTTGTATAAGCATTCTGACAGCGTTTTCCTTGATCTTCTCTCTAATGTCATTAATATCATTTAGCGCGAATCTGATATTACTTGCTTTCTGTGACATGTTCTTTTGTAACTTTTATTTTATTGTATAAATACATGCCAAACGTTATCTGCAGTGCTTGTAACATATATGTGTATTGTTAAAGCTGCAATCAGGCAACAACACCAATAAAGGTTCAACCACCAATCGACCGTGGTTGTAACGCTTGATTCTATCTACAAATAAATCAACTGATACTCCACGATGTCTGAAGCCTGCATTTTTTACATGCAACACAAGGGGGTGCTGTAGTGGCCAGAATCTTCAAGGAGAGCATCTGAACGCTTGGGAGGTGAGTGGGTGGGGTGGGGATGCTGATTATCAATCCGTTGCAAAGAGTTTAAGAAATACCAAAAACATGTCGTAAGTAAGTAAGGAGACAGTGAAATCTTAACAGCCTTGGACTTTTATAATTCAATATCAATCAAACGAATGGGACTGAAAATCTCAATGTCTTTGTAAGAATCCCTCATGATCCTTTTAATAGTACAGAACCGTGTACAGACCTGGGGCATCACATAATTACATGTTTACATCTACCGTAAAAGAGACAAACAGACGGGCGAATCGTCATACAAGCAATGTTTTATTTGCAACTAGACTGGCGCCACAGAGATATGCTTTACTCCAAGTAAAGGCGAGATACACGCAGGATCGTGTGACGGAACGTCAATGCTTCACAGATTAGCAGAATCTTTGGGAAGGAGAATACCTTTCAACACTTTTCCGTAGGTTTCTTTTAGTAACCAACTTGGTAAAGAAGTGGCCAAGAATTGTATACCCTGGGAAAACAAGGCAAGCTCTTTCAGCGAAAATAACTCCTAGCTTCCTGCTTCCTGCCCAAAAAGCATTTGTAGATGCGATCTAACTGGTCATAAATGGAAGGAGTGGAGATACTGTAACAAAATTTGTTCTACTGGTATTATGAGACAAAATTAGAGTCCATGCCTTCCTCAACCATTTCTATTCATAGATCGGTAAAATAATAAAAGAGTGTTCGATTGGACTGGAATATTCTTAACATGAGGCCCAAGTGGACCAGATATCGCTCACCTTGCTTAAATTTGCCTAATAGTCACATGCAAGAGCAGTTCAACAAGAAATCTCAATCAGTGGGATGCTTTCTGTTGAAGAAATCTCAATCAGTGGGATGCTTTCTGTTGAAATTTCTCCAATGCTGATGATTGCATATGTTATAAAAACAAATGTTTTAAGGTTTCTCTAGTCTTTGTATCTTCATTTATGTTGTATCGCACATCAGGAACGATTTGTGTCAAAGCCAGTCAAATTCTGTTTAGCATTTTGTTGAGATAAGACGTGTAAATGTTTTTCTACTAACTTTTAGTAATAACAGCCAAATTTAAGGGCGGAAACGGCATCATTTATAAAAATCTGAAGGTGTTCAAGCTAGGACATTTTCTGTCAAATTTCATCAAATTCTGTTCAGCGGTTATTGAGAGTTATTGAGAGGAAGTTATTACCGGTTTTGCTATTTTTTAGTAACGACATCCATACTTGATGGCGTATTAGTATCATTTGTACTAAACTGAAAGGTGTTCATGCTAGGATGATTTATGTCAAGTTTGATCAAATTCTATTCAGTAGTTGGGAGAAGAAGTTGTTTAAAGTTTTTTTTTTTAGTAATGGCATCCATACTTGATGACTGATTAGTATCATTTGTACACATTTGAAAGGTCTTTATACTAGAATGCTTTCTGTCAAGTTTGGTTAAATTATATCTAAAGGTTGTGGACAAGAAGCTGTTTAAATGTTGTTTTTTATTTTTGGTAACGGCAGTCACATTTGATGCGGGATCGGCATGAGTTGTCCAAAGTTGAAAGATCTTAATATCAGGATGCTTTCTGTCGAATATGTTTAAATTCTGTTCAGCGGCCTTCGAGAAGAAATCTTTCAAAAAGTTTTTCTATTTTTAGTAATGGCGGTCATATCTGACAACAGATCGGCATCATTTGTATAAACGTGAATGGCCTTTATGCCAGAATGCTCAGTGTCATGTTTGGTTGAAACTGGTCTGGCGGTTTTAGAGTATTGTTGAAATAGCAGTTCTTGACGGACGACACATTATGGGTCATACAATAAACTTATTGGGACTCAAGTACGGTCAGGTAAGTTAAAAACCAGTGATCTCAAAACATTTTGAGAATACTGAAATGAAAGCTCGAAGTATAAATACGTCGACATTTGGCAACTTTATTCAGAATGAAATTAGAACCTTCCTTGTTCGATAAATTGATATCATCCACTTGAATAATATAAAGGAAGTCATTAACACATTACTTCGCCAGATGGCGTGTGTGTTCTTTCGAAATTTTGCTAATAAAACAGGTAGCCAGTCTATAAATATACTACGATCAAAATGATGTTTACTGACGCCATCTAGCTACAGACAATAGTGATGGCTGTATGCAGAACTGATAGGCACTGAGATGCAAGGGTACAGGTGAGGCCAAACACAGCTACTCCCCCAGGCTAACTACACTGAAAATGAATGCACACAGCAATATATCTGGATAGTAGCTCAATTCAGGATATTCCCAGAAGAAGAGAAGCTGTAATTACACAAGAAAAGGGAGATTTAATTGAAAAACGTATTTCAGCCCATGACTCCCATTTCTTCTGTCGTAAGGTCTAGATTATGGATGGAAATCGTCCCATTTCACTTAGATTTGAAATTTGTTTTCTTTATGGTTTTACATATTCCCTATTATATATTTTTTTTATTTAAAAAAAAAAGGCTAACATTATACAAAACTGTAGCTCACTAATTTCTATCTTTTTTTTAGGAGGAGGTGGAAAGTGTCAACATAAAAACCCATATCTATATAGGTTGGTGTGATCTAGGGTCTAATTAAGCCCAGAATACATTGTTTAAAGTAATCTGATACCCTAATGGCCACATAGTTCGGAAGTAGATATATTCCATTATCTTATCTGATTGTGAGGTTTTGTACTAGAGCTCAATTTTGTGTTCAGTATGCTTCCAGTGCAAGAGACCTGGATTACAGACTTTTTTTTGTTTTTGTTTATGTAGACTATTGCGCACATATATCCTTCTTGTTTCATTACTAGGTACCTTACAAGTTATCTCAATTTAACCATCGCTCAATAGGGAACAATCTTATAAGCCGTATTAAACTTTGCCATGATTTAGGAGTAAACACTCAGAGTACACAATTAATAACGAATCGAGATTTCCAACCTCGAGCCACACCCAGGCCATGTTGAGCCAACAAACTGGCGCTTGATCCTGTTTGTTTAGGAACTGGAAGCAAATGTGATAGAAAAATATACGAACTGGACCTTTGTTCAGCAGGTAAATTCAGATACTTGCAAGGCCAAGTCCAAGGCTAGTCGGTTCTTGAGTACGGCAGTACCCTTGAATGCAAGGTTAAGGTTATACAAAACTGTATTACTGCAGAAGCAACAGATAATACGTATGTCTGTGCGAATTGCTTTTAGAAATATCACGTGACAAGTCAACTTAATACAAGATGCTGGATGATAAACCCATGGAAAATAGGAAATGTTAATACAATGAGACAGAATTAGGCTGATGTTATACTAAAATCATAGTCATGGCTCTTTAAATGTGACACAAAAAGTTCCCTTCTGCGACAAGCAAGGAATAAAGCGTGGCTTGGCACAAAAAGTCCCCTTCTGCGACAAGCAAGGAATAAAGCGTGGGTTGGCACAAAATAAATCCAGAACTGCTGAAAACTAAAATTACGAAAAAGAAGAGATAGAAAAAGTTTAAAGCTATAAAGCCAACCACAGGTAACTAGACAAATGATGGTATTTATATTAACAATCAACACCGAAACACAAAACGAGGTGTGGAGGGGGAATCTCTGATAAGAAGGATACCGGCTTAAAACAGACTATGAATGAATGTAACAGTGAAGTTGATTTCTATTTCTTCTTCTTCACATAATACTTATCAGTTCTTTCAAACTACCCAAGCTTGCTTAGGACACGATTCTTTAAAACTACCCAAGCTTGAGTAGGACACAATTCTTTCAAACAATCAAAGCTTGATTAGGACACATTTCATTCAAACTAAACAAGTCTGATTAGCACACACTTTTTAAAACTATCCAAGCTTGATTAGGACACAATTCTTTCAAACTACCCAAGTCTGATTAGGACACAATTCTTTCAAACTACCCAAGCTTGATTAGGACACAATTCTTCAAAATCAAAGGTGAAATCGAGTATTTAAAAATGACTGAAAAGGCCCAAAAATCAGTTAAATAGATGGAATTCATATGGAAGCATCCTGGGGTAGAATCGTTCTTTTCACGGAGGGGGGAGAGTGGAGTTATATAAAATGAAAATGGTGAAATTTATTAGCGACTTCCACTTTACTACGCCATTGACATCTGAGGAAAATGTTGTTGAAGTGGACAGTGTTGTAAGAAACGGATCCATTCAAGTCCAGCCTGCATAAACAATGTGTGGTGATGACTACTGAAATAAGCATAACAGTTTGAAATGGAGTTCACGGTCGTGTGTTCGGTTTTCGTGTCAGACACAATGCAGAAATAGTGAGTCGGTATCAAATCAACGAGTTGAGGGATGAAGCAAAATCTTTACATAATACAGCGATTTTCGATAAATATCAAGCGGCCCAAATGTGTTTGATACGTCTTAATTGATTTCTTAATAAAACTCTTGGTACTTTGGGGGAGGGGAGGGTAGATATGGGATTCATTCAATAAGGTGGGTCTTCTCTAAACATTAACTACCCCTATTGGGGAGATCTTTGCCTGTGAGATCTTGCAATGAATTCCACGAAAGTTGGTTTGATGCAGATATAATGCATATGCAGAAATTCACTTTATCATTAATTATCAAATGAAATATTATGAAAATTGGAAAATTGATTAATTCAGTAATATAAAAAGAGGCTGTTTACAAGTCTGATGCCAAATCGCATCTAAATCAGTGAATAAGAGACATTTCTGAAAACATCAAACTCGACATGTACAATATGGCCTTATCGTTGCTTATTTACCTATTCATATACATGTAACATTATAAATAATGGCCATGATCATGCCCACTGGACATGACAGTACAACTGCGCTGTCATTCGTCGACCGAAAATGATGTTACAAGCAGGCGTAGAGCATTACTTTCCGCCCTTACCCTATCTAAACTGGCAAGCCAATATTATCGGCCGGTAACTAGTAAAATCTGTGTCTCCCCGATCGGTTAGTCAATGATGTAATTCGCACAACAGTAATGTCATTGTCATAACGGCTAGTTTGGAAACTTCCCCTACACTGTAGTGATTAGTTGGTAGTTTCACATCGGCACAGTGCACCATGGAAAAAAGTATAGAGATTCTGTACTTTCACTAAGATGGAGGATGATAGTTGTCTCACGAGCACTGTAAGTGTGATGAGGTTGTGAGCGAAATCGTGATTTTCGGTCGACTAATGAGAGCGCAGTGTTCCATTTAGCAATTGCACCATCATGTCAAGCTGGCGCGATCATGTTCATCTTGACAGGTAACGTAGGAAAATTGGCTGGCATTTCTTGACAATGACAAATTCTTTATTACATTCAGGTTGCAATACGCAACATATGAGGTAAAATATTAGTATCTCGCTTTGCATGCCTGTACATCAGCCATGGACGATATAATTTTTTTAACAGTGATTGCAATTTAAATCAGATTGACAACAATATCACAATCAATACTCTAATGGAATACGAACAAGTACAAACTTAAATACATGGATGTTGACATAATTGGAAAGATAGGATATAAATTATGATAAATGGAACACAAATGAATATGTAGTAAACTTTACTTTAAATGATGGTACTATGGTACTTCTATCTTCAAAAAAAAAAAAAAAAAAAAAATGGAAAAAACAACAAACACATTGAGTAAAGATGATTTGAAATTAACGAAATTTTGATAATATAATATCAATCATTTTAGAGAGATTTCTTTAAACGCCAAATTTCTCAGAACTCAATAATGTACATTTGTTCTGATATAGAAGTGTTTGGGTAGCAGTTGCTTTCTTTGTTCTCTGAAATAGCTACATTCAAGGAGATAATGAAATTCATCACCGACGCAGTTTTGCATGCAAAGTTTGCACAATCATTCATGTCTAGGCAAATTTTCCCATTTTCCCTTCTCTATAGGTCAATGATTACATGTTCGAAATTTTGTTATACTTGCCACGTATTTTTTTTATAAATCTTTCAACAAATAATATTCTAATTCTAATTCCGTTAAAAAAATTATATATGTATCAGCTTTTGTTGAGTTAGTAATTCATGATTCCCATGTCTGTATAAACTGATTATGAAGTCTTTCCTTAAAGATTGGATCTAACCAGGATTTATTGGGAATATTTTGACTAACCCAAATAAAATTTAAATCCAGTTTCCGATGAGATGTTATGAATGCTCTCTATCCATTTACTTCTGCCTATATTCGTAGGTTCTCTCAAGTCATGTATTTTGTTACTTACGGCTTCCACTGAGTCTCTACTAATGCTTGCTATGAACATATTTTTCTTATCAAATCTCCACAATCGTTTTTTGACAGGTAAGCACATACTCACCTCAGTGTGTACCATGAAATGTTACCACATTATGAATGTCAGAGAGCATTGGACAACAATCATGAACACAAAATTGTTTGATAGAAATAAAACCTTCCACAGTGGTAACTAAATAGTCTATTACACTTACACCTTTACTTGTTCATTTGCCTATTCCTCTTTCATATCCAATTCTTGAGTTGGCTATATACAGATTGCAATTTCTATAAAGTTCTACCATGCGATTGCCATAGTTATTTGGCCTCTTTTTATCACAGGTATGCCTTTTCATTGGGTTATCACAGGTATGTCTTTTCATTGGGATATAATTATTACTTAGACGCTGTACGTCGTTAAAGTAATCAGAAGCGATCTGATCAAGGTTATTAGTGTTGTCAATATTGGTTGATAACAGTACGTTGCGAGGGTTTGAGGCGCCCGGGATCAATGTTCTTTAGTGGCGTTCCCTACTTTGCCACAGAGAGCAGTTTTTATGTGAGTTGCCAACCTCCAAACCACCCACCCACTCACATCTAAGCCCTGAAACCGGGTGCTTAGATGGTTAGATGGGGGGGGGGGGGGGGGGGAAGGGGGATTAAAAAAGAAAAAAAATCAACTCCCGACGGCGCCTCCTCTCCCTCGGCGCCCAGGAGCAATTGCCCCCCACCCCCTCGCGCCACCACTGCGCCAATCTCTAAACTGCTGATGAAAGATACGCAAAAAACACTGGCCATGTAACCAATCCATTGATTTGTTACAATCAGATTTACCCAAAAGAATAACTGATGTGTTTCCATAAAGAACTAGATGTATCTACAACCAACAACAACAACACAGAATAATGCGTTCTATAGGCAATATATGTCACAATGTAACTCCGATCTTGTCCCGGTAATTGGCAGGTTTTCAGAAATAAGGAAACTAAAGAAAAGGTTAGGAGAGACTGAGAAACAATATAGACAGGTGTTGTTCCAGAAACCGGGACTACAGCATTGATTAAACCGATATAAAAAAGGGAGAGTTGTCTTAGTAACGTCTTGACTGCTCTTCTAAACAATAGAATTTCGCTTTTTCTGGAAGAAAACAATTTACAATTTGAGGCACAGGCAGGTTTCCGTAAAGGATACTCCACAACTGATAATATGCCAGATTAAGCAATAACAGCTTCTGAAAGTGCAATAAATGAATTATAAAATATAGAAAAAGTAGAAAAAAAGTTATCGGCTCATTTTTTCTCTCTCTCCAATTTATCGTTGAAGTCCGGGAATTGAAAATGACCAAGTGGAGCTAGCAGTCTTTTGAAAGGTGCACATCTGATGTAAGGTCAAGCTGTATACTCTCCAAGCCAAATGACACCATCAATCATACACAAAAATAAAGGGAATTAAAAGTTCTTTTACCAATACCTAAGGTGTACAAGGTCTTTTTAAATAGCCAGGATTACCAGTGAAGACAATCTGGGGAAATTATTTTTCTTTAAAAACCAAACCCTGTGCATATTACGGAACTATAGAGCGGAACCTTAATCGGCATACAATAAAAGCTCATTTAAGGCTAATACAATGAGAGCCAAATCATGTGACATAGAATGGTGAGACTAGTACGTTACACGAAACAAAGCTGACTCGAAAAAAGTCCAAACGATCTACAGCACGTTGGGCAACAAAATTTTACGCATAATACGCCTGTTAATTTGATTTGCAATACAAACAGAAATGGGGACCGTTAGAACAGAAGAAGGCAGATGTAGGATTATCATCTTTGTCTAAAATAGTTCATAGATATAGCCCCACCCCAATATACTACTCAATAATATATCTTCAAGGTACAATAAGATTATGAGCACAGAAAACTAATTCATTTTACATCAACCATAATGTTACCTTTTCTTCATACAACTTTATTATCGTTGAGAACTTGAAAAACAACAGCAAAAACAAGGCACAGACTGTGGAATGTCGAGCCTATGTCCACCGTTATTGAGATCACGATCGTGGTTTCGGTTTTAGTTTCTCTGAGAAAATGTTACAATGTGCAAAACTGTTATATGATAAGTGGCGTAATTTTATGTTCTGTTAAGATGGGCCATACTATACTACTTGGGACCCTTTTGTGATGCTGGCGGTAGTCGTCCTGAACAAAGTTTATTACTGGCACTTTTCTATCAGATTACAAGGAAAAAACTTATCGGCGAAAAACGTTTACAAAAATGTATTTGGACAGAGTTTAATAGTTGTTTAATTCTCTCTCTCTCTCTCTCTCTCTCTCTCTCTCTCTCTCTCTCTCTCTCTCTCTCTCTCTCTCTCTCTCTCTATATATATATATATATATATATATATATATATAATGTATGTACAAAAGTGCCGTAGATCATCGTCACCGATAAAATCCTCTCCCAGCTATGTTCCAATTGAGGTAATTGTGTTTATACATGACACTAATATCATTCTACGCATGTAATTTAAATAACTACAATAAAGTACTTGAATTATGATATCAATGAAGTAGGCACCAAGTGTATTTTGTAGGGGAACTTTAAAACTTGTTATTTGTAACACTACTTTATCATTAATAAGTTAGTTACCTCGCTTGTGTTAAATTGAAATAAAATCAAATGTAGCAAAGAAGACATTTTAATCTGAGATGATGGTACTGTGCTTGTATAGCATATGGACCTGATATGGACCTGATATAAACATTTTTATCGGAGCAGTCTGTCTCCTCCTTTTCCCATTATTAAGAATCCCTAAAATGGGTGTTTAAAAAATGTTTTAATGTACATACAGTGTACATTGATTATAAACTGGTACCGTCTCTACTCGCTTATAAATTAGATCCAACTATAAATAGCATAGACCCTGATCTGCCGTCGCATAAGGCGCGGCATAAATTGGTCTATGTTGTGTGTTCCAATGATTACTTCTTACAAACTGCATAGACCCAGATCTGCCGGCGTATTAAGCGACTGCAGATCTGGGTCTATGCAGTTTGCAGTCGGACCCGACTTATAAGCGAATGTAAACGGTATCTACAAACTGGCTCTGCCATGTTTGCAAACAGATATATCAACAAGTGTACATTAGGCAATCCTGATAACATAGTAACCACCAAAAGAATTTGGAATCATTTTTCAAGACTAAATTTTTATCTTCAACACAGCCAGCATTTCATAACAACAACATTGTTATAAACGCAACATAATACGGAGCGCCTACAGCATGGGCGCTTGCAGGGGATGTGGGTGGTGTCAATTTTGTAAAAAAATTTTATTTAAAAAAAAAAGATCCATCGTGCAGTATATAACTACATTCCTTTGGTTTTGGCTTTGCGCTCTCCCCCCGCCCCCCTGGAAACTGGTAAGATATGGCTTAAGAAAGCACATTCGTGTGCCTTAATTCACACACATACACGCAGAGAGAGAGAGAGAGAGAGAGAGAGAGTATTTTCAATATTCGGGTGAACCTGAAAAAAAATGTCCCCATGACTGTTTAGACACAGCTGTTGACACTTGCAACACAAGACTATTTACCGAATCTGCTGGTTTTACGAGGATGATGTTTCATTCAGCCAAAAGGTTCTAAAAATGCGTGATCTTTTTCTAAGTCTTTGAGATGCATCAACTTTAGAGAACTTAGTTGAAAAGAAATATTTCGGCATATTCCTGCATTACAGTTCTATGGCAAAGATAGTTCAGTCGACCCAAACATAGAGCAGGCTGCTTCGGAGTTCTGTTATCATACCCCTGTCAAATAGATTACATTGTTCTGCTAAACTAGACATTTTTCTCCGTCGGTATTGTAATCAGATACCTCCATACATGAGGATAGAAAGTCTGTGCTTGTCAGCAATTTTCAGGCATTGAGAGAGAGAGAGAGAGAGAGAGAGAGAATTTATAAAGACGATGGTATTGTCGTCCTCATTATAACCATTACAAAATTTATTATAAATGTTTCATTGATTTGATTGTCTAAAAATCCTAGTTCCAGAGATTACTGTTTTTGTGATCAACCAGCCAAAAGAGTAGATTGGCAATTTATAATGAAAAGAGTAGGCACGTGTCGAGAGGCACTTAAACTGTCGGCTTTAACAGCAATTTTATATATTTGCATACACACATTGGTGGAGTATAAAATGTAACTAGATACAGTGCATAGGAGACCAGCGAACCCACAAAATGCGCAAACTCAAATCTTTTTTTCCCCACTGGACTGCCTAATGAGAGTTTATGTCGTTTACTAAAATCATACGTAAAACAGACACCGTTGACCCTGATTCATTGCCACAGGAACAGACAGATGATTTACATCAAGACGTGCATGACGTTGATTTCCATCCCTTCGTAAAGAGCAATCACTTCAAAACAGTTCTTAACCGCAGTTTGTTGAAGAGTGAACCAGCAACTGTCATGAAAAGGTGACAGTATTAGGAATTAATTAAATGTTCGAGGGTCATATTTAATTCTATTCATTTCAGTTTATTGCAACAGACATCAATAAGAGACAATGTACAATATATCAGGAAAGAAAATAAATAAATAATATCATAAATATAATATGTCCAAAACCGAGACCATCCACACGTGTTCGCCATGTTGCACCAGCAAACTTGCGTTTCATGATGTTGTGTATAAAATAGAATAAATAATGTTCAGTAATGCAAATATATACAGCCAGGTCATTTCATTCAGCAAAAAACTGCAATAAAATGTGTTGTATATGTAACACGGAATTTTTTTTAAAAAATAAAAAAACCCAGCTATTTGCCTTGGTACTGTATGTCCTTGCTAATATAATATAATATAATATAATATAATATAATATAATATAATATAATATAATACAATACAATATTATATCTTATCATATCATATTAGGTAATGTAATCCTTACGGACTTACGTTTGTGGCCCCTTTTTTCTCAACTATGAAATGTCAAATAGCAAGGCAATTTAGTAAAAATAGTGGAGTAGATTACGGAGAAAATATTAATTTGAGCTAAACACCGGTACTGTCCACATAATTGGAGATACGACATTCTGACAAAACCCATTCTGAACTTGCTGCCGTAAAATATAATGCATGTATGTAAGTATGGTTTACCAGCACGTCAGCACAATATTAGCTACATGGTGCCGATTATAATAAAGTTTCTACAAATGGAAATACATGTATAAAGAACTGCAAAAAGTTATGGGAAGATAAAACCTTCCAAATAAATATAAACACGAAGTACTACATGATAAAAATTGAAAGGCAAAGCTGTTGCAATTGTGTAAAAAGGTATATAAAATAAGATATTGGTAAAAATTGCAAATCCATTAAAACACATGGTAAAAATTCGCTGAATAAACCATGTTCCGTCCAAAAAAAAAAAATACAAAAAAATACAAAAAAAAAAAAAAAAAAAAAAACAAAACAAAAAAAAAACAAAGAGATTTTCTCTGGTTGTACATTATCCTAAACTTTCTTCATCGAGTTCCCATAATTTTTTTAAAAATTCTGTCTCACCGGGTGGAAGTCGATATACTTGACAAGAATGTGTTCCCTTGTTACAGGGCACTGGCATGATATGCTTTCTGGTTGAGGTTCGCCCTTAGGAGGCATGCACATGTCAGTTATGTGTGTCCTATACGATGGTCATAATACCACCTCATCTCTGAGATTTGTTTTCTATGAAGGATGCCTCTCTCCAATGATGAGTTTGATGTTCATAAGCTTGTTTGTGGAGTTTTCATTCCGTATATTTTGCCATGTATGAAAAACATGCCTATTTATATAAAGAATAAAGCACGTTGACGTTAGTGTGATATGCAGTATATTGCAAAAAATCAACCACAGGTGCAATACACTACTTCAAAATCAGAAAAATAAAACAACCAAAGGTCAAAAGAGAAGTCAGATGGACTGAGTGATAAAATTCCTCAATCATACGGTTTAACGTGTTGGGACCCTAAATATCGTATCGTTGTATCGGAATTTAAAACACCGGAAGGGACCTTGCGACATGCTAAGTAATATTCGATATGTCGTTTTATATATATGTATGTATATATATATATATATATATATATATATATATATATATATATATATATATATATATATATATATTGCATCCTGATTTTATTATATTCTCTTTTAAACACACACATTCTCTATACTCCATTCTGAGCGTCTTGGAACTTTCAGTGACCATTTAGGTCTGAGAAGTCGAGAAACGCCTGTCCATAATACTCGACGATAACATTTCCTCTTCGTCACCATAGCGACCAAAACTTTTAGGATTCTCATATGCAAAAGTATGATGGTATCTAAATTTGATTGTTACATTTTGAACCAAAAATAGAGGTCAACGTGTCGTATATTACAGGTATTTTGAGACAAAGTTTACTTGGACAACATAATGTATTTTGTGACAATGTTCACTTGGACAACATAATGTATTTTGTGACAATGTTCACTTGGACAAGATAATGTATTTTGTGACAATGTTCACTTGGACAAGATAATGTATTTTGTGACAATGTTCACTTGGACAAGATAATGTATTTTGTGACAATGTTCACTTGGACAAGATAATGTATTTTGTGACAATGGACAAGATAATGTATTTTGTGACAATGTTCACTTGGACAAGATAATATATTTTGTGACAATGTTCACTTGGACAAGATAATGTATTTTGTGACAATGTTCACTTGGACAACATAATATCCATGTATTCCAATTAAGAGTATTCTGTATACTTTCTTGTGAATCTTCAGTTTTTATCTTGAATACATTCTGCCAATGCGGTTGTCAGAAATGGATCTGCTTACAAAAATGTGAAAAAAATGTCGGGCATGAACCAATTTTGATATCTACATACCAAACGCGTCGACTTTAGAATTGAACCGTAATTGTTAACATATGCTTGCTTGGTTTTAATTTCTTATAGGATGCAGAATTATTGATTCAATTAAAAACGATTTGAATAATGTAACAACAAATAGCATTATAGAGCGACTCCTAATACAGCTTATAAACAAACAGCAACACGATGAATACAAGTCATCCTGACACTTTTCTGTCCTTTGAGGAACGTCCTATAATGATAATCTGAAAGCATTTTTTAGAGTTTCAGGTATAGGATCCATGCGAAAGATGTATGTTATCTGAAAATAAACTACATGTACCACCAACCGATAAGAGCTTGTATAGCCAAGGATGCCTTCAATTCGAGACTCCGGTTTCACTAAAATTCTAAAAATTTATCCTCAAATTGAGATCTTGCTTATAATACTTCAGACAATATCACTATTTTTGTACGAGAAAGAGTTGGTGCAAAGGATGCAAATCACCTTTAGTTTTACAATTTGACACATGGAAACCTATTTAATCTTGAAACAAGAGTTGAGTAATTTCTCAAATTTGAGGAAATCCTCACAAATTTATTAAGAGATCAGAAAAGATTCCTTTAAGAAAACTTGAAGAGTTTATTAATGTATTTTAGGCCTGCACGTCTGCTGAATATTCTGTGATAAAATCGTTGTTACCAATCAAGCAATAAAAAGTTATTCAAATATCACTAATTGAGACAGAAATGTTGACATGTTTAGTGAAACTGTGACCTTGTATGAAGATCATATTACTTTTGAGCATGCATTTGAGCTTGAAATTTTGTGTTAACCAATCACAAATGTCTTTACTTTTAAAAGCTGCATGCATTTGAGCTTGAAATTTTGTGTTAACCAATCACAAATGTCTTTACTTTTAAAAGCTGTAGCTTGATTGGCTCAGACTTAAAACTCAGTCTCCAAATCAATCTCAGAATTGTATGAATCTCTAGGCCAGAACTGTTAGTGATCTCTAGGCCAGGACTGTTAGTCTGATAATGAGGAGCTGATGAATCTGCCGAAATATCATTCGTTCTGGTACGTAGAGAATTAAGTATGCTGATAATTAGTTAGAATATATATATAGATAGATAGATAGAGAGAGAGAGAGAGAATTACCGATACACACCAAACAGAATGGAAAGTGATATCCCTGGATTCTGCAGGAGAATGCTTGATAACATGAACATAATTTTTAAATATAAATAAATAATATTATCATACAGGTTAGAGAATTGTAATTCGTACTCTAAGGAGATTCAAACCCGGATCCGCGAGTTACGTCACCCACCCCTATACCATCTCGACATGCACACATCACCAAAAATAAAATGATGCTACAAAGATGGTGGTATAGGCATTCGTGCGTAGCAGACATACCCGCATGTCGACCCAGTAATTAATTCTAATCTAAGTACACAGTCCATATGGATTCCTACTATAGAAATCAAAAAATATAGAAGTTACTATAGAGAATTACAAATATACACCAAACAGAATGGGAAGTGCTTTTCCTAGATTCTACAGGAGAATGCTTGATAATATTAACATAATTTTAAAATACGAATAAATAATATTATAATATTATCATACAGGTATATATATATATATATATATATATATATATATATATATATATATATATATATGTGTGTGTGTGTGTGTGTGTGTGTGTGTGTGTGTGTGTGTATGTGTGTAATATATCACCTCTAACATAGAAACTCATAAATGATGCAAATTTTCAGACTAATGCTAATTAGTAGCTTTGCTTTTTTATTTATAGTTTTATGAATGGATATATATATATATATATATATATATTATGTTTAGATATTTGAACAATTGACGTAAATTGATGATGATTGATCTTCATTGGACTGATGAGTCTTTGATATGCAAGAAACATACTTTCTTCCTTGTAAATAAGTACCAAAATGTGGAAATGGATATGAAGAAATTTGGATAATTTTGTCGTACCCTGCTTAGACTTTTCGGTTAAACAAATTTCTCGAACTGCTTTAACTCAATAAATTATTATCCTGAATTAAGTGTTCACCAATATATCTCTGAGTGCACAACTAGTATTTTACAATTTTCTTTATTTTTTGTTCTCCTTGAGTTAAAATTTTCATACAGTTTAATATATGTTCTTTTGAAGGTCTTTTTCGAAACCAGAGTCCTTACAGGAAATAGAAAGGCATGATGTAGACAGCAGTAAACTGTATCAGAAAAAGTTACAAGAATCTACGCGTTGCTGGATGTTTTGTCCGAAAAACAATATGTCGGAATAGAAAGCAGCAGAAGGCAATGCTATCGTGGTCTGTTTTTTGCACAAGGTTGATTTCAGTACAAACGCCGTTGAAGGACTTCCTTGTGCCCCCCCCCTTTTTTTTTGGTCTCACACATCACACACACACACACACACACACACACACACATGAAAACTGATGATGGATTTTAAAGTCGTGTGTGCAAATATTCCAAGCAATTTAGAAAGAAATGTGGATGTAAGCCAGTTTCCTATTCAGTGTTATGATGATCCTGCCTGCCTCCCTGCAGATTGAACTCTTGCGTTTCCACAAACGTCCGATTTTATTGAAAACACAACCAGATGTGCATGCACCATCATGAAGGTCTTGTGTGCTAACAGTATGCAAACAACTTTCCAAGACTTTCCAAGTGAATGGGGGGTGCATATTTTAACTTTAAATTACTATGTACTCTACTAGCTATAAACCTAATATACTTGGTCATTGCGTAACGTTGGATCCGTGGCGATATTCGTTTATAAATCGTATTAGTATTGAGAAGTATGCCCTACACTTCGTCGAAAACCAACCAGTTACATTCTAGGAGACTCTATAACGTACAAACTCACTGAATTAGTGGTGATAATCCCCCCCCCCCCCCCCACACACACACATTTGACGAGATCTTTAATAACCCAACAAATGGTGTTTAAAAGAAAATGTGCTGAAGGAGTGAATTGGACGTGTGAATAATCGTGCAAAGGACTCATATTTGGATGTATAAAGTATGACAGGGTAGGTTTCAATGGTGAGATTACGAGTCCAACACAGCTGTTTGAAGTACAAGTATAACTCATGAAAAATAGACATTTAACTCGGATGATAGAAATAAATTACTGCAACCCTGCCCTTGAAGCACTTCATCTTAGTTCTGATACATATGAAAGTGGTATTAATGTTGTCTTATAGCTCCCATGACAGACTGCATGGTCTGAACAGATTTTGATTTCAAGAGTTACTTTCAGGGGTTGGGGGGGGGGGGGGGTTGGGGGGAGGGGTTGGAGGGACTAAGCAACATTAATTTTCAGGGAGCAAGGGAACATTGATTATTATTTCCAAGTAACAAAGAGACAATTTGCACGCTGTAGGAAGCATTTAAGGGGATATTGGGTTTTTCTTGTATGAATCAAAGTAGCAAATACCAGTGCTTTCAAAATAACAATGCATACAATCCCCACCCCTGCAGGGAGGGCCTCATTCGAACCTAATGTGTCTGTTCTTGAGAGAACGCGTCGGTATGTTTATTTAAAGGTTCGTGTTAGTCTCAAAGCATTTTAAGTTTTAAATATTGTACGTACAAATAAAGAGGGTTTGTAATAAATGGTACATTTACATAAGTTGTTAACGTTTTCCTCAAAATTGTGGTGTCAACATCACCATATTTGTTTTACTACTATCCCCTTGCATGATTTAGCTTTAAGTACCTTCATGATATCTATATTTTTAAAAAAAGATGCAAAAAATTGATAGTGATTCTGGTATAGACTTTTATTGATTGATTGACTTTTAATTTTGTTTTACTTCTGTAACTTTGATCCATGCAGTTCGCAGTCATCTGGTCACATTGAATGTACTACTTATGTTTCCCTCTCATACAGTCCACAATCATCTGGTCACATTGAATGTACTATTTATGTTTCGCTCTCATACAGTCCACACTCATCTGGTCACATTGAATGTACTATTTATGTTTCGCTCTCATACAGTCCACACTCATCTGGTCACCTTGAATGCACTATTTATGTTTCGCTCTCATACAGTCCACAATCATCTGGTCACATTGAATGTACTATTTATGTTTCGCTCTCATAAGTCCACACTCATCTGGTCACATTGAATGTACTATTCATGTTTCCCTCTCATACAGTCCACAATCATCTGGTCACATTGAATGTACTATTTATGTTTCGCTCTCATAAGTCCACACTCATCTGGTCACCTTGAATGTACTATTTATGTTTCCCTCTCATAAGTCCACACTCATCTGGTCACATTGAATGTACTATTTATGTTTCCCTCTCATACAGTCCACACTCATCTGGTCACATTGAATGTACTATTTATGTTTCGCTCTCATAAGTCCACACTCATCTGGTCACATTGAATGTACTATTCATGTTTCCCTCTCATACAGTCCACACTCATCTGGTCACATTGAATGTACTATTTATGTTTCGCTCTCATAAGTCCACACTCATCTGGTCACATTGAATGTACTATTCATGTTTCCCTCTCATACAGTCCACACTCATCTGGTCACATTGAATGTACAATTTATGTTTCGCTCTCATAAGTCCACACTCATCTGGTCACATTGAATGTACAATTTATGTTTCGCTCTCATAAGTCCACACTCATCTGGTCACATTGAATGTACTATTCATGTTTCCCTCTCATACAGTCCACACTCATCTGGTCACATTGAATGTACAATTTATGTTTCGCTCTCATAAGTCCACACTCATCTGGTCACATTGAATGTACTATTCATGTTTCCCTCTCATACAGTCCACACTCATCTGGTCACATTGAATGTACTATTCATGTTTCCCACTCATACAGTCCACACTCATCTGGTCACATTGAATGTACTATTCATGTTTCCCTCTCATACAGTCCACAATCATCTGGTCACATTGAATGTACAATTTATGTTTCCTACTCATACAGTCCTGAATTATCTGGACACGTGGAATGTTTCCCTCTCCTGTAATGCCAAATATCAATGATGAAGATGGACTCCAATAACGATATGTAATTTGGGGATTTTTAGCTTGAACCTGCATTTCCTGTTCATCAAGTTTCGAGAATACGGGGTGTGAATATAAAAAAAACTCTTAAATTTGTGTTTAGCAAATCACAAGTGACTTTACTTTTGTACAACCATTTTAATTAGCTGATAATAAAACTCTAGCTCAAACTCAAACTCAAAATCAAAAGTTGTATTATTTCCAAACCAGATGCTCACGGTATATCTAAGTCATTGAAATAATCATGCTGAAAAATGAACCAAAATCAAAAAGATCTTGAAGGTTACCTTATTCTAACTTTGTATGCATTAAAAGTTACAAAAAGTACGAATTCCCAGAACTAGAGCCAGATCTTGAGTTAGCTGCTCAATAAATTTATATAACGTCTGTATTTTGTTGTTGTTGTTGTTGTTGTTGTTGTTGTTGTTGTTGACATGCAACAGACATTACTGGTTGTGTTAATGTCCAAATACTGGATCGAGTTGTCTTGAACAAAACGATTTTAAAAATTTTATTACACCCTTGGAAAGGGTTGATTATTTGATCATTTCATTAACTTACCAAAGAGCACTGATCAATAAAAATTCCTTTCAACATATTCCTACGTGTCTATGCATTTGATCAACATCGCAGAAATTACACCTAAATTGTTGCTCAGAATACATGTCCTGAGATCAGTCTGTAAATTCATGAATGGAGTGTACATTCTTGAGACAGATATCTCCCTATATAAGTATTCCAGGAGTGATATGATTAACCGATATATCTGATTATCGCATAATCCTGTGGAAGATCAGGGTATAGAACTTTCGTTAGATTTTTTAATAACACACCAATGTCAGACGGAGCAATTGTTTTTTTCCTCCGGAAAACCTGGCTCCGTAATAAAACTTGATTCGACTCCAAATCTTACTCGAAAATATTCTGACCAATTGAAGGCTGCATTTGCCATTTACGAGACAGATTTCCAAGTCTGGAGCAACATTTATTACTCGAAATGTTGTGTAAAATTTAAAGACGGAGGTGCCTGATCCTGATACTACAACAATTTTTACGTTAGAACTCAGACCCAACTCATAATTTTATCGTCAGCTTGCACAGTGAACTGAACGTTAACCAATCTGATGCAAGGCCCCTCCATCATAAAAATCCATACTTAAAAATCTTTATCGAAATCAACAAATCCAAGTTTCTAATTGGTCAGAGTATTATCAAATAAGATTTGGTGTCGAGTAAATTTTTATGACGTTGGGGCCAGAAGTTTGGGTTCAATCCGAGTCAGCGTGTGAAATCTGTTTCTAATTTTGGGGTCTGGGCTAAAGTTATTTTCGTGATTTTCACTTACTAGTACGCACCTCTATCCGGTAACAGCATCGCTCTCGTATAATAGGTATAACTCAGCTTAGCCTTGAAACATGGCGAAGCAAACTTACAACCCTCATTAGAACCTGCCAGGATTTAGAAATAAACTTTCTTGATAATAGAACACGTCGCAGACCCAACCCTTGCCACGCGGCGATCATGCTGAGCCAACAAACAAGAGCCTGTTGATTGGTGTTTGTGTACAATTTGGAAGCAATAATGCTCAGTGGTAAAACGATATATATCCATAACCTTAGCCTTTGATCTTAAAGAAATTAGAGGACACTGTCTGAGTCAAGTCCAAGGTTTATAAGTTTACCAGAATGGCGGCACCAATAAAGACAAGAAAGATTAGGCATCTGTCCAGAAAAGTGTATAATACTTGCAAAATACGGAAAACATATGCATGTATGTACGTACGTATGTATGTATGTACGCACGAATGCGCGTACGTGAATAGGTACGTATGTAAGTACGTAAGCATGTATCTATCTTCTGTGAAAGTTAAAGTATGCCAGAATTATTGATCCGTTCCAATCATACTAATAAAGATGGTGGTATAGAAAAGATCAATTGATGGATATAAATAGGTAACATCCACAGATAAATTTAGCGGCATAAACACTAGCTAAAGTACCCAGGAATTTACATCATTTAATGGACAAATTGGGCAACTGAGGTGAAAGTTTTTTGTAAGATCAATTCTTCAGCCATTCCCTGTTGATCGTGACCTGAGAATTTTGAATTTGTGTTCTTCAGCCATTCGTACTCTAAATATTATCAGGAACAGATACCTCTGAAATTCAAGTTATCTGAGTACAAGCTTAAATATAGCAGACAATGAACCGTTTAACCATTCAGGTCTGGTGGTGGATAGAGCCAGTGCATTGTTTGAATTTTGGACTGATTCTATATATCAAAAGACTTGGATCATGAGCAAAACATCTGAAACAGAAAAACAGAAGACTAACAGTGCACACACACAATATGCAGAATTAATGTGCGACTAAGTTTCATTTACAAAGCTAAGTTCGCATATGTTTAAGTACATCGTTGTGACTTATTGTTTCTAAACGAGTGATTGCATCTCTTGGCGTCTTTGGTTTCAGAGTTAGTATCCTCAAACCTTTTTGCGCAAGAAATTCGTGCTCAAGTCCGCAGTCTGGGCTTTTAAAAAATTGTTTTTATTAACTCTGACTAGAATCAAGTTCGAATAATTGAACTTGGTGAACTTGTTAGCGTTGTTACTCTCATGTCAAATTTCTTAGCATTGTTCCTATAGTAGCATGTCAAGTTTCTTAGCCTTGTTCCTTCAGTGGCATGTCAAGTTTCTTAACATAGTTCGTAAGGTAGCATGTCAAATTTCTTAGCGTTGTTCCCATAGTAGCATGTCAAATGTCTTAGCGTTGTTTTTTCGTTAGCAGCATAACAAATGTAGCATGTCAATTTTTTTAGCGGTGTTAATTTAGTATCATGTCAAATTTCGCAGCTGTGTTTCTTTAGTAGCATTTCAAATTTCTTAGCGTTGTTCTTCTAGAACCATGTCAAATTTCTTAGCGTTGTTCCTTTAGGAGCATGTCAAATTTCATAACGTTGTTCCTCTAGGAGCATGTCAAATTTCTTAGCGCTGTTCCTCTAGGAGCATGTCAAATTTCATAACGTTGTTCCTTTAGTAGCATTTCAAATTTTTTGGCGCTGTTCCTCTGGAACCATGTCAAATTTCTTAGCGTTGTTCCTTTAGGATCATGTCGAATTTCCTTAGCTTTGTTCCTATAATAGCATGTTAAATTTCTTAACATTGTTCCTAAAATTCTTAGCGTTATTCGTCCAGTAGCATGTACAATTTCTTATCGTTGTTCCTATAGTAGAATGTCATATTCCTTAGCTTTGTTCCTATAGTAGCATGTCAAATTTCTTAGCGTTTTTCTTATAGTAGCATGTCAATTTTCTTAGCGTTGTTCCTATAGTACATATCAAATTTCTTAGCGTTGTTCCTATAGTAGCGTGTCAAAATTTGTTAGCTTTGTTCCTATAGAAGCATGTCAACTTTCTTAGCATTATTTCTCTAGCTCTAGTACTATGTCAAATTTCGTAGCGTTATTCCTTTAGTAGCATGTCAAATGTCTTAATTTTGTTCCTATAGTTGAATGTCAAATTTCTTTGCGTTATTCCTCTAGTAGCATGTCATAATGCAATCATTATTATATTTTTAATGTTCTGTGAATTCATGTACTTTTCTGGTTATCAATTTTTGTCGTTTTTCCTGACATTGCGCTTTCATCAATACCTAAACCCATGAATTGGAAAAGTGTTCCTATTGTTTTCACATAGTGATGATGGTTCGTTTGGTCTTTAAATTTGTGATTCATAGAAACCGCGATTTCCACAAAAATAGGTACCTCACTTGTTGTGTGATGGAATTAAAGTAGTGTCCTCGAAAAGAGTCGAAAATTATGGGCAACTCTTGGTGACATTCAAGCCCCAGAGATGTATTTTAACTGCGTGCTGTAAAATTTAGCCATTTTGTCAGAAATGGATCCATATAACAAGGACTTGACATGAACAAAAATTTCATAATTGTCAGGGTGCAAATGTCTGTCGATGTATTTCGGTAGAGCACATTAGTTTGGCAGATAACAATTAATTAGATTTATGAGGAAAGGTACCGTATTAAATCGCTAGACTGCGATGGTTTTAATGTCCCTGTTTGGGTCGAGATTGATTCGTAATTAAGCCTTCATTGTATAACGGTCGGACATACGGTTAATTTGTGTCTAGGTATCGAAAATGTCAAAGTTGAGAGGATGCGGAAACTATTTGTAAAGCCAGTTGAAGTTGTTTTATGTTTTGAAATATTCCAGAATCAGTTATTTAAATAGCGCGCGAAATCAAGAGGGTTACGCTAACCACAATTTGAGTGTATTTATAAAAGGCGGTAGATACGATTAATCTAATTGGCTACGCTAAATAAGAGGTGTGTTTCCCAGACGAAATTTCACGTTTTAAATATTCCACATCGCAAAATTTAATCAGTCCAAGTCCCTGCGAAAGGCTGGAAGAAGCTTGACTCCGAGCAGAATAAGGCGAAATTCTCTCGTATAAACAATTGTTCAAGGGACAGGTGTCTGGAAGTTGTGCGACACAATTCTGGCGGCAGAAACGAGTGAGTATTGAAAGTCCAAGGGGAAAATAGCTCCACCTACCTACCCACCTATCTATCCACATATCCACCTACCTACAAAGCCAACCATCGATGCACGTATAAGTATCAACGTAGATGGTAGAGAGAAGAGGCATCCCACACAAAGGTTGAGGACCGAAAGAGGCTGGATTAGAGAGAGAGAGAGAGAGAGAGAGAGAGAGAGAGAGAGAGAGAGAGAGAGAGAGAGAGAAGCAAAAAGGGGACAACATCAACCTTGACCGGACAGCAGCGTTGATTTTGGAGTGACCAGCAATAACTAGGTTATGCAGGCATGCTGGGCAATTGATTCGATTATTCACTCGATTTCATGATGAACTAAGTCTATAGTTTTAAACAGATCGGCTAATTACATAATTATATTTGTGTTGAAATTCGGTAAATGACTTCAAAATGAAGTGTATCTTTCTAATGTTATGTATTATTTCAATTTGTTTTATGTAATTGATTAAATTGTTATATTTCATGGATGGGGACTCATATTTTATTTCACTATTTACTCGATCCGGGCAATAACACCGAGGTCGATCATCCTCTAGATAACGATAACTAACCAAATCTTACACATGTTACGAGAGGTGCGTAACATTAATGAATATATGGATTTCCAAAAATTATGTTTAACTTTTGTTTAACTTAGAAAATATAATTTTTTGGTCTGTAACACAACCAACCACCTGAAATAATTAAGTGCAAATTTGCAGACTATAGAGATGTAACCAGTAATTATCCATAGTAAATACCACTGGTAGTGATATGTTTGTTTCACCTAGTCATATCATAATGAGCCTGTTATTTATATTTTATATTAGTTTTATAATGGTGGATCTATGCCAAAGGTGGGACATTGTTCAGAGGGCAACTAATTATTATTTGTGTGCATCAGAAATACACAAGAACATTTCTGGTTTGGTTGAGCTAAGCCCGCTTAAGGTGTTTTGACTAGTGGCTTCGATAAACTTTTGTTGGGCAATCAGAGCAAAGTTTCTTGTCAAAGGGCACGACACGTCAGCCGACCAGGTCTAGTCTAAGAATCGAACCCCGTATTCCTTTGTGGGAGTCCAGCACGCTAAATACTGTGTTACCTTGTCTCCCTAGAGAGTAACTAATGTTCAGAGTTTGTCCAAGTGGATGATATCGTCACATCTTCGTGAAACAAGATGACACAAACTATAACAAATATCTGGCTTAAGCATGGTGTTTCGTAATTTATTATTCAGAGCCCTTTAATGTGTGTAGAGAGTGTATCATGTCAAAGACTCGTTTAGTAGAGCTAACATATTGCAAAATGTATTAACTGACGACAGTCTTTCATGCGTTTGTCTGCTCTTTAATCCAAGTATGTAAATGCAATTCTTGACAATATATAATTGTAAGGTGTTTTTTGTGTTCGATTTATGGCAGAAGATGGGTGTTCTGTCCAGAGTAACCACTGCCAACTAGCAAGGGTATGACTAACTATTTCTCACAGTAAATTCTAAATTTCGTGTTTTTATATAGAGCTAATAGTTTGCTGAACTTCATATCGCTAATTAGTGAATGAAATACGATACTAAATAGGTAACATATATACTCGCGTATAACCCGATACCAACTGCAAACTGCATCGACCCAGATCTGCCGTCACATAATGCGCTGGCAAGTCTGTGTCTATGCAGTTTGTAAGGACTAATCAGTAGAACAAACAACATAGACCCTGAGCTGCCGACGCATTATGCGACATCAGATCAGGGTATATTATGTTTGCATTTGGACGTGACTATACGCGATTATATACGGTAAGTAAATTACTTGTAGTTACAAGAAGCAGAAGGTTGTTTACAAATCTGTAGACCAGCCGCGTTGAAACTGTTTTACCAATCAAAATTGAGCAACAAGAGGAAATGTATCCATGTGCATCACACTATTCGTAGATCTTTATCATTTCGGCACTTTGGGCTTTGAAAACTAAGCTTACAAGATTGTCTTTTCTCTCTCTCTCTCTCTCTCTCTCTCTCTCTCTCTCTCTCTCTCTCTCTCTCTCTATATATATATATATATATATATATATATATATATATATATATATATATATATATATATATATATATTCAGTGATGAACATGGCTGGGCTATAATGCAAGGGTATCGTTTCATGGAGGATATAAGTTGATATAAATAAATTTCTAATTACAGTTACCTGAACTAAGCAGGCACACCTGGTTTGTGATAAATTTTCAAATGCCGTTCTGATATGAAGGAGTATTACCCTGCATAAAGAAAACGTCTGCCTTATTTCTGAGTTCACCGCCATCAATCTGAGCTACTTAGATTTTGACAGAAATGCAAGAGTACCCTTGCTACTGCCTGTCTGTTACTTACACTTTTATACAGTTTCTATTGGTCTTTTCGTTGCCTTTTTGGAAATGGATCAGTACCAAGTCTTGACGTGATTGAATGGCGTTTACTGCCCATTAAATGCATGTTCGAAAGCTCAGACTTGATTTTAGTTTACATGTGCGCGCATAAGTGCCAAATTAAATTATTTGTATAAGCCATTAGAGGGACCGCAATTCTTTTGAAACATATACACGTCAGCGTACATACATATATACATACATACATACTGACAGTTTAAAAAGTCATGTTACAGTGGAATGTGGATACTAGCCAAATCTTTCCAATTTAATGCTATTTTGATGCCTCAGTACACAAAAACCAGATTGAAGTTACCGTAAAAACATTGAGGTGTGCAACTGGCGTACACGCTCACACTAAGTGATTTGACAAAAAGTGCTGCAAATAGGGATCTATGCTTTTGGTTTGAGATCATGATTTACATGATTAACATGGACGGCGTGTATCCTGTTCTACCGAATAATGGTGCAAAAAGGTGGAGTTTTACCTACACTTTTTTTCGGTTTCTATAAGACCTTAGACAGGCATATATTGCACTTATTTCATTTATAGCTTTTGGAAACAATCTGATTCTTTTGCGCATATGTAAGTTAAAAGTATCCTATACCAATTTTTACTGAAAAATAATTTAAGTACCGACGTTTATTCTTACCGCTAAAATCTATGCATGTTATTTACCAACGAAAATTTATTTTAAAATCCTAAGATCTATAATGTAGGGACATTTAAGCTTTCTGTAAACTCCTGCAAAGATTTGCTGGATTATCAGCCTAATGTTACCGTTTTTAAAAACATCTAGATAAGTTTTCATTCCGCCATAAAAACAAAAAAAAAATTCTTATATTACATAAAGTCATCTTAAAAAAGTGGTGGTATTAGTTAGCAACCCTTTTTTATTTAGATGTTTTGAGATATCGGTACATCAAAATCGTTAATAAGCAATTTTAAACGTATTTAAGATGTCCTTTGCGATGATAATTGTAACTTCTAGCTGTAAAAGCGTGCGTTAAGAAGATACCATGACCTTCTTTAAAGACGACAAAATTGAAAACTGATAAAGCTATGGCAGCATTGTCTAGGTAACCTTCATTGTTTATTCAGTCGATCGTTTCCATCAAGTCAAATTGCTACTATATTTTCAGGTACCATATTTACTCGCCTATAAGTCGGGTCAAACTGCAAACAACATATACCCTGATCTGCCGTCGCATAGTGTTTGTTCTACTGATTCGTCCTTACAATCTGCATAAATCCAGATCTGACAGCGCATTATACGAGGGCAGATCTGGGATTATGCAGTTTGCAGTTGGATCGACTTTTAAGCGAGTACAGAAGGTAGTTGTATACGCCATGCTTCTCACGAATTTAAGACTTTCCAGTGCGGTAAAGCTTATTTTTTTTGAGACGATGTTCGTTGCGTTTTACTGTAAACCCGCACTACTTTTCTCTAAAATGTACACGATACAGGGTAAAATCACAATAACATTGAACACAGTTGTTCAATAATTTAATGTTTATAAAATGATTTTAATTCGTCTTTATACTCTGCACGTGCAGTATTCAGTGTAAGTTGCTTGTATTAATGTGTTTATTGATTTAATTTGAATGCGAAATTAGATGTTTCAAAACCATTAGTGAAATGCTAATGCACCGTTAAAATAATTAGGAGGCAGGCACCATATTTGGGAAGGGGAGTAAATTCTTACTCCAAGCGCTCGAGTATGACCGACCTATTCTTTTGCTAAGGTTACAAATATTGTAGTATATTACACCCCCCACCCCACCCCCCAAAAAGTTTTGGTCAATAGCATATTTGACATTTGTATCAATCTCTTCACAAGAGCAAATAATTTCGAAATATTGTAAAGAGTGGTAATACTTGTCTTGCATGACGTAGAAATCAAAATCTGGGGTTATGTATGGACTTTCATCAAAACATTTCACCTGATGTACTGCCAAGTACGTCACTTACCGGTAATTTTTGATTTTCTCAATACCAAATCACCTGTGTGGAGGATGGTTTTGATTTTTGAAATGTTCCTGTTTATATTTATACTTCTGCCTTAGGTTATCTGCAATATTTGTAGCATAAGAATCATGAGAGAGAGAGAGAGAGAGAGAGAGAGAGAGAGAGAGAGAGAGAGAGAGAGAGAGAGAGATGAAAATATCGTCCTTAATTTTCTTTGAATCAAGATATGGATTATTTAATTATCTATTTATTTATTTATTTTATTTTGTATTTTATTTAAATCATTGAACGATTTCAACAGATTTCAGAACAACAAACATGTATAATTAATTGTAACCTAACTAAATTGCTACAGTAGAGCCCTACAAACAGACATTGGAACTAAAGGTTATTTATAAAATCGGTAAATTGCAATCATATATGTCGGAGCATGTTCCACTGAAGGAAAGGGAATAGTGTACGATTGTAAGAGGTCTTATTGTCCGCATCGTCCTTTCGAACTGTCAAAAGAGGCCTTAATGTCTGGAAAATACTAACCATCCGCGGACATTAAGTAATTTGCGGATAACTAATGACCTCTTTCGACCGTTTCTTAATGTCTGCAGATATTGAGTAAGATGTTGACAATAAATTTATCAGGACATGAGGTAATCTGGGGACATTTAGCTCTCTTTCGAGTGTTCCTTAATGTTGGAGGTCATAGGATAAAATTTAGAAAATAAATAAATAAATAAATAAACACAAAACAATTCAGTTTGTAACCTCGTAACAGTTTATTTTCCTTTCTTTCATGTGGAACCCATGGAAACACTATTGGCTTCTCACGCAGAATACCCAACAGGTTAATTTCAAAATGGAAAGAATCCAGTAAGAACCTGCTAATTTGATCAAACCTTTTGGTTAGTAATTTGCAAATTGTAAGGCCTTTTTCGACCGTTCCTTAATGTAAGCAGACATTAAGAATGATATTTCAGCGGACATTTAGGACGATGCGGACAATAAGGCCTCTTACACATGATCTTTTCATGGTACATCAAGCTTCTCTCACTAAAAGCTTTGATAAAGAGATTCACTTTCTACATGCTTCTATAGACATGCTGTAATAATCATTTTGACAAAAGAGTTTGGAAGCAATTTATATCTGATAAAGCTAGCAAGTGTATAGCGAGAAGCTTTCAAATACAGCATTTACTGCTGAAATCAACCTGAACATGATTGACCCAAGAAAGATACTGGAACAAGACATATTCCACATAAGATGGAGGAACGCATACAATGCATGCAAAATATCTAGTTTTGCCTGCTCAACTGCAAATCAGTATTAGCCTTTTATTTTTATTTTTTTTTATTTTTTTAAAATTATTTTTAAAAAAAATGAAAACAATGGAACCGGATTCACTGCAAAAGTACGTAACAGAAGGTCTGTCCTGTAAGTAAGAAAACTGTTGAGCTTAAGTTTAAGCAGGGGATTCTATACTAACCATTCACAAGTGTCGTTACTTTAAAAAAGTAACTTTTTATTGGCTGAAAGAGAAAACTCAAGCTCAGAGTTTTATTCTTTCCAAATCTGGAGCACCGCTGTACGGCGGTGATCATCTACAGATACGTACGGCAACCACAAAGCCCCTCCCTATTCTAGAATAGTTCCCCCCCTCCCCGACTTCTTATCTGCAACTCATACAGAAGTGAACATACAACCCTTAATAAAATACGCCAGAAATAAACATTCTCGGCTAATACAATTAATATAACATGTTGAGAACCCAAACTCTCGACACGCGCCAACCATGTTGATTCAACATTTTAGTCACTCGTATGTTTGTGTAGAAACGAAAGGCAATACTGTTCTGTGTTGCTAAGATAAATATTATGGTCATTTACAGCAGCTTATCCTAAAAGAAGCCGATATTTACCAGGGCAAGATTCGCGAGTATGATACCTGGTAATTAATGAATGTTACAAAAATCACGAATGTATTGTATCTATGCATGCATGTATATATGTAAACAACTAACACATTACCTTTTCTTCAGATACAACTGCTGGAGTTGCCTACTTTCATATAATTTTCTATAATCAAATTAGATCAGTTCGTATCAAGAGAAAATGTAATTAGCTAGAATTTACATGTGCCAAGCAGAAGAAAAATAATGTAAACCCCTAATCTGAGAATTTCCTTGTCCAGAAATAACCCCCACAAGATTATAAAGTTCTCTGGCAAATACAAAATTACACAGGTCCAGAAATAACACCCACAAGATTATAAAGTTCTCTGGCAAATACAAAATTACACAGGTCCAGAAATAACCCCCACAAGATTATAAAGTTCTCTGGCAAATACAAAATTACACAGGTCAAAAGAATTCAATGCAAATATAGAAGATTACTATGCAAAATATGTTTTTGGATTTAACAATGACATTTACATACTTTGAAAGTTTTATGCCATGCTGTGGGAAGTAGGTAAAGCAATAAGTTGTTTCCAAATATAAGTTTCTATTTATCAAGCACTAAGAATATATGTATAAGTAAAAAAAAATCTTCAGTTTTTTGTTAATGAGTCTTTATTACTGTATACTGTTTGTTGGGTTCTGGTAAAAATAAACTATTTATATTAACAATAAAACTATTGACAAGTTGAGTTTATGGGTAATAGATAGATGTGAATGACACAACGAGTATGATTTTAAAGCTGTCCACTGTGTCAGTTGATGCTACGGATGATGAAAGTAAGTTCCATTTGGCATTATGTTCTAGGGTATATAGAGTGTCTTTGTTAGTCTGTAGGATTCTGAAACAAAGTAGATTAGAGTGTCGTGTTTTAAAGTTTCTTAGTATTAGTAGATCTGAAGGATAAATAGCTATATGGTGACTTAGAATTTTGTCGAACACTGTCAACCTTGTTCTCAGTCTACGAATTCAACGTGACGACCAATGCAAATCAAGTAACATTTCATAGACCGGACTTGGTCAGTGAAGTCTCATAGGACTTCAAGCCCCAGGGACCATATTTAAATTATTTATTTTTTTTAGAGATTTTCGTTTTACTGAGATTTGTTTTGTCTTTTTAAAGAGGGGAAATTTGGTGCAAGAAAACTATTTTTGTTTTAAGGAGATTTTTGGTTAACTTGTGCTTCAGTCTTGAACGATTTCAAATGTTTCAGTCAGCCCCATCTTAATATCATATTTCAAAAATGATTGAATGTCTGCCAAGTACCTAAAGACTATAAACATGTCAATGCAAGTCCTGTTTTCAAGAAAGTCCCTTAATGCACACAATGCATTTACAAGCAAACCTTTAGAACACATCATCGCTGGTACCCTTATTAATCATCTAGAAAGTAATGCCATTCTTTATGATAGACAACACGACTTCAGAGTTCGATCATGTGAAACTTGGATTAGTAGACTTTGTTGATGAACTAGCCAAAAATAAAAATGTCAACATCCAGACTGACAGTGTAATCACGGATTTTGTGAAAACATTTGATATGGTACTTCATAAAAGACTACATTATAAACTCAAATATTATGGTGTTCATAGTAATAGTTAAAGCTGGATTTAGGATTTACAACATAACAGGACACAGTGCGTAGTGCTGGAAGTACATAGTTCATAAAGCATTCCAATTTCTTCAGGTGTACCGCAAGGAACAGTTATGGGTCCTTTTCTGTTCCTTTAGTACATCAATGATTTTCATAATTACCTACAACACAGTCCATTCAGACTCTTTGCAGATGATAGCATAATTTATTTTACAATTAAACATCCTGATGACTCTCTAAAATTACAACAAAGATAAATGCTCTTACTCCGCGTTACACACAAGAAAAATCCAATAAATAACACGTATGTATTTCACAGTCAATGCCCGCAACTAGTCCATTCATCAAATTACTTAGGAATCACCAATCAGACCCCAAATGGACCTAACATTACAATATCACAGCTAATGCAAATAAGTTTCTTGGGTGCTTGAAAACAAACCTCAATGTAGTTGCAACGAGGGATAAATACCGTCTATACTCGCTTATAAGTTGAGTCCATTAACAAACTGTACAGACCCAGATCTGCAGTCGCATAATGTGCTGGCAGATCGGGGTATATGCAGTTTGTTATGAGTAATCAGTAGAACAAACAACATAGACCCTGATCTTCCAGCGCATTATACTACGCCAGATCAGGGTTTATGTTGTTTGCATTTGACTCAATTTATAAGCGAGTAATACGGTACAAAGAGCAACATATCAGTCCTGAGTAAAACCAACATTAGAATATAGTTCCTGTGTTTGGAATCCCACAACTTAAATCACATCAACCAAACTGAAACAGTACAGCGTCGAGCTGTTTGATATGCTACAAATAGATACTACCACACTAGTTCTGTCCATGATATGCTCATATCCCTGAACTGGCCATTGGCCAACTCCCCAAAAGCATAGATTAGTGGTCGCTTGGTAATTTTCTACAAAGTTCTCTATCAATACGTCGCTATATATCCATCAGAAGACCTGATCCTAAAAAAATCTGGAATTAGTCAAACTCACAACCTTTCTTTTTGTACCATTCAAACCACAAATAATTATTTATTATAATCCTTCTGTGATCGAACTTTAATTCAGAGGAACTATCTTTCTTTTGAGGCGGTCACCGTCTATTCAGTGAATGAGCTCAAGGCACAAATCCAATATGTTTCCTACAAAATCTAATTTACAGAATATCTAAAACAGTATATAGTTTTAACATTTTTTTATTTGGATTTTTGTTTGGTCAAAAATTCAAGTAATTTCCAATCTTTCTCTGACTCTCCCACCAAACGTTTGACTAGTTGCTGAACAAGACAAGACAAGACAATGCATTAGGGACTGAAATTTCATTCTAAATTTCACCTCAGTTTTACTGCACAATCTGTTTTTTTTTTTTTTTTTTTTTTTTTTTTTTGGTCAATTTATGACTCATGAGCTACCATTGTTAACAATAAAGACTTTTGCTTCACACCGATAACAGAGATACCGGATAACCTTAATAACGTCATTCATTACATTTTAACTGCACAAAACAAGGGTCAGAGTCAAGTTGGTGGGATCCAGCGATAAGAGGCTTCAAAGATACGGATCAGTTTATCCACGAATTCACTCAAACAGAAAGTAAGTGGTAAGTCTGAAACACCAGAAAAACAGACGGCGCACAGTTACTATGCCAACTTCAATCCATCTTGTTCCAGCTAAGATAATCTTTGGCCCCTTTCAAGTGTCTGAAGCTTTCAATCATCATTGAAATAAAATGACACAGAACACGGACCGGGTCGACTTAATGAACCCTTCTGTTCAATTACAGGATAACAACTATCGCTCTTGGCACCGTATAATGCAGATGATGATGTCTTTGTTTATTAAAATAAATAAATAAATTAATAAATAAATTAAAAAATACATAAATTACGCAGGTTGAGGGGACCATGCAATGATAATACATTCTCCTTTAATCAAGCTAGTAAAAAAGGAATCGAATTTCCCTTCCGATTTCTAAAGAGCGAATATCAGCTTACTAGATGGAACAGGCGTTAACGTGCTTAGTACTAAATTGAATATTTGCCATAGAATGCGCAATTTTTACAAGTTCTGACATCACATAAAGAAAAGCACATTCCATATTCTAGTGAAGTACTATATACTAAGTAAACATACCACGTTGTCAAGGATTTCAATCATTTAAAAAAAACACAGAAAACAACAGAAAACATGGGAATCATGAAACAGAAAATATGGATGGTTGAAGAAATTCAAGAGATGAGTCATCATGCCCATCATTGTTTTTTTTTTTTTTTTTACAAGGTGTCTTATGACTTCCAGAACCTTCTTAAAACGTAGATAAATAAATCTTTTCTGATCATATGAGTACTTCTCTAAAATGTGATGTTTTATTATTAAGAGTACTGTTAAAATAAAAACTTTTAAGATCTCGGGTCTACGAAAATTGCTGACTATTATCAATTGATTTAGTAATGTGATGACAACGAAAGAACCACGGTGAAATTACTATCAGACTGACTTCATCATATCAGGACATACCTACCGGAAATTATATTCTTTTAAAAAGTACACAAATCCACCATGTTATAACGAGACTTAGCGTAAAACACATATGAAGGATGGCTAGAGATAAGTATAAAACACATATGAAGGATGGCTAGAGGTAAGTAATACATAGGTTTCAGTTCTCTATTTCATTTCGGTGAATCGACGGAGAGAATTATAAATTCACAAGAAGAAACTGAATATGCCGAGACACATTGCTCCTTCTTTGCATGTATATAATGACATTTACCCTTTTCTAGATGCTAAATTGAGAGCAAGAGTAGAGGAAAAGAAAATGAAAACTCCACTGATAGTGACTATTTAAAACCAGTTCGATTAATAGTACAGAAAAAAAATATTTAAAAAATAAGAGAACTCGATTAGTATGGGTAGAAATTGCAGTATTTTGAATTCTACATGGAAAAGTATGATTTAAGTTTTTTTGCAGCTATTAGGAATACGTTTTATATAAGTAATATATTACATATGTACATTAGGTTTTTAACATGTGCAGAATATGTTCATAAAATCACTAATTAATTCAAGTTAGATTCCACTCCAGCTTACCTTTGGTGGCATTTTGATGAGTCTCGCGCAGACTAATTATCCCACAAGTGTTCCCAGATGAACTCCCAGTTCAGGTTTGTTTGTAGCTATAAGAATATTGAGGAGTGGAAGAAAAATAGACTCGTCCAGAAGGGGAGGGGGGGGGGGAGTAAATAGAAAATTAGCAAAGACACCTGCTGAGTTATATCATCGATTTTATCCTCAAACTCTTTCCCCAAGCACTTGTTGTAAGAATCATAAATCTGCGTTGCCTGCAGTTTCTAAGATTATGTTCTTAGAGTAAAGGAGATATAATCAGTGTATTTAGCAATAAACTTATGTAGTCACTCATCCACCCACACAAAAGGCATCATCCTAGGGATGGAAACTGGTATTTGTTTTGAGAAGTGTTGTATGTAAAGAGGGAAGTTGGTTGCTATTAGTGACGTGATAGAACATTCTAGTTATCAGAGGGGAACGCCACCACCGCAACCAAGATAGTACTGACAGCTGACAAAGCATAAGGATACAAATTCCATTAACTCCCACTACAACCAGAAAACAAATCTTGATTTCTTTCACATCACCAACCGCTTTTGGAGTAAGAGGGTAAGACAAAAAACCGGAGGCCATATTGAGGGAGAAAAAAATTCCACATTTACAGAATGATTTCCTGGCATAAGATTGACTGATCGGTGTTTAAGGGCATATCAACACATAAAAGAAAATGCCTTGCCTACAGACACACTACGGCAGCCGACACAACCTGGTCTAGCGTGTTTGAGGTGTTGATAGTTGTTCAGACGTATAATAGGTTTCCGTAGTTTAGCTGGTTTGACATGAGTGTTTGAGGTGTAATAGTAGTTCAGAAGTATATTATAGGTTTCCGTAGTTTGACTAGTTTGACAGGCGTGGTTGAGGTTTTGATAGTAGTTCAGATATTATAGATTTCCGTAGTTTTACTGGCGTGACAGGCGTATTTGAGGTGTTGATAGAAGTTCAAAAGTATGTTATGCGTTTCCGTAGTTTGACTGGTTTGACAGGCGTGAAGTATATTATAGGTTTCCGTAGTTTGGCTGGTTTGACAGGCGTGTTTGAAGTGTTGATAGAAGTTCAAAATTATGTTATAGGTTTCCGTAGTTTGACTGGTTTGACAGGCATGTTTGAGGTGTTGATAGTAGTTCAGAAGTAGGTTTACGTAGTTTGACTGGTGTGACTGGCTTGTTTTAGGTGTTGATAGCAGTTCAGACGTATATTATTGTGACGGACACCTCGTAACAAGGTGTACGATTTGGATGGTTATCGTTATCTAGAGGATGATCGACCTCGGTGTTATTGCCCGGATCGAGTAAATAATAAAATAAATTATGGAATTTATAGATGGAATAAATAGAGGTCTCAGCAGATATATAGAACAGAATAACACGAGCTCCCGTACATGAAATATAACAATTTAATAAATTACATAAAACAAATAGAGATAATACATAACATTAGAAAAATACACTTCTTTTTTAAATCAGTTACCTAATTTCAACACAAATATAATTATGTAATTAGCCGATCTGTTTAAAACGATAGACTTAGTTCATCATGGAATCGAGTGAACAATCGAATCAATTTCCCAGCATGCCTGCACAACCTTGTTATTGCTGATCACTCCAAATTCAATGTTGCTCTCTGGTCAAGGTTGATGTTCTAACCTTGTTTCTTATCTAGCCTCTTTCGGTCCTCAAACTTTGTGTGGGTAGGTAGGTGGATAGGTGGAGCTATTTTCCCCTTGTGCTTTCGAGACTCGCTCGCTTCTACCGCCAGAATTCTGTCTCTCAACTTCCAGACACCTGTCCCTTGAACAATTGTTTATACGAGAGAATTTCGCCTAATTCTACTCGAGGTCAAGATTTCACCAGCCTCTCGCAGGAAGTTGGACTGATTAAATTTTGCGATGTGGAATATTTAAAACACACCTCTTATTTAGCGTAGCCAATCAGATTAAACGCATATGCCTATCGTGGTTAGCGTACTGTCTTGATTGTCGTGCGCTATTTAAATAACTGATTCTGGAAAATTTCAAAAGATAAAACAACTTCACTGGCCCCTACAAATCGTCTCTGCATCCTCTCAACTTTGACATTTTTTATACCGAGACCTTAGATTCACCTTCTTTCCGTTAGTGATACAATGAAGGCCTAATTAAGAATCAATCTCGCCCCAAACAGGGACATTAAAACTATCGCAGTCTAGCGATTTCATACAGTACCTTTCCTCATAAATGTAATTAATTGTTATCTGCCAACAAATGTGCTCTTTATCTGCCAACTAATGTGCTCTACCGAAATCGACAGAAATTTGCACCCTTACAATTATAGGTTTCTGTAGTTTGACTGGTTTGACAGGCGTGTTTGAAGTGTTGATAGAAGTTCAAAATTATGTTGTAGGTTTCCGTAGTTTGGTTTGACAGGCGTATTTGAGGTGTTGATAGTAGTTCAGAAATAGGTTTCCGTAGTTTGACTGCTGTGACTGGCTTGTTTTAGGTGTTAATAGCAGTTCAGACGTATGTTATATGTTTCCGTAGTTTCACTGGTTTGACAGGCGTGTTTGAAGTGTTGATAGAAGTTTGAAAGTACGTTATAGGTTTCCGTAGTTTGACTGGTTTGAAAGGCGTGTTTGAGGTGCTGATAGTAGTTCAGAAGTATATTATAGTATTCCGTAGTGTTACTGGCGTGACAGGCGTGGTTGAGGTGTTGATAGTAGTTCAAAAGTATGTTATAGGTTTCCGTAATTTTAATGGTTTGATATCAGCATGCTGACAACACCTCAGATATTAATATGACCTTGAAATAAAGAAAATGGTGGACAATACGTTTGAAATTGCCCACTGATTACCTGTTGGCAGAGTCATTCAGAGATTGGTTGACTTCTACTGACTGCTTTTGTCCATGTACATTCTTTAACGAAATAAAAGTGTTGGGTGTGGTGGAGATTTTGCACATTAAATTTATGTAATACTTGGCAACATTCAAGTACAGTCAAGCCTTTGCCTAATGGTCATCATTGGGTTTGCCAAATGTTCACCTATATCCAGGTGTCCCTTATACATAGGGTCCCCAAATTGAGCTATCCGGTCGACGGAGGATGAAAACAGTACAAGAATTGGCAATGGAAAGCTAAAGCAGAATCTAGAATTGTGAATAGACAAAATAGACCATGCGTAAATATGTGTTTAGGTCCCAGACAAATCCATGTGAGCATATGATATGGTTCTGCATCTGTCGTGCATCGATCATCGTCAGTCGTGTGTCCATCTATATGTGACATCATCAACTCTGCAGAGCCAGTTTTGAATCAAACTTTTAAGAAATGTTTTTCAGGACATGTTCTACCAAATTTATATTTTTTTCGATGGCTTTCCTAGTAACCAGGTGGAAAAGTACTGAGCCAATTTTAATCAAACTTTGCATACATGGTTTTTGTTAGAAAGTGGTTAACCAAAGTACTGTTTTTGGATGACTTTCGTAGCAAATGTTTCTATTTCTAACAACTCCAAAATGCTGAAAGGTCAATTTTGATCACACTTTATCGGAATATTCTTTTGAACATATTCTACCAAAATTTATTTTTGGTGTCGTTTTTAGCAGCCGTGCGGCTTGCAGAGCAACTGGAGGAAAATGCATTAGAGAATGCGTTCTCTAAAACCATCGGGACAGTTTTGGCCAAACTATGTAGAAATGTTTCTTTGAACACATGCTACTAAAATTGTATTTTCACTTCTACAGCAACCCGGTAAAAAAAAAATTATATTTTTTTCATCTCCTCAAAGACTTGCTGACAAATTTGAAGAAAAGTTTAGAATATTTTACATGACATATTTTACCAATGTTCTATTAACGTTTACCTTTTAGAGGCCTCTTTCTGCCAACTGTTTGACTTCCTTGGCAACCAGGTGACAAAAATACTTTTAAACTAAAATTACCTAGACAACTAGTCTTGTATTGGCTTGCAGACAAGTGAAACCAGACAAGCAATCTCAGGTCCATGCGGTTTCTTGTTGTTTAATCTTTTTATCTGAAATAAACTATGAAATCTCGTTTCATCAAAATTTACAGCCAAAGTCAAAATGGTGCGAACAATTAATGCCGCACTCAGTCAAAGTATCAAAACGAAAGTAGGTAACTGCCATAAATTCAGCATGTGTTTGCACAGTATTAGGTCACTCAGATATATCATGGCTGAGTTAGACATTGTTTGTTGGCATCATTTTGATATTTTGCTGTAAAAGATTATGAATATACACCAATAAGTCAATCTCTATTTGTATTACAGAAAAAGAGACACTAACTTGTAACTGCTAGAATATATCCTTACAAAAGTTGTCTTCATAAAATGACAACATATCGTCTATATTCGCTTATAAGTCGAGTCAAACTGTAAACTGCACAGACCCAGATCTGCTGTCGCATAATGCGTCGGCAGATCTGGATCAATGCAGTTTATTAGGAGTAATTAGTAGAACAAGCAACATAGACCCTGATCTGCTGGCGAATTATGCGACTTCAGATCTGGATCTTTGTTGTTTGCAATTGGACTCGACCTATAGGCGAGTATAGACGGTGCACCTAAACTGTCTAGTGTCCTTCTTAATCATATGATACTAAATCAGAAAAACAAATTCTTTTGAAACTGACCTAACGATTATTTGTAGAAAGAAGATGCATTGAAACAACTGACCAAATCCACTAATCGCTTTGAGCAGGTAATGGCTGTATATAAGACATTTATAGACAAAAAAGGGTTGTGACAGAATGAATTTATAATTATGAATGGGTAAGCATAACTTTGAGTGACCATTAATACAGGTTCCAATCTGTTATAACTGGACAAGCTAATACACATTGCGAAGAGGATAAAGAGAACTATGAATAATAATACTAATACTAATACTATTAATATTATTGTTATTATTATTATTATTATTATTCACATATCTGTCTGGATGAAGACCATCAGAATAACAATCTCGTTACTGAGACAATTATATCAGTCTCTTTTTATGACTCTCGAATATTTTTTCTCCCGCTTTCTTCTTTGATGTGTTTCGTGTGAACAAAAATAGGCTCGCTTATTTGGTTAAGAGGAACAAATAAATAACACGAAGGTTAATTCCTTTTCCGAAGGCTGCATTGTTTTTTCTAATTTATTTTTGCGAAAGGAATGTTAATTGGTTTTAGTTGTGACTTGTCACGAGTTCGTTAAAGGTCGATGGTGTGCAATTCTAAGTAACCAAAATATATACATCCATTTTTGCAAAATATCTTCATGTACAAATAGTTTTTACCTGACAGATTTCTTTGGAAAGATTGTAGACTTGATATCCAGTGAATCAGACGACATTATCTAATGGCGAGAGGAATACTATGCTTACAAGTACCAACGACGTCAACGTTTTAATCACTCTGGTAAAGTAATTTTCAATACCTTCGCAGCGTTTGATGATATGGTCAGCTTTATGTAACTACAACGTTCGGAATTCTTCTTCGATAATACTGGTACAACTGCATTATCGACTGCTAATATTTTTTGATATGCACAAACAGGTCTGCAACACCTTGTTGTATCATAAAACATTACTAGTTTAAAATTCGACGCTTAGTATAAATAAAACTTGAGATAGAAATAGACAATGCAAATAGTAGACTTATTTCAAGATAAAACGTTAAATTTTCTCCCCCCCCCCCCCTTTAGTAATCGGTATGTAAATACAACATTCCATTTTTTAAAATCGAACTCTTAATTTATTTGTTCATTAAGAACGTGTTGCTACACGTTTAGCATACAGAATTCTTGTAATATTTTCGGGCAGTAAAAAACCACTATTTCAAGGCAAGGATCCGCTGACCCTAGTGTTGTGAATAGGACAATCAAGTCATGCTCGACCATCAGTGTCTGCTAACCAATGGATGATTGATTTAATAATTTATTAATTTGCCTACATGTTGCTTATTGTTATAATAGTTGAAATATGAAGTAGCGGAAGTGGCGCCAAGTTCAATTTCGACCAAAATCGATCACAGAAATCGTAATCGACTAATTTGTAATCCCACTTAAAGTGCCCGATGCTCGATCAAACGATTATTCGGAACTGCATTAATAACTCCAGATTTTGTCAAAACCATGATAATATCGGAATGCCAGTTTTATCAGAATCCTCACATCGTATAAAGTTAAGTAATACTGGAAGATTATAACAATCATACTGGAAGATTTTTGTCGCCAGTATAAGTTGCATATTAACGTACAAGTTGCATACTGACTTTCCTAAGAAATTTATTACATTTTTGATAGCAATTTACAATGTTCTGGTGGGCATCACATTGAGTTGGCAAAAGAACAAATGATCATGCAGCACAATTTTAAGGCAAAAGAAAGAGTTTTGATGACTTGCCAACATCAGGTAGCGTTGTGGAGTCAAAAAATAAAATCTTCCTTGAGTATTGGATGTGTCTGACTTTACTTTTAATCACAGTTAGACGTCTTCGCCTATTAAAATGCACCTGGCTTCGTATTCACAAAACTCCTCAACTTGAGTGCACATTAAAACTCAATTTTTAATGGCTGATCGTGACAAAATGTAATAATATAGAAAAGTATGAAGGGTTGAAATTTATCAAAATTAGGAGTATTATGGTGTCCCGTAAATTTGTTTCATAAAAAGCTAAAGAAATTACAATTTTACAATAGATACAAATCTGAGTTTTGGTGTGCACTGAAGCTGAGGATATTTTTATATATACAGGGCATGGTCACGAAACTCCTGAAATGGAATGTACACTAAAACACAGTTTTGGATATTCAATAATTACCAAACTAAAAAACCAACTAGAGATTTGAAAGTTGAAATTTATCTGGTTTAAACATGTTTCTAAATTTTGTCAGGAAAAATGAATTAACACAATTAAATCTTATAGAGCAATATTTGAGTCTGAGTATACATCCAGGTTGAGGGGTTTTCTGAATACAGCCTCGGATTACATATTCGTACGTCTCAAAAGGTTTCTCATGGTTGGATAGGAATAGACCCCAGTATATGATCAATGACCTTTCTGATGTGGATTAGACCATATCTATGTTCAATAAAAAACACCATAGGGAGACGTAAGAACCATGTGTAGATCAGGAAACTCGTGAACTTGAGTTTAATACTGAGATTTGTACTCAACCAATTGCAAGTGACTTTACTTTTGTTAACACCAATTTATGTTCAAAAAGCGCATACGTTTTCTGATTTCCATGCGATTTTTACGACATTGTGAAAGCAATGTTTACGACATTGTGAAAATAGTGTCCTGATGAAACCAACTCATCGTGTGTTGCCTGTAAAAAAAAAAAAAAAAAAAAAAAAAATCCTATCGCTACATGTTAGCCAAACTCTGATATTTCTTGATACGACGTAATCCGCCGACCAATACTATCGCTATAAAAAATATCAGGCATTACTAAACGATTTATATACAGGTTTTCTCTTTCTTCTTCTCCTGCATGTGTTTCCTCGATGCTGATGCACGCCTTTCTGAGAGCAAATTTTACGCAATTTAACACGTACTGCATCTGTTACTTTGAAACACAACCTTACAAATTGCATGCCGCGCCCACGTTTTGGAAAAGGGGTCATGGTCTCCCCCTTTTCCTTATGTCATTCAGCCACACCTTGGTTAAGTTTAGAGTTTAGGTGGGTTTCTGGTGTTGGATGCATGGGCATACAACTGTGTCTTTTGTATAGTTACCATAGTTACCATTTTAAGTATTGTCCAATTTAATGTTGCTTTAAGATAAGCTGTCATCTCGAGTTCTCTGTGTATATGGTTTATATCTGTGTATATAGTGCGATTATTTCTTTAATAATGGGTATATTGTAATAATAGTTACTTAGTTTCTGTTTTAACAGTATTGAATAATGTATCGTATAATAACAATGGCCTTGTGCGTCGAATATATTTTGTGTTGTTCATGTACATATATTTTAGTGGGCTTTTTAAAATGTAAATATAATGTAAATTGAACAGACTTTAATAAATACTTATTATGTGAAGTTCACAACAAACGTGCTTTCCAATACTTGGTAATGCTGATTGTACAAAAAAGGTCTGCTTTTTATTTTATTTTCTCAACTGGGTGCAATCAAAAGCTTCTGCCAGCTGTCGTCGCATAATAATACACTTGTTCAGCATGGTTTTTCAAGAGGTTGAGCGTCTATTAAGGATAACCATTGTAGTTCAACTGAATGAGATTATATAATAATTTTAGCTGTAGAGGCTGCGGATCATTTAAAAGAAACTAATGAAATTATTTCTTGTCACACACACACACACACACACACACACACACACACACACACACACACACACACATATATATATTTATATACACTGTCAAACAACAGTTGGGAAATCAGTTGCGTGGAGGCAAAAGATGCAAGACTTGCCAACACATGAAAGAAACAACAAACAAAACAAAAAAAAAAAAAAAAACAAAAAAAAAAAAACAAAACAAACAACAAATGTCAACCACAGTCACAGGTGAGAAGTTAAACATTCAGAGGGAGACTATAACATGCAACATAGAGTGTGATCTATCTAATTACATGCAAGGTGTGCAGAATTCAACATTTTGGAGAAAAAAGTCAGGGCTGGCCAAATTTTTGTTTCATCCACTTGTCCAGGTCAGGTGGTTTCAGAAAATTCATTTGTCCCACCTTACTTTTCACTTGTCCCAAAAAATGGTAATCACTTGTATGTACTTAATCCATAGAAAAAACAAACGAAATAATATACAACATAATTATTACTTAACTGAATTTAATTTTTCAAAAACATTGGTTGATATACATTTGGCTACTTCAGGTACATATATATATATATATATATATATATATATATATATATATATATACATATATATATATATATATATATATATATATATATATATAACAAGTCCATCTTCTTAGACCACAATCTAGCAAGTCCATCTTCTTAGACCAAAATCTAACAAGTACATCTGCCTATGACCAAAATAAAGTGTGAAAAATGTAATGACTCAAAGATTAACAGTTTTGTGCTATCGTGTTAAAACGGATTCGGTACGGATGAATGGGCGTGTGGACGTGCGGACATAGGGTCGTACTAAAGACAAGAAAAGAACAATATGATCCCTTCAGCTTTTGCAGTCAATACATAAAAAGAACATGATTCTTAGTAGTGTTTTCATAATACTTCCTTTAGTTAATGAATTTTATTATTATTCTTCAAGAATTGACCAAACTAACCGGTGAATTGCCATCAAGGATTATATATATATATATATATATATATATATATATATATATATATATATATATATATATATATATATATATATGTGTGTGTGTGTGTTTTAGCTGCTGGATTTGAAAAAATGTACATGTACATGTCTGCCACCTACACCAGCACTAAGCCAGCAGTTGATAGCTGTGTCTGGGTTAAAGTCCACAAGCTTTGGTCCGTTTGGTGAAATGTTCATTACAATTTTTAAACTCTCTTGGTTTAAAGAATTCTCACACTCAGCAGCAGTCTTACGTTTTATCACTCCACTTTCACAAGAATTTTCCCTTTTCGAATCGTCTTTATTATCTTCCTTCCGAAAATAATTTAGCAAACTCATTTTATCCACATAGTAAATATCAGCTTGCTTGACAACTACTTCTAAAGTGATCATAACAAACATTTTCTCTTTTAAAGACGAACAGAGACAGCTCATTAATTAGCGTAATTGTTTCGCTTCAAACGCAATATCGCACGTGAAAGTTAATCCTCTGTATAAACAATTAAAAATGAAAGAATCATTACTGTCATTTAATCAGTTCATAAAGGAAACCAACACTGATGTCGGTAAAATATCTTTCATTACTTTCATTACGCTGACTCGCTGGATTAAAATCAGAGTGACCCGCTCGTGTGGATCTGGTTTGAGCAAACACAGCGCAACAAAGCTGCTTAAAACACGGCTAATTAATCATACCGGCTTTGTTTTGTTTGTAGTGTTTTGATTTGCCGATAATTTGGTCGCTTAGTCCAATATGCAGTCAAGCGATGATAACAGAACGTGCACATAGGCGATAGTTATCACTGATCAACTGTAGGTTTTTATATTTAAGAGAGTAACGTAACATTACTCCATGCACTGGCCTAAGGAGAATTACTCTTAAGACTATGATCTTATGTATATATTATGCGAGGATATTTATTAAAATCCCTATGGGTGACGAATCTAGGGACTAAATCTTACGAATGACACCCTAGCGCTAAACAAGCCTAATTAATAATACGTTCCATACTGGGTTTCTGCTTGGAATCGAACCTAGGACCCCTTTAGTCGAGATAAGGCAACTATCGCCTGCCTACACGTTCCAAATGTATACATGGAGAGGAATATAATCAAGTATTCAGTACGCCCGGAGGGCATGAATGGCCAAATAGAGGTAGATATAGTGATTAAAGCACGAAAATAAGGACTTACCCGACTTTTTTAAAATCGGAAAAAAGCACTTGTCCCGGACTAGCGACTTGGAAAATTTTACTTGCCCGACTTCAAAAATGAATAGTCCGGGACGTCGGACTATGGGATTTGCTCAACCCTGCAAGTATTAGAATGAATACTACGCAGAATCAGTTGGCAAGTTAAAAAATATAAAGATCCCAGCAGCGGAACATTTCTCTTTCCCGGGCACACGTTCAATGACGTAATCCTGACTGGGATTATCCTGAACTGGGGGATGGTACTCTGATTGTGAAGAAATGGATAAAAATTATGGTAATAGTGATCTCCCATTTCTTTCAGTTAAGTATCCTGTAACATTTAGCAGTGAGTGTGCGAAAGAATAACTTATAATAAAACAATTACATACTTTTTGGTTCACAAACTTTGATGCAGTGCACAGCAATATGGAGTCTGTATGCAGTGTACAGCAATATGGAGTCTGTATGCAGTGAAAAAGAAATGTCACTAACACTTATGAATAATCCATTTAATGGCAAGGAGAAGTAGATTTTGTAAAAAACTTGCAGAAGTGGAAAATGAGCTGTTTTTCTGCATATACTGTTTGCAAATAAAATGGAGTTTTCTCAGTACTGAACAACCTTGACAATAGTTCCTAAAATAAAAAGGTCGGGAGACCTGCACTGGCCATAAGCAGCATTTTATGATAAAGATAATGACACAATCGTACATGTATTTTGGTAATAATAATATTAATTAAAGAATTTTCAGTCCCAAGCATTATGATGATCCTCAAAATGAACAGCCTGGAATATTTTCATTTTCTCCGTTCACACGTCTTTCAATATTTACACGTGACGTATTCGACACGCCTTAGAATCCACTGTAGAAAAGCACATGGATATATACATGTCATATTCACCGACACTAAGCATGTTGCGCTATACTTAGTTTTAAATTCACAATTATTGACCATCGTAACATCCAACAGAATTAAACGAAGTACCTTCTTCTAAAGCATGCAACTGCTTAGATATCTTACCTGATTAGTTTGTAAGTTTGTTAAAATTTGTCTTTTTCTTAATTTGAACTACAATCTGGCATTAGGTGAATTGCCTTCTCACGCACTAGCGGAAACATATACATCAACTACAAAAGTTCTCATACTTACTAGCAAATTCAATAATATCCCATTTATGCATAAGTAAATGGTTTATTTAGGATAATTAGCTAATGTCAAGGACTTTTCATTATCTATTGACGGGTATTAAGAACGAAGGACTGATACTGTTCAAAGATATAAACTTCAGCTGAGCAATATTTACAGAACCACATGCGGTGAAAGAAGAGCGAAAAAGAAGTAAAATGTAAACAAGCAAAAAAGTCATTTCGTAGTATGTATTACAGGAATGTTGAGGAATTTTCTTCGCTAATAATAGTACCGTCCACAATTGTACTTTCAATATATAAAGTTTCATAGCCATCGGGCTACAGCTATGCGTAAAATAGGATTGTCAGTCATTGGACCAGGTTGACTGGAAGAAGACCAATATGGCAGCCCCCATTACACGGCATTGTGACGTTTACCACGTACATTGTACGCAAGATTCAGTGTATATGAAAAATGTAACGCTCGTTGCATCTAGCTTAGTCTTCATGCAACACGATAAGTACAATGCAATAGCTCAATAATATCTCAATGTGATCTATTGCGCGTAGAATGCAATATCAAAGTGCCTATTTTAGCCCTTCAAAATATCTTTCCGCAAAACAGATTTTACCTGCACATTTAAATTAAAATTTTTTTTTAAAGTTAATAATTTATAACTTTTCACTTATTGGGTACTATACGTGATATATGACTATACCACACCCACCCACCCTGTTAAGCCTATTCGCATTACCAATAGCCCTTAAATAAACACTGCGAACGCAAGTAAAATATTTTTGCCATTGTGACTCAGCATGACCTAAGTTTCACGCTGTTTGAATGAGCCAATTAAAGTTTCTCTTTCAAACACGACCGATTAAACGGGCACCTTTCATTTATGTGTTGGAGATTGTTGCATTGTTTTGTTGATGACGTATTTTGTTTATGCGAACTCATGAAAAACGAGGAAATCTCGCATCTGGCAGCCACAAGGAAGGAAAGTAGCAGGTTGTCTCTCTCCCCCCCTCCCCCGGCCTGCGACGATGTTCGGCTGGTTTCACACCAGTTTTGCACAGATTTTTGTCGAATATATATATATATATATATATATATATATATATATATATATGCGTGTGTGTTTGTAACACTGAATTATTCCAGTCTTTACGGCAATTGTACACTGCAATATGGACGAGAACTGTTCGTCAAACACTAGAATCTACGATTTAGAAGATTACCACACGTACTATACTACACACGTGTTTTTTTTTTTTTTTCTGGGGGGTGGGGGTATGGTTTATGGATATTACCTTTCGGATAAGAAGACAGGGTTAAAGTTATGCCTAATAAGGGTTGCCAGAATTTACCCACAATATGTATACATGTACATGTGACCACAGGCACACGTGACCTTGACCTTGGTAAAGGAGTTAATCCTAAATTGTTTTTATATTGGATTCAGTGATTTCTTCTGGATTGCTTTGGAACTACCGTCCTTACAGTCATGCTATCAGGTGAATGGATGATTAGCATTAATTTTTTTAGGCAAGGTAGGAATTTAAACATATTTTGAATGCCATCTGATAAAAGGACGAAGCTGTATTCTGCACCCAAACTCATCTAGAAAACTGACAGCCAACCTTTATTATATATCTCTGAACAGGATTTTAAAAAAAATCTTATCACTTTTTGTTAGATATTCTGACATTGTCTTACTAAAGTGATAGAGTTTCAAAGGCATGTGTCGTGACCTACTGACGATTTTGAAGGTCACATTCGCAACGATTACAGATACCATTTTTAATTATCAGAAATAATATTTGATAGATATCGCCGCTTCTTATACAAACTACTGCGACTCAATCGATCCATCAATTATGTAGCCTTCGTAGGTCGCTGCCATCACTGTGTATAGCTCACTAGGCATGCGCGGGACAGTTAGAGTCTAGTACACCTATATGGAGGGCGATGTGAGTTACAAAACAGCAATTCAAGGATTTTTTAATAAATTTCAAAAAAGATTTTTCCCAAGATGCAAATTTCTCCAAATATATCTTTTAGCGGTGATTAATTCTCCAGATTGAATAGATTTCTAGCCTCAAGACGAATTAGGGTTTTCTAATAATTTTTCAAATTTCCAATATACAACAATCTTCCAACTTCTAACAGTTTTTCAATGGTATTCCGACTATAGGTTATTTAATGCCCTGAAATTTTCGAATCTGCATCCAGCAAGCCGGTTCATAAGTGACGAGACTCTTGAGTATCTAAAACCCAAATTCCTTGGGTATGTACAGCATAAGTTTATACTTCAACTTTGGATTTCAGTTTCTTCTGTAATTCATTTATTATATATCTGGAATTATTTTTCTAGAAGTTGCAATTGAACCAGTTGACAATTTTAGGGTATATTTAGATTATCTGGACTATAATTTTAGCAATGTTATTTATCAACTGAATTTATGACTTCTAATTTTCTTATCGTTCTGAAATTTAGTAATTTCTTTAAATGTATATTTTGTCTAATATTAATTTTTACGAGTTTGTAATATTTATTTATTAAAGACCTAATGCCTTTCCTCTGAGACGATTCGTTAGCAACTCGTATAGTTTCCGCCTACCCCTCCCCTCCCCCCGGCGGGCTTGTACCCCCCTGCCGATTTAAAAAAGGATATAAAAATGCACAAAACTTACTCATTTCATTCATTGATTTATAATTTCTAAACTCGATTGCCATCAAGCGGTCAGCAACATTGTCACCTTCTTCGCGTTTCAAGCCTAACGGAACTTCAACACTAACACGGCGTCCACATTTGCGTGGGCGAGTCTGTGTTTTTCACACAACAGGAGTGATGCAATTCACAGTTTTCCATCAACTCCGGACAATTCCGTAAATTTTCGCAACGTTAAGATGTGAGGTCATATTGTTTCCCCCCTTTTTGTCAATCTTTTTGGAAATTTTAGAATAAGACATTGCATACATTAGATGCAGGCGAAACAGTGTTTACCTTCTATGTGTAGGCTTTGAATCCACCCTTCACTGAAAATGGACTCTTCCAGCAATCGGAAAATGGCAGTGAGCAGGCTCCTCGTATACTTTAAAACTTGCGATGGGTCTGAAACGAGAAGATGATAAATGTTAGTGACCGCTTGGTGATAATCGGGTTAGAAATAATAAATCAGTGAATGATATGAGTAAGTTTTTTGCATTTTGTATATTCTTGATGCTTTTCGTTTTTTAAATCGGGGGGGGGGGGGGGGGGGCGGGATACAAGCTGCCGGGTGGGTAGGCGGAAACTAGTTGAACAAATGTAAATGTGTTTGCCTTGACGTCGGGATACATTGCAGTTATGCATCTTTGTTTGGGTGATCATTGGTGACATTTCTCACCATATATAGCCTCTTTCCTATTAATCTGTGTATGGTCATAGAGCGAGTCAATTTTCTCTTCAAATACCACGCTTTTACTTGTATAAATTGTGAGTGGTCATTGGCTGACAATATTTCTCTCCCTGTATCACACTTATTCCATTCTATAAATGTATGTATGATGTTATATATATTGAATTTATAATATGTGTCCATGATTGTAAGTTGTACTTTAATCAGATTATGGTCATTTTGTAAACAACATGTTTACATAGCATTTAAGTTCAAAGCCGGTTTTGTTAGCAGCTGGACTGTTATTTCCATGTCTTGTTGTGACAAAAGCCAGGTACACAAAGTAATTTTCCATTACAACTACTCATATTTGGATGTGACATAGGTCATGCAGGCATGTGTATTTATATACAGATTTTGGTAAACAAATTCATTCCTATTCTAGAATTGCGGTTCAAAAAGATCAGTCTGTAAAGAATCTATTTTAGTTGTGTTGTTGAAATCAGATATAATTCAGAGAGAGGAATTATTTATTTACAATATTCATTGGAATACTAAAGTGCTCATAGATTTTATGACTTTTTGGGATTTATGTGAATTCATCCAAAACATTCCGTATTACATCATTGTGGTACATCAGGACATTCAAGACTTGTGATACATCAGGACATTCAAGGCTATTGGAATTCGTTCGGATCATTCTATATTTTTGGACTTGTGATTAGGACACTTAGGATTATTTGGACTTTAATTCCCGTTATTGTAAGTATCTTTTGAATTTTCACTTTAATTGTCTAGAAATAAATTGCTTGTTGAGTTTACTTGATTTAGGTGGTTTAACTTTCTTTCCGTTACATATTTTTAGGCAACAGAGTCGTAACAATGATTACCGAATTGGTATTTTCCTCTTCAAATATCACGCTTTCCAAGACTGAAACTAAGTTCATGAATTTCTGAGTTCATCAAGCGAACATAATATCTTCCAGATACAATACAGTGCCTCACACACAGTACCGTTCAGGGGATATAACTCTTTTCTGTATTGGACATTGTAACAGAGTAAATCGCTTCCCTTGATCTATTGCAGTGATCATTATTGGCAAGAATTATTAAAAAAAAAAAAAAATCGTCCTGTGTCCAAGATTGTCAAATTGTACTAATAGGTGAATCCTTTAAACATTCTCCTGCTCTCTTAATCCACATACTTATATTATGGAAAGGTAAACTATATGAGATTAAAGTCACACTAATAGAGAAAGTTGGTGATATTTTCCCATGCACATAAGTGATTGCGAACTTGTAGAAAAATCGATGGTACAAGAAAACCACCCGAATATCATATCCGAAGTCAAAGTTCGCATCTCTGCCGACGTGAAGAATTCCCAAGAATCCAGATGATTGCTGATTATTTGATTTATCGCTGTATATTTTATTCTCATTTTCCCTGTTGAATAAATGTGTATATAACGAATTTAAAAGTCTGACACAAAGAAAGTGTCAGTAGCGTCTGGTGCTTTTGTATTAAAAGGTATCACAGATAATTTTCTTCCAATCAAACAAAGGACCACACGTTAACGAGACTCTAATATCACACTTGTGTGGTTTTCTTACTTTATATTGGTATGATTCAGTACGCAGTAGATAGCTATTTCACGCCACGTGCCACAAAACTCACCCCAAGCGCATAATACACAGAATTATTCATATCCCTAATTACTAAACACTTACAGATTAGTATAATTCAACCAGACCTATCGTGTGGCTCTTTGAAATGTCCACCAAACAAGGGTTTGATAAAAATTGTTTTTAAAAAGCACAGTTTTCCTTGTAACGCCTGAATGAGGCTTTCCCGAAATTTGGAAACGTTATTTAAGTGGCTGATGACATGAAGTAACTTAACAAGTAAATGTAATAAGGAGATGACGTCGTGTTTCGCGTAAGCATGGACAGTTTCAGTGGCTGATTGAGACACAACTTCTGCATTGGCGTCTGTTTTTGCAAATGAAAGTTTAATGATTTATCGCATGACTACTGCGCTATTTAACTTAATATGCCTATCGCAAAATTTGCACATTACACACGTTTCATAACACCTGGAGCGATTCTGATTGACTGGCCGGGTTATGCTAACTTATTATTAATGTGCGTGTAAACAAAACTTTTTAAATTTACTACCGTGTTGTCAAATAACCGAAGTGCCCACTTTCCTGATAGGTACAAATGTTAACATTGATGGCGACGTAAAGCTATGTATTGATTAGAGAGGACAGGAATTTATAGAGTTCCAAGAGATACAGACCAAATATAGGTAGGGTGAGAAAAATCACGATATGAGAGTAGTAAAACCTAAGATATGGTCAAATTTGGAAAGACTCGAATATTACCATGTCAACATCTACAAACAATCTTACCCTGTCAACATCTATAAACAATCTGCTCATTTACGCCCCGGTGATTATAGCAAACCAAACATCCCTTTTATACTGCCACGCATACAAATCCTAACACAATGTAATTTTGTGTGCCTTAGAATATAAACTAGGTCATGTAACTGTACATGTAAAATAATCCCCCATGAATGAAAAAGAAAAAAATCTAAACATTAAAGCTGTGCAGTTTGCAGTCAAATCTCAAAACAAACATTCTACGTCAGATAATTAATTGGTTTCATGTAAGTATATCAAAAGGAGAGTTTGGTACCTGTTCCTCGACGAATAAAAATAATCTGTTGCACTTAAAAACTTAGTCAGTGTCTGATTCAAGAATTCTGCGATGTTGCCCTGTTATCTGCATTATCTGATTCACTGGAATATTTTGCTCACTGAGCTTTTTGCACAAGATATTTACATGTACTGTGATTGGATAACTTCGTACTCGAGTGTGTTCAATTTAGGCGTAGATTTTCACTAAATATATCTTCTAGCGATCAGATAAACACTTCTGTCTATTCCTTTATGTTGCAATTTTTCTAACGAAATAAGTAATCAAAATTTAGCGTACAGATTAATAAACGATAATATCTAGATGTGATTGCAGTTTAAATTTTCCCCGTTGATATCTAACAAATTCTGTTAAATTTATATCTAACATATTTTGTTACATTGATATGTAACACATTTTTTTTTACATTGATATCTAAAAAAATGTTTTGCATTTATTTCTAAACGAGTTTGCACTGACATCTAACATATCTTTCTGTACATTGATATATAACATATTTTTTCTTACATTGGTCATTAAAGACTTAACTTAACAAAAGATATTAGGAATATGTAAAAAAAATGGTTTATTGCAATATTTTTATGTTTGAATCATTATGTGATTGCTTTAGTAATTCACTGTGGCTGTGCACACCTTTGTTTAATCCTGGCTTAGGTAATGCTGTGACAGATTAAAAGATGACTATTTGGAGTTTCTATGTAATATATTGCTAACAGTTATGCCACTGAAATATGGAAAGACAGAGTTAAAAAAAACATTCAGTACATTGTCAAGATGTTAATGCGTTGTTTTGTGTTTCACAGTAACTACATATCATGCAGCCTGTTTACAAACCTAAATGGAGTTTCACAGTAACTACACATCATGTTGCCTGTTTACAAACCTACCTGGAGTTGGAGTCTGAACATGAGACGGTGGCATGATCCGTTCCAAAAATGTCGTCGTATATACGCAAATCTGCTAAATGGAGATTGAATAAAGTTAAATACAGACTTATATGACTTATATAGCCTTTTATCTATATTTCTGCTTATCTATTAATCTCTTTGGTGTGACCTCCCCCCCCCCAAAAAAAAAAAAGATAAAAAAGAACACTTTAATGGAACAAAGATAGTTTCTTGATGTTTAATTTGCCTGTTGTAACATCTAGTTTTTGGATATCACACGATTTTAATGACAATTTTGTTTTGTAAATTAGTAAAGTACTAACTAACTAACTAACTATATATATATATATATATATATATATATATATATATATATATATATATATATCCTAGACAAATAATCGACTTTTACATTATAAAAAAGTGGCCAAAGTTTTTACATAGTTAATTAAAAATGAAGCACTTTCAGATTGTAATGTGTGTATGCCCAGGATCCTTCAAGTGATGTCAGAACTTGCCAGGCTTCACTTGAGGGGGCTGTAACGTAATTGTGTGCAAAAAATGCCTGTTGTATTATATATGAACGTAAATGTATTTTGAGTTACGTTGTCGCGTACATCGTTACCCAGTGTGTATTGTTTTAACCTTGGCTATTTTGAAATACTGCTTTATGTTAACTCACTGCAGCATGAATAAAGCGCTGGCAGTGGGCAGTCCGTTAACTCCGAGTTCTCTGACCGTGGATTTTACCACGTTTATAGTAGTTACAGTGATATTTTCCTCTGTATTGTCACAGTGCATACAAGCTTTGTCAGGAAGCTGTCAACTTTAGGGAAGCATCTTCAGCTGGAGAAGTATGTGAAAATGTAAACATGATTATTTCTTGTAATCCGTTCTATATGATGGAATTACTCAACATATTGACTTTTTTCTGAATTTATTCTAAATTTCTAGAAAGTCAGACCTATGCCACATAATGCCATGCTATCGGATATAGTATAGTCTGTTTTAGGTTGGACATTTTATAGCTGAACAGACAAGTTTAATTCAATCATGTATTTTACGCTTTAAACAATGAGAAACTTTCGAGTTTTTTTTTTAAATAATCTAGTACGATTATTTTTGTTCTAAACAGATTCATGCGCGAATATGGTTATTATAATAATAATCTCGTACAGCTGTTCTTATGAAAGAAGAATTTAATGTGTAACGAAGTCAGTTCATGTGCACGCATGCGTAATGCATATCACTGTATTCGCACTTGAACATGTCTCATGTATTACACATCTGAGTTATGGCATTTTTAGTTTTTACGGAAAGTCGTCGAACTGCGTGGGGTAGTTTATTCCGGATACAATAGTCAGTGGTGGCTATGGTGGCGTTGGTTCTAGGGACGATACTGGTCGACTTAGTGTAAGGGCCAAAGGTTCTGGACCAATGGTTCTGCGGGGTAGGGAGGCTCCCGAGGGATCATTCAGCAGGCTGGGAGGAGTGTACTACACGAGGTCATTCCTCAACCATTCATCGGGAGCTGTGGATCGAAAGTATTCGTTGTGCATCGTTGGGATATATATATATATATATATATATATATATATATATATATATATATATATATATATATATATATATATATATATATATAAATATATAATACGTTTTCCACATAAAAATGAAGTGTCATTACATACACGGCGTTGGTGAATAATATATTTATTTGTTGATAATCCCATACATGAGTCATGTATGTTGACAACAATATGTGCATTGATCATATCCGATGACTAATGCTTACAGATCAGATGGGCAGGCCATGTTACCAGAATATCAGACGAGCGACTACCAAAGAAGATCTTCTAGGGCGAGCTGAAAGACAGAATGCGATCTCAGGCAGGTCAGAAGAAATGCTTCAACGATTCTCTCAACTCGTCCTTGAAACAATTCAACATTGACCCTGAGTCTTGGGAAGATTTCGCACAGGATCGTTATGCTTGGCACAGCCTCATACATACTGGAGTTACAGACTATGAGCTGAGAAGAATTGCAAAGACAGTGTAGAAGCCCAATCAGCGTAAGTCTCAAAACTGCATCTCATCCTCTGTTGATCAACCAACCCCAAGCGGCATCTCCTGTCCAGAGTGCAACAGATATTTCAGAACACATATTGACCTGATCAGTCACTCACGTGCTCACAGAAACCAAACCAGTTAATGATGTCATGGTCATCTTCGAACTCGAAGGACGAACAACAATAACCTTGTATTTTTACATATGATAGACAGGGGCTAGTGTCAGAACGATAGCAGTAATCTGAGGAACCTTTGTTACTCGGTATGATTTTTCTTTGTTTTGCTTGAAGCCATTGTTTTTTTCACCATAAATCTTTTGTCAGCCACCTGTGACCAAATTAAGCATTGTGTTAGTCCAAGGTTAAAGTCCCTGCATAAATAAATACCAGCATTGGATTCTCGTTAAATTATCAATATGTGTTTGTCGTTCTGACATCTTGAAATATGAATAAAGACAAATGATAGTCATAGCTCCATAAATACATAAATGTAATGATTTTTCTGCATTGAAAATTAATTGAGTGAATCACGCCTTTAGAATACTGTTTTGTCGATCTCCTTCGGCAAAGCATCAAAAGTGAGGCCACATTCCTGGGTAATAAAACCCTGATATTTAATTTAAAAAAAACAAACAAAAAATGTTCTATTGATCATGTATGCAAATGAATAGCATCAATCATAATTTTATAATAAGCAGATAAACAAAATTTTTCTTAAATGGCTTACCTAAATCCATTTAGTTATTAATAATTCGCCTCATATCGGGCTCTTTTTTATGGTGCAAAGACTTCAGATTAGCCTATTGTCAGCCCTATTCTGTGTCGGCGCGCATGCCAAGTATTGTTTTAATCTCGCGTGCCCTCTGGACATTTTCCAGCTCTTTGTATCACAGATAAACCTACTACAGTACTTGCTAACCATAACTGTTCCAGCGTGTCACGAATTTAGCAGCTAAAATATATTTCGAAGTTTGAAGTGAGTATCGGTTGGGGGAGGGGGGAGTAGCGTAATATTGACATTTGGGATCGAAATTTAGTTTCGGTAATCGGAGTTGAGTGGTTTCTGTTTAGTGGGTGAAAAATAATGATATAAAAAAAGGAGAAATTCGGGACTAAAAAAAAAACAACAACAAAAAAATCGGTCTTGAGGGGACACCGGTGCACTGAGGTTTCGGTTTTATGAGTTTCACTCTACATGCAAATATCTTTATCAATTTTTTAACAAAAAAGATCAGATCTTAGCTTAACACATACGAGATTATCAGAATTTGTATCAACTAACTCAATCCGTTCTACAATAGAATTCTTGAAATAAAACATCCATTCATTCTCGTAATTTAAACCTTGCAACTGTATTTCCCTTCCCCTGGTTTCATTATAGTTAAAATGTCAATTTCCAAGACGATGTGTCATTTTGTAAAAAAAAGGCAGTACGTTTTCCTTTGGATCTAACAATCTTACATGCTTGTAATGGTCATTTATCTTTATTCGTGTGAATTCGTATATTTTGGAGTTCTATCATAATGAAAGATCAAGATGTCAAAATGACAAGATCACTAGAGCTGAAATTCTAACTTTTTCCAGCAGCTAAATCAAATTTTCATGAATTTACAAAACTTATTTTAGCGTGATTACCAAGATTTAAAAACACGGTTGTTTTAGGCGTGAACTAAGTAGATGTAAAATTTGTAACTAACTTATTGTTATCCACAATAGGACACTGTTGAAAACGGTAGATAATTCCAAATTAAACAAAAGTGCTTGTAAAATACATATCACGGGCTCCTCAGCCTTGTTACACCCTCAGCCAAAAAAAAAAAAAAAAAAAAAAATTATAACAAACCTAGGGTCTATGCTATTTGTATTTAGGGGGTATGCACCAGTTCCCGCATGGAACCAGTTACTGCACGATCGTTACTTATTTTCGATTCTGTGCAGTAGTTTTGTTAGTTGAAGAGACACAATGTACCTTACATTAGGTGTTCATTGTTTCCTTTGCCAGTTTAAACAGTACCGCACAGAGTAAAGAATAAGTAACAATCGTGCCGAAACCAGTTCCGTGCGGCAATCAGTGCAGAACTTCGACATCTCCTCTTAGAGATTCGATATATTTTAGTGACTACTTGTTTGAATATGCTGAATCAGTGTTGGAAATATATTTCTCAAACTGAATCATTAGCCAATTAGTAGGTATACAGAACCGTCTTCTCGGGGCTTTATGATATAGTTTCCGCCTACCACCCCCCCCCCTCCACGCAGCTCTTACCCCCTACCGATTTTAAAAACGAAAAGCATCAAGGATATAAAAAATATGCACAAAACTTACTCATTCATTCATTGATTTATAATTTCTAACTCGATTGCCAACAAGAGGGTAGGCGGAAACAATAGCATGGGTTTGTTTCATAAATTAAAAATTCTTGAGATATTCTCAACTACATGTAGTCTCATTCAACCAGACTCTCGTGTGGCTGCATCAGATCTCCGCCATACGAAGGTCTGGTAAAATGCTTTCCTGGTACCTTGTCTAAATTGGGAAACCAATATTTAAAAGCTGGTAATTAGAAAAATCTGTCTCCTGTTTGGTTAGCCAGTGGCGTCACTAGCACAAATTAACGTCGTTCACACAACGAATAGTTGGACTCCCCTCCATTCGGACCACCTCGGCTATTTCTGTGAAAAAAAATGCCTTGGTTGTATGTCGGCGCAGCAATTTACAGAAATAAATCATACATTTTGTTCGGCAGAAATTTCTGCGCAAAAAAATGAAACCACAATGTATTCGGGTCACTTCGGTTATTTCTACGATTGGATTGACTCTAGGATTGTCCGAGAAGTTACGAATGAAAAACTAGGTCGATGCATTCCCAACTTCTCGGTCAATCTTTGTTTCGTCAAAATAGTTCCAAACACTTGGCCCCATCACTTTGGTTATTGTTTATTTCATGACTTGCTAAGGTAAATCTAATATATGTTTTGATTGTAATTTAAACTAAGTAAAATTCTTGGTAAAAAATGTGTTAAAATGCGTTTTTCAAAACGTAAAATTGCCCATGCTAATTGGAGGACTCCGTTGTCAAATTTTCAATTTCGGAGGTGCGTAGTTTTGCATGTTGTCAAGCTTTTCAGTTTAGGAGGTAAGTAAATCTTGTATGTAGGTCGCAGTCCCATAATGCCTAAATAGAGGTGATCGAATTAAAAAACCCACCGGAACTTATGAAGTTTGTCGTAGGATTTACCTCGAAGTAGCGAATGGTTCTCCTAATGCCCTTGAATGTGCCTTAGCACATCGGCTAGGTCATATTACTGCACAGGTAAAATATCCCTCATGAACGACAAATAACAAAACTGAACATTATAGATGCGTAATTTGCAGTCGAGTCTCGAAACAAAGATTCTAAATCAGATAATTGGTTTCAGTCAAGTATATCAAAATGAGAGTTTATTATCTAATCATCAACAACATCATCATCATCAACAACAACAACAAAATAAAAGAAATATGATCGGATCATTTTCCGCGCGATCTGTTCCAGTTTCACTGTCTGATTCAAGAATTCTGCGCATTTTAACTGACTTTCTTCTTCGATTCTGTCAGTGTGTGTGTGTGAATGTGAACCTCAAAATCGCCACCATAGATATTTTCCACCATTGTTTTGCATAGCTGTATTGGGCACATGTACATATTTGATGCCACATGATTCTGTATGGATTTAGGGAGGATAGGTAAAAACGATGTCGATGATGGATTGGACAACACTCGGATATGTTCTTGTGTTGATCATCTGTGGCTATAATTGTTTACAGATTGGATGCTTCCATGTTACCTGCATTATCGAATTCACGGGAATATTTGCTCACTGATCTTTTGCACAAGCTGTTTACATACACTGTGATTGGATAGCTCTTTCCTAAAGGGAGTCCTGCTGCTCTGGCCATTCTTCTCATGGTAGAGGTAGGTTTATTTACACCTGCTGGTTGACGTTTGAACCACTGATTAGTTGATTTCATTTTTATTTTAGGATTTGTATGCGTGGGGATTGAGCAGATTGTTTGTAGATGTTGACAGGGTAATGTTCGAGCCTTTCCAAAATTTTACAACGTCTTGGGTGTTACTACTCTCACATCGTAAGGTTTCTCACCCTGCCTTTATTTGGTCTGTATCTCTTGGAACTCTAGAAATTCCTGTTCTCTATAATCAATACACAGCATTTACGTCCCCATCAATTTTAACATTTGTATCTACCAGGAAAGTGAACGTTTCGGTAATTTGACAGCTTCGTAGTAAATTAAAATAGTTCTGTTTACATGCACATTAATAATAAGTTAGTGAAACATGACTAACCAATCAGAATCATTCCGGGTGTTATGTGTAATATGCACATTTTGCGATGGACATATTAAGATAAATAATACAGTAGTCATCAAACATCCCTTTGCAAAAACAGACGCCGATGCATGAGTCGTATCTCAATAAGCCAATGAATCTGTCCATTTTTACACGAAATAAGACGTAATCTCATTCTTACATTGACTTATTACGTCGCTTCGTATCATCAGCCAAGTAGATAACTTTTCGAAATTAATTTGCGAGAGCACTTTTCAGTCGTTACAGGAAAACCTTTTTTTTTTTTTTTTTAAACTAGACCCTCGTTTAGCGGAGATTTAAGAGACCCACGCGAGAGGTCTGGTTGAATGATACTAATCTGCAAGTGTTTAGTAATTAGGGATATTAATAATTATGTGTATTATGCGTTTGGGGTGAGTTTTGTGGCACGTGGCGTGCAATAGCTATCTACTGCGTACTGATTCATACCAATAAGAAGCAAGAAAAAACATACACGTGTGAAATTAGAGTATCATGAATGCATGACCCTTAGTTTGATTAGGGGAAAAGTTTCGGTGGTATTAGCGCGTTTTAGAACCCTTAAGGTCCCTGTAAAAATAGGGGAAGCAACTACCTCAAACCAAACTTATTGTTTTTTTTCTCCGCTTGGTCTCGATGCAAACTTAGGAACTATGATCAGGGGCGGATCCAGAAATATCGTTGGACTGGGGATGGGGGCGAGTGTGAAGAAATCGGCAAGGGGTCTGTGGGATAGAACCCCTAGTGTGAGCCGGGGGGGGGGCGAAGCTACAGGAAGCTCTGCATTTTACGCATTTCCTGGCCATAATTGAAATCTTCTAACTGTAAAGAAAACTTTCTCTATTAATCGCTCCAGTTGTTTCGCGATCGGGGAGGGGTGGGGTGGGGGTTGATGCGCCGGCTCCGCACCTGATGATAGGGTACTCTTTCGCCATCACCAGCTACTTCTAGACCACTGGCTTGTTACGTTATGGATATAGCGTGAGGATCTCAACAAATTAAATGTTATTAACAAGGGTCTAAGTCCATGGGGGTGAGAATAGACACAGGGGCCAAAGTCAGTTACATATCTGAATTTGTCTTTTCATGCCCAGTAAGTGTATATATATATATATATATATATATATATATATATATATATATATATATATATATATATATATAAAATATACATGGTTGGGATCTCAGTTGTGATCCAGAGGCCAAAACTGTACACCAGTACAATGTTATTCCGGTGCACTTATCCGAAAAATTTTAACCTCAGACCACAATTATTTTTCATCCAGTTTATGTGTAACCATTCGTTAATATACATTTGTTAATATAACTAATAGATCTGTGCAACTTTCTACACAAATTAACTCGCCTTAGTGCACAAAACAAAACATAAATTACCCATAGAGATGGGACCAGTACCATATTTTATAGTAAAATTACAAAGCATTTCAATGTGAATAACCATAAAAGACGGCTCTGTAATTGGAAAATAGAGTTTCAGCGAAGTTTTAACTCTGTTAACAGTATCATTGATCTCTGTGATGAAGACGTAGGCATTGTCTTTGCGGAGATATGTCACAGTCTGTGGTACCAATTAATCTTGGTGACTTTTGCAAGATGAAATTAAATATACAAACATAGGAAAAACCAAATTTTGCATAGTAACACTCAGAAGTGTGGAGCAGTAAATACTGCATTAATGGTGACTATTCATATGATATTTTCAGAAGTATATTTACTAACCATTAACCATTTCCACGTTAAATAAGTAATGAATATAACACCGAAAGCACATCTTTCTAGAAAGGTTCCTACAACAATTAAGGAAAGATCGGAGACAGAACTAAATCGACTTGCAAAAAAGAAAAAAAAAAAAAAAAATATTGTAGCGCCAGTGGTACAGCTAACACAGTGGATGGCCAGTGTGGTCTGCGTTGTAAAAACATAAAAAGTGATTATCTGCATAGACCCCACAGATTTGAACGAAGATTTGAAACGAAGTCATTACCTCTTACCGACAACAGAAGACGTACTACCAGAACTCAGCAATGCGGTAATCTTCAGGAAAGTGAATTCAAAATATAGCTTCTGACATCTCATCTAGAGCTGGGCAAATAAAGTCCTGTCTTAACCACATTCAACACGCAATTTGGAAGCTACATATGGTTTGGCATGCTTTGGTATTAACCACATTCAACGCGCCATTTGTACGCTATGTATGGTTTTGCATGTTTTGCAATTAACCACATTCAACACGCCATTTGGACGCTACATATGGTTTTGCATGCTTTAGGAAGGGGCCATTTGGACGCCACATATGGTTTTGCATGCTTTAGGAAGGGGCCATTTGGACGCCATATATGGTTTTGCATGCTTTGTGAAGGGGCCATTTGGACGCCACATATGGTTTTGCATGTTTTGTGAAGGGGCCATTTGGACGCCACATATGGTTTTGCATGCTTTGGGAAGGGGCCATTTGGACGCTACATATGGTTTTCATGTTTTGGGAAGGGGCCATTTGGACGCTACATATGGTTTTGGATGTATTAGACGCTACATATTGTTTTGCATGTTTTGGGAAGGGGCCATTAGGACGCTACATATGGTTTTGCATGTTTTGGGAAGAGGCAATTTGGACGACGCTATATATGGTTTTGCATGTTTTGGGAAGAGACAATTTGGTCGCTACATATGGTTTTGCATGTCTTGGGAAGAGGCAATTTGGTCGCTACATATGGTTTTGCATGTTTTGGGAAGAGGCCATTAGGACGCTACATATGGTTTTGCATGTTTTGGATAGGGGCCATTTGCACGTTACATATGGTTCTGCATGCTTTGGTAAAGTGGGTTGGTTATGTTCTTATTTGGTGTGATAAAAATATGATACGACGATCATGAGATGTGTTTGGATGGAGTGACGTGCGAAGACAGGAAAGGAAGACGAAAGAAATATATGTCTGAATTAAGGAGCGAAAGAGTAAAAACCAGATGACGAAAAGAAGCGAATGAATGAATGATGACAGGAGGCAGAAAGGAGGTATAAATTAAAATTGATGAAACAGGGAGGAAGGAAAATTGATGAAACAGGGAGGAAGGAAAAAACAACAAAGATTGAAGAGGAATAAAAGAACAAAAGATAAATAAGGAAAGGAAGAAGAAAGAAGTTAGAAAGATGAAGAAAGGAAGAAAATTGATATGCGATGATTTTTCTGTTTTGCATTTGTTTTTATTTTCTGACACCACCTGAACGGAAGCGTATACGAGATTTTTGTAGAAAAATCTCATGCAAATCGAATATCATTATATTTCTGACACCATATGATCTAATAGTCTCTGATCGTAGTTGGAAAATGTTAATAATGGTGGGCTAATCTATCTAAGCTTCAATCTTTCACCTGTGATCAATAGGTTCCAGCACATTGCATGGACCTATTCCATGGGATCACTCTACCTAAACGCATGGCAGTCGTTATTAACCCAAAGCCTCTGGATTACCGAGCAGACGTTCTCTCATGATCGCAGTCTGTACCTAAAACGTTTGCTTTTGATTCTTTAGGCTCCCACCTACTCGTTGAATCAGACTATCTAAGCTCATGCCAAACACCCGTGATCACAACTAGGCTCCTGAAGCATAACCAGACTTACTCATGAGATCACTTCTTCTCAATTCGTACCAATCGTCCTTGATCCTATACGCTCTAGATTCCTAGGTAGACATCACTACTCTTACCTCAGTAACACCTTATGTCAAAACCATAAACCATCCGTCATCAAGATATATCTAGCTCAATCCAACAGAGACTGACGACTCTACATTACCTCCACATCCCACCAAACAGCAATCAGAAGGAGAGTGGTTATTATTCATTCGATATTTGTTAGGACACTGGTAACTTCTTTTTCCTTGATAAAGAAGGAGTAAATCACAAATATTCAGGTTTCTGATTCTAAGGAAACTCTTTCCGACAAAAATTACTAAATACCTTAAAAACCAAGTTAAATCAGTCTCATGTAATTCATAAGCTCATCAAAGTACATAAGGCCATATATTGCTTCATTACCTCTAAATATAATGAAGATCAGGTCATCACGTTGTCAAAGAGTAAAAGCAACCAAAGACGAATTTCCTCATCGCCAAAACCCTACACTGTTTGACTGGAAACTTGTTATAATCAGGGTTCAATTAAAAAGAGAGAAATGATTACTCAATGCCAAATGTTACTAAATTTTATACATTATTTTTTAAAAACCTTTTAGAAAACGGCATTAAAAACAATTCTCTGAGTAAATTAACATAATATTAAATAAAATTGACTTTATCACGTTACATTTGACATCTTCGCGTAGCTTAAGTTTACAGTTTATATAGTCGCTTAGTTTAAATAATGAAGATCAAGACGAGTCAACAAGACGAAATAGGCTGAACAGAAACAAAGGCCAGTATCAGCCTCAAGTTGCAGCTTCAAATCCAACTGTTTCTCCAGAGTCAATAGATGATGATATTAACACTTTACAAGAGCATATGAGAGCATGCATCCTGATTCACTCGGGTCTGTATCTAGCCTGTTTGATTCTCAACCTACGTATACAAGTACACAAGTGAGTACCCAGGTAACTATATACAAAGACTGTCTCAAAACTCAGCTGAAGAAAGCGTATGTGAGAACACAAATGATACGAGTCTGACTGAAGTGAAAAAGAAAGTATCATCAAATATATGAGTGTGGCGAGTACTAAACAGCACTCTCAGACTAAACAAAAGAAAGAAGGAAAACAAGAAAAGGGTAAACAAAGTTAAACTTTCAAAAACGCTACCAAAAAGAGCAACAAAATAGCTTGCAATGTAAACTCTAAATACATTGTCAAGGAAATTGCAAATTCAGGAATGATACAATGCAACGCTTGCATGGTCTGGTTCCATGACGATTGCGTATGGATCGAAAGTGAAGATCAAATTACATCCTGGCGATGCTTTGATTGTAGAGATTTATCATCTTCTGTAAAGTCAATAAAATAATAAATTGTGTAACTCTCCTGCATCACAAATGGTATTCTAAAGTCCATCATTGCCTTGGAAAAACGCCTGAATGACACCATGTACGGTATCAACGATCAGCTTACTGAGCAAGCGTATTTCAATACAAAATCAAAATTTCTCAACGGATGTTGAAACCATTCATTCTTCAGTTACAGAAATCAAAACAAATCTTGAAAAAATAACAACAAAAACAAAACTGTAAAGAAATTAAACAAAACACAGTCAATAGCAGACAAACTTAGATAGGTTGAAACCAATCACTCTAGCACACACTCATCGCTTGAAATACTGCCCACCACAACTACGTCAGCTCCTAACAACGACATTGCGCGTGACGTTGGACTTGATCACCGCCAGCAAGATGAGCCTCACAAACTTCCACCGTCAAAGCACAAAACTCTTGTTATTGGTAGTTCCATTCTTATACCTATCAAACTTTCTGGCTTACAACCTGATGTATATGTACGCACTCACCCTGGAGCCACTATACTTTCTTTAAAACAAGAACTTGAAAAAATGGATTTAGCTAACTTGGTACAATAATTATACATGTCAGAGAGAATGATGCTGATCATGGATCTAAGTGCATTCTACTCTCAATACAAATCACTCATTTGATCGATTTCATCAAGTTACAATATGATGGTCTCTGGTCTTATTCCAAAAAGGAGTGTTGATATTGGTCCCTATGATAAGGTACTACGAGATCTCTGTTCAGAATTAGATGTAAAATACATTCATAATTACAATTCCTTCATACTTGGAACAGGAGAAATGTCAATCGATGCTTTTTCATAGAGACAGAGGTGCACTTGAGAAATGAGGGTGTTTCAATTCTGCGCTGAAACATGTACATCCTGCATCATATCATTCGCTCCAGGAAACCATCAAGCAACTTCCATAGGAGCCAGTACTCGTCACACGCATGAGTACATCTAGTACTAATACAGTATGCTCGAGTACATCTACTTTTGGGTTTATGTGCCGAATATTGAGATTTATATATGTCAACCCTTTTCTTTAGAAAAGGTATTTTAGAACTAGAATTAGATTGAGAAGTTTCCTAGACAAGACTGGCTTGGGATCGATAGTGTCCATCAACCTGTTCGGTAATAGAGGCAATGTCCTTTGAATGAGATAAGCAAGTCATTTGGTGGTCAGTAGCAGTTACGTGTGCATCTTAAAAAAAAGTTTTCCTTTCCTGACAATTGCATTTTAAAAGGTTGCATTTATCAAAAATATTGGTTAAAATATAAAACTGATTCCGAAGATCAAATATCGGGTTACTCCCATATAATTCCTAACGGAACATGTATTGTAATCATCTTCGGTAATAAGAGTACAAGTAATGTACCTGGAGGTTTCGTAATCACAGTTGATATACCAACAGACAGATGAGTCACGAATGTAGGAGTCGCAATGCGCGCAATATCTATTCATGTTTTGCTCTTGACTGTAATAATTTTGTCTTGAGCGTTCATTGTGTGTGGCAAAGTTTCGATACCAAGACAGACGAGTCATGGTTGTCTGAATCGCAATGCGCACAATATCTAGTCATGTTTTGCTCTTTTCTGAAACGATTTTGTCTTGAGGGTTCATTGTATGTGATATGCGTTTAGTTGTTTTGCTTATAACGAGTATTTTGTCGTGCTCGTTCCGAGTGTGGCGAGTACTAAATGATAATACTAATAATCACTCAGTGTCCATCGACGGTTTCCATTTGGAACGGAACGATATATATATATATATATATATATATATATATATATATATATATATATATATATATATATATATATATAAACACACATTAAATATAAAAGACGAATGGATATAGGTTGGACACGCTTTGAATTGAACTGAAACAGTAATCGTCCTAGCCCATTCTTCAGTGCTCTTCCTATTGTCCTCCAAATTCGCTATCGCCTTGGTTTGAGAGATTTGAAAATTAATTATCTACTGCTTCTAACTCTAGCTCAGAACTTTTGTTAATGGGTGGCCTCAATATCAATTTAATGAATGACCAGTAAAATACATGGAGTGATATTCTACAAATATATAATCTCAATCAAATGATATAATCCCCTACCCCAGTCACTGACAAGTCGATGACGCTAACCGATCACATTTATTCTTCGCACTCTGAATTTATAGCCGAGATATTCGTCCGAACATATTCTGTTAGTGACCACTGTCTAATCTGTGCCGCAAGAAGTAAGTTCTGGAAACCATTCAGAAAGGCACATACCACTGTAAAGTACCAATCCTACAACCGTTTCCATGAAGATACCTTTCAGACCGACTTGAAATATGCTCTAAGTAATTGTCAACCTAATTTATAAATTCAGATCTTGATGTACAACGTTGGACTGCACTTTTGCTTGCAGTCCTAAATAGGCATGCTCTAATAAAATGCAAAATGGTAAAGAAAATTATGCAACCTCTCTGGTTTAATTCTGAAATAAGGGAATCCATGAAATTGTGTGATTTCTGTCACAAACACCGTGACAAACGAAGTTGTATATATATATATATATATAAACGACATAATTTTATTAAAATGTTTAATCGATAAAACTAAAAAAGATTATTTTTCAAGATTAATTGAGAATAAAAGTGACTTCAGAAAAATATGGAAACATTTTCGTAACTTTCATTTTTAATTTCAAAAGTTCATGTTTTCCCTTTAGAATTAAAACCCGGTAGTCATATTAGCACAGAGCCATTAGATATTGCAAATGGCCTAAATACATTTTTCACATCATTAACTTCTAATAGATTCTGTGGATTCGAAAGTCCCGTTTGTATACTAGTATCATTCCAGATTCCTTACATATGTGTTCAAGATGTTATAGATATTTTAGAGAAATCTGATTGCACCAAAGCAACAGGACTAGATGAATTCTCACCAAAATACTCAAACTATCCGCTCAAGTTGCTGCCCCTTCAATTGCTAGCTTGATAAATACAAGTATTGATACGGGAATCTTTCCAACTAATCTGAAATTAGCCAAAGTGTTCCCAGTAGTTAAACAAGGAAACAAGGTGATAGATCGTCAGCAAATTATCGACCATTATCAATTTTACCAACCTTATCTAAAATTTCAGAAAAACACATCGCCCTTCGTCTACGCCGATTTTTAAAGAAATATAATCTTCAACATAACTCACAATCAGGTTTCAGAGAAAAGCATTCATGCCAAACTGCCCTAACAAAGTTGGTTGGTATATGGCTAGCAGCTGTAGATAACGGAAAATTAATCGGAGCAAATTACTTATATTTTAAAAAAGCGTTTGATTTAGTAGATCATGAAATATTGATGGAAAAATTCAAGGCATACAAAATCTGTGATAATTCGTTGCTTGATTTGATTTTTACCTAACAGTGTGTTTCTGTGGCCAATGCTACATCTTCTTTCCAATACGTCAAAAGTGGAGTCCTTCAATTTTCTATTCTTGTCCCTTTGCTCTTTGTCCTTTTCATTAATGATTTACCACATCTTATGAATACCACTGAAACTGATCTTTTTGTGCATGACACAACCTTACATGCCATGGGTGATACAATCCCTTCCTTTAAACACAATTTACAGCAGGACATAGATATTGTTATACTGTGTTGCTAAATCAACCAAAATGCAATTAAAAACATATTTTAACCCCCCCCCCCCAAAAAAAAAAAAATAAAAAATAAAAAAAAAATATGACAATTGGATCAAGGCAATGAATAAGAAGTTAGAGGATATCAATATATTTGTTCTGGGGAACCAAATAAAAAATCATAGAAATTCAAAAACTTTTGGGTGTGATTATTGAGTCATTTATCGTGGGAAAATCATAAAGCGCGTTCTGCAGTATCCTCCAGAATAGCCTTATTGAACCGACTGTCTTCATATGTGCCAGAATCAATGCTAAACATGTTTTTATATAATGGATATACATTGCCTTTGCCTGATTATGGCTGCACCATTTGGGGGAATTGCATTACTACTAATCTTAATCAGATAATTAAACTCCAAAAACGAGCTGCTAGAATTATTACAAGAAAAGATTATCCATCCTCACATTTGTTTCGTTAATTTGCAGTGGTTACCTTTTAATTATAGAGTAAAGTACTTTAAAGCTATTTTCACATATAAATCCTTTCATCACATGGCTCCACAAAATATCAATGATCTCTTAATTCCAACTTCCAATATCCATTCACACAATCTGCGGTCTTATTCGTACTCTAATCTTCATCTGCATAAATTCAAGTCGACTCTGTGCAAAACATCTTGTACATATTACGCAGCAGTGTTGTGGAATATCATTCCCAATGATATTAAACACAAACAAGCATTCGATTCTTTTAATAACACGCTTCACAAATTTCTTCTTTCTGATTATGCCATAGCTCAAAGAAATTGAGATACCCCCACCATCTTTCCATCTCCCAAACCTACATGTATCTCTTATGTATGTTTTAATCTATATCTCATGTATGTTTTAATCTAATGTGTGTATGCATGTTTGTGTAGGTATATTTTATGATTACACGTGTGTCAGACATCGTAGTAATCAGTTTTATTAGCTGAAATACATGCATATAAATTCATTTTACTTCCATAAGTAAAGTAATTTTGAATGTTAAACTTCACACTGACAAATACAGCACTCCTATGCAGTATTTTATTTACTGAATAACCGTCAATACTCTCTTATAAGTCGAGTCCAACAGCAAACAACATATCACTGATCTGTCGTCGCATAATGCACAGGCAGATCAGGGTCTATGTTAGTTGTTCCACTAATTACTCCTAACAAACTGCATAGATCCAGATTTGCAGGCGTAGTATGCGACGGCAGATCTGGGTCTATGCAGTTTGCAGTTGGACTCGCCTCATAAGCGACTATATGCGGTAAATCAATTCAACATTCAGGATAATTAACGGTCATTATAAGATAATACACTTTGACATTTTATATTCAATGAAAGAAAACGATGAAGTTTAATGCAAATATTTATGAAATTCTCAGCGTTAGTTTAAATCTTATACGGCAGAACACAAAGATTCAGAGTTATTTTGTAGCAGTCTACGCGACCAGATCAGTTGAAATAATTAAAGTATTATTCAAAAAGTCTGTCAAGAATTAATCGAAATGCTGCAAATTATTCTGTAATGTCTGAAAATGATATAAAACTGGCAGAAAACAACTTGTCGGTCTACCTGTACCACTCCACTGTATGGCGAAGCGCGCAGAAGGGTTTGATATTCGCCCAGGCCGGCCCGGGTCGTCTAAGTGAGAAAGATAAGTAGCTATTTCCCATTTCCTCGGCAATGTATAGCTATTAATGTGTTAAAAGTGCCGTTGAAACCAATAACCTTCCTTCATATGTGTATCAGTATCATGGATACTTTGATTTTCTTTCGGGGTTTTTTGGGGGCGTGTTTTTTGGGTTGGTTAGACGCGAGTAGCGTAACTATTCAATACTGTATGAGGTGTTGCTTCCCCTTAAAAGCGATGTGGAATTGATTTAGCTAGGATCTAATTTTATATCATATGCTGAAAATGTTAACATACTTGTAGCCAGCAATTCAGGTACGTACTGAAGTAAAAATCGGCAGTTCGTGGTGTAACAAAACCAGCCAAGTGGATAATATGCTGTTATGTTATTTTCCGTAGGCATATAATTTCGTAGGTCTCATAATTCCGATTGGAAATGTTTTCATGCAAATTATGAAACAAGTGTCTTTTTTTTTTTAACTATGTACTTTTTGTCAAACATGAGAAAAATAGTGTCCAGAGTCGCTAATCAGACCCAAAATGTTCCTATGAAAATCGTTGGATTACTGCGGCTGTCAAATTGTCGAATTTTGACATTGAATGACCTTCGCTAGTGAAAATTTTTGTGAATGCTGGTTTCATGATTGGGGCCAAATTAAGGGCTTACTAATACCATCTAATTATATAATAAAGAGAAACAAAGGAACACACGTACATGTTTTATTTTAATGGTTATTCCTGTTTGTGCATACATATTAATGAGAATGTACAAGTGTGATTGTCAGCTCGTAAATTTATATAAAAATACTGCGTTACTAGAAACACCGAAATACACTGAAAAACCGAAATACACATGTATTTACATCTTCTCTCTGTATATATCGGTTTTCACACACAAATTATTTTTTGTTTTTGTTTGAAGAGTAATATAAAGCAAAATAAAATATGATTTGAGCGATTTTGATACAACTTATTTACTTTTTCCTAGTTATAGCACTCGTCAATTGGTCGTACTTTATTGGAAAGGTTGATCGTTCCGGAACGGAGGTGTCATGATAAACGACTGATAGTTCCGGAACGGAGGTAATCTCCGGATCGGAGGTAATCTCCGGAACGGACGGTGTAAGTCGGCTTAATTCATATTGTTTCAAGTCGCTTAATTATTGTTTTAATTGACTGCACTGCACACACATTTATTGTTCTCCCTTTGATCTCATTTCTTATTCAAGTTAAGAAAACAATCTTTTCTTCTAAGTCGCTTAATTCGGAACGGACAGTGAAAGTCGGCTTAATTCATCTTTTAAGTCGCTTAATTCATTTTCGAATTGACTGCACACACTTTATTGTCATCCCTTTGAACCCATTTCTTACTCAAGTTAAAGCCATATGTCGCGCACATTCAAGAAAAGGCACCCTTTTGCTCAACGTTGTCATTATTCGTTAATTGCGCACTTTGATTATGCACACATTTCATAACTGAGAAGTAAATGTTTTGATATAAAAGCGTTATACAATACTGATATTATCACATACACAAACATACGCAACAAGGATGGATCAATATCCATGTGTTATTTGTTCCAGTGAATGTAAAACTGATGCTTTGCAATGCACAAATTGCCGACAATGGGTCCACAGTGATTGTATTCCCATGAGTGCAAAAGACTTGAGATCATGGTCTCGCGATTACTTGGAGTTTCTTTGCACGACGTGTTCTTTCAATGGAGATGTATATGATGCTGGACAAGCCTTACAAAGGTAATACAAATCTATGTTTTCTCTATAGATACATAAATCGATACCTTAGTTATTATTCTTCAAGTAAATATTTTGATCGTGATATTCAATTATATTAATAAGATTCTATTCGTGCCGCTTTTCTCGTTGAAATGAATGTACACGTTTGCGACAATTACATAGTTTTCCTGTATCTCTATATGTATCCATCTATATATTCTGTCCAATCAATACATTATTAATGTTATATTCTTTATATTTGCTCTTTCTATTTGGGGAGAGAGTACTCTAATATGCTCGTGCTTTCTACTAAATCCCCGTTTGTAATTGCAATTGACAAAGTTTCTTAAAACAAATGATTTAAACTATATGTGCCTAACCTATATCTGACCATTCTTGCCCTCTGGTCATACTTAATGCTTTAATCTACCTTTCTCGATGTGTCCTGCACACATTCTATTATTCATTTTTTAATTGACTGCACACCCTTTATTGTCTTCCCCGTGATCCCATTTCTTATTCAAACTAAGATAACAATGTCGAGCACATTAAAGAAACGGCACCGATTTTGATAGCGAATGTGGTTATGCATACGTAAGTTATAAGATAAAACAAACAAGAATTTCACTTATATTTCAATGACACTGTAAAAATATATTTCCAGACTGCAGAAAGCTTTCCATTTGAAGGAAAAGAATGCTCTGACCAATGCTGCAAAGTCAGAAAGTAAGCTTCTCATCACCTACGGGATTTTTATTCCAGAATCAGAGCACATGTCTACCAATGGAGAGAAAGATGCAGTTTCGGTGGAAATTTTAAAAATGTATAATCCAGCAATTTTATGGGAACTTGTACCAATGTCAGTTTGTGGTGATGGAAACTGTTTATATATAGCAGTTTCTAGAGCACTGACTGGTTCAGAAAACTTTCACGAACTTCTGCGACTACGAACTGCAATAGAACTGATATTGAATCCTATCTACTATGATGAAAAGTCCAACAATTTTTTAGATTTGATCTGTGATAATCGCATTGTTGTTAGTGACTATTCAAAGCTTGTGAAATACGCTATTGAGGCTGGTTCCTACTCTGAAATGGCGCACATTTATGCACTAAGTGCTAGCATCTCCCAACCTATTCGTTCTTATTATCCGCCACAGTTACAAGTCGAGTTTGCGTCAGAACCTTTTAATCGTAAGGTTGTTGGAAGGTCAGTGAACAAATCCGCATCTCCCGTAGCATGCATAATGTGGACACAAATGTCGGTCCCAGAAAGAACAAACGGGTTTATACCCAATCACTTTGTGCCTCTGTTATATGAAAACAAGGAGCATATGGTCATTGTAAATGTAGATGACTCAGTAGATGACTCATTAGATGACTCAGTGGATGTTATTAGACCAGGGTCATTTTCTTGACACGGGAGTATATTCTGACATGACGGCAAAACACGTTAGTAACGAGTCACATACTGATATAATCGACGACGTAACTGAGATACACAACGAGGTAAAAGACGGAAATTACACATACAAACATCCAGCAAAAGGCAAATTAGACCAGGGTCATTTTCTTGACACGGGAAAAGCAGTGGATTTTTTGTTAAAATCAGAATCGAGCGTAGAATGCATTCCATGTGGTTTGAAAGAAAATGTATATTTCATTGTGAATAATGCGAAAAACCTCGAAAAGAGGTCGAATAATGGCAAAAGTTCTTTTTCAGACGACTGTGGTGTATGGGATACATCTGCTGGTGCATCCCCTAAATCCTACTATTTGTTGTCTGACAACGGGAATCTGACCATGATTTTTTTTAAAAATGGGAAGTATTCTTTAAAAAGACAAGTCCAGCGGAAAACTGTGTATCGACCTTTTGATCCGCAACCTGGCAAAGATCAAGTTGTCGTGATCCACAGATACTATACTCAGTTAAAAAAGGACAATATGTACAAAAAGAGGGTCACATGGCTTGGGGAGGGGGGTCTGGCAAGTAATTTGTCACTGGTTGAATATGTAGGGAAATTTCCTGGCTTAACGCCGCATGGAAACTCGCGACAGACGACAGAATATTTGCGGATTCCTGACCTTGTTTTAGACGACATTACAGAAATGACTGGAAAAATGAAACCCCATCAAATATTAAATAAACTTACTTCAAAATATGGTGAACTGTCACAACCGACAGGACTTCAACAAATTTATGACAAACAAAAATATCAAAAATCAAAGGACAGAAAATCTACCGGACACTCCAACAATATTGCTGACCAAATCCGACATTTCGAAAATTTGGTAACTGAAAATAACCCTTTTGTAAGATCAGTTATCCGGACCAGCGCTAAACCCCCTTGTGTCATTTTGTACACAGACGAACAGATAACAGACATTAAGAATCTTTGTTGCTCCGGGCAGACTGTCCTTGGCATTGACAAAACTTTTATGCTGTGTAAAATGCATGTGACGGTCACATGTTACAAGCAACTTACGGTAAAACGAGTCAGAACAGGCGAACCACCAATCTTTCTTGGACCGCTCTTCATTCACGACAATTACGATTTCGAAACTTACAGTCATTTTTTCCATCATCTGAAAGTAAAACTTATTGATTCGAATCTTAAGAGCCTTGTAATTGGAAGTGATGATGAGAAGGCTCTAGTCAAAGGCATTACGGCAGTTCTGCCCGAAGCAACACACGTTCTGTGCACACGCCATTTACAAGAGAACGTTAGACATATATTGACGGACGACGCAGTTACCGTGACTGACCGCAACAATATCTGGAAAGAAATTTTTGGGAAAGACGGACTAGTTGACGCCAATGACAGTATTTGCTATGACGATAAATGTGAAGTGTTAGAAAATCATTGTGCTGGAATTTCAGGAAAATTTCTTAATTACTTTCGGAAAAAACTAAAGACAACTATCAAACTAAAAGTCAATAATCCATTAAGAATATGTCAAATAGACCGCATGTGGAAAAATAATAATTGTGAGTCCATGAACCACGTTCTAAAACAGACAGTTGACTGGAAGACGAAAACGCTGACGGAATTTGTACAACTAACAAATGAATTAGTAACAGGACAATTCAGAAATCTGAGGAGTGCTCTAGTATGCACTGGAGAATTCCGGCTTGCCGACAGTCATAAACAATTTGAGTCGAGAAAAACAGACTGGATAAAAATGACAGAGCAACAACGCACAAACTTGTTCAAACGCTTCAGACGCCACATCGACATAGACACAAAATACATGATTTCTACGGACGGTCAGACAACTGTTGTTGCACCAAGGACTAATGGACGAAAACCTGGACAAAGGAAACGAAAAATTAATGTACGAACTGTGACAATTACAGCTAAAAAATCTAAACATGAACCAGAGATTTCATCATAATGTGCTATATTTTATTGTTTTCGGTTAGGTTTATTTTACCTTGTCTTGTCATTGATTGAAACCTGATACATTATGTAAATGTAAATGTAAATATTAAATTCTGCCAAATAATTAATAATATATTTTATTGTTTTCGGTTAGGTTTATTTTACCTTGTCTTGTGCAACATGACTTGTAGTTCGATTTTCAAGAGGAACATAATCTTGAATACTATTCATCTGCGTGCTTGAAACCTGATACATTATGTGTGTAATTAAACGTAAATATTAAATTCTGCCAAATAATGAATAATACATGTTTTTTACAAAAATGCTTTCCTGAGTTGTCTTTGTCTATCATCATCATATATCGTGGCTTGTTACGATCACAATATTAATCTCACTCTTGCATATATACTATCGTATACACTTTTGGTACTTTGTTACATTTCACTTTCACTTTGTGTATGTATTTCAATTCGCCGTTTATCATATATATGTCAAATCAAGTAAAGAATAAATTATTCATATAAATTTAAATTATTTTACTTTTTATTATTATTCAAACATGTATGACTATTCCCCGTTCACATATTTCCAAGAAGAAGACTTTCTTAACACCCTTACAATCAACTGTCATATCATCAAAAGCATTATATATAAGTACATGTTTCACTATTGCCAAATATTTGGAAACCTTTTAAACAAAAAATAAATTAAATGTTATTTATTTGTCAAAAACTATATCATTAAAAGTTAAAGTAAATATATAATATAATGTCGGCAAATATTTTTGCTACTTCGATACTTTTCACTTTCACTCTGTGTATGTATTACTACGATTCGAAATGTACCAGGTCTGTCGAATCGAGTACGACCGAGTGACATCATGACATGAATTGTGCTATAAATAGGAAAAAAGTAAATAATTCGTATCGAAATCACATACATCATATTTTTTTTTGCTTTATATTATTATTCAAACAAAAACAAATAATAATTTGTGAGTGAAAACCGATATATACAGAGAGAAGATGTAAATACAAGTGTATTTCGGTGTTTCAGTGTATTTCGGTGTTTCTAGTAACCGAAAAATACTTCTTACGTGAAATTCTACTTTCGATTCGAACTATTCGTATTTCTTGACGAAATCAGAAAATATGAGCTATCGCGTTTAGTTTTTAACAACAAATAACTTTTCAGTGTTTACAATTGGGAAAACAAACTTTTTGTTTGAATTAATAAAAATATTTTAAAAAATCTGAAACATTTAATAAATCAGGTCAATATGGCCGACTTTCAACACTATCAAACAGTAATGTATATAAATTGATCCATGGCTTTTTATTGATTTCTCATGCAAATCGTGTTTTCTTTGCAATATATTTACTAAATAAATTTCATGTAAAGAGTTATTGATAAGTAACACAAAATTAAAACATACTTTACTGTTATCATTCAATTTTTTTCTTGCGAGTGAATTGAAAATCAACAAACCAACTTATTTTAATTTCATTATAATCCTTCAGAATTTTGCAAATATTAATGACTGTAAGGATTTCATTGAAAGCACATATTAAATCCATTAATAACTTGATTTCTGAATAGAGATTTTATTTTATTAAAAGATATATAAGAACATTTCCATGTAACCAAAGATTAAAATGTTATTTAAAGTCAGCATTATATTTTGTGTTCTATAAAGGTAAAAAGTGTGCTTTTGTTGTAGCCGCATTGATCAAACAGGTTTTTCAAATAGGAGTGAGATCATTTTACTATTATTGTTTGCAATTAAAATAATTAAGTGCATTCTGAACAAAGTATTCAACAGATGGTAATAATTAATTGATTAATTAAATGTCATTAATTATTATGTTTTGAAAATAATGGTTAGATTTTCATCATTTGGATTAGAGTTTAATAAATTGGAAATATATAGTACACTGTAATTGAAAATAATAGATAGTTTAGCAAAATATATTTCATCTTTCGACAGAGATAACACTACCATTTTTGTTATAATTTTTTTATTATAATTAATACGAGGTCCAACAGATTTGCAGAATATAGATGTATGATAGTGTATTGAAATAAATCATGAATTTGACAGGACCCCAGTTTCATTTGTTTGTATGTTGTTTTTTGTATTATATAGCAAATTATATTATATTATTGAGCAATGTAAACTAGATTTGGAGGGACAGCAACTCTAGTTGTGTACTAGGATTAATATTTGTACCAGAAAGTAACCCCTATCTTCTTTCCTGACCTATCCAAATGTTAGTGTCAAAACAGATGTTTGCCATGACACTGAGAATCTTATGAGGATAAATCCCCATCTCCAGTCAAAGCAAACATCTGTTTTGACATCTGCCATTTTCCCGTGTGTATTTTAACTCTGCCTGCAATTTTATATTAGAATCTACCATCTAACAATTTAAAAACTTTTAGATGACAAATTTGATATTTGTATCTTTTTGGCTTAGAAACAATAATTTTAAATAACTAGTAATATAATCAATTAAATTAGCATGCTTGTATGTATGTGTTAATGTGTATATTATGATACAGTATGTACATGTATATATTATACAGTCTATTTTGTTATTGAGATTACTGAATCTATACAGTCAAAGTTCAGGTTGAGAAATACACTGCATGCTTTGGAACCAGTCTGATTAAATCAAGATCTCCAATGCAACAGAGTTCTGTCAAACACTGATAAAAATTCCTTGTCCACATATTTTTAGTAGCCTATCAGATAAAGACTTGCATTTTATATTTGGGAGAGTTATCGTTTGCAATGGTATGTTTAGAATTATATATGTCGCATTTAGCAGTATGAAAGCTGTAATTTGATTGTTGAATCACAAGGTCAACAGAACATGATCTCGTATTAATGCCTTTCAGGTCTTAATTTTAATCAGCTTGAATTTGGAACTCTCTTGTTACAAAATTTTATGAAATAAATCTTTATGTGTAAGTAATTTATCCCCGTTATGTGTATTCACAAGATTCTTATAAGTAAATGTACAGGATTATATCATCTTTTTTATATGCCCACCATGAGACAGAGCATATCATATTATGACATCTCTTCCTTCATTCATTTGTCTGTGAGTCCACCTGTTCTCTATTTTGCTTTTGCATAAGAACTTGAGTATTCCACTATCGACCAGTACCAAACTTTGAAAGTAGCTTGCATTTTGGGTAAAGAAGAAGCCCTTTGCTTTTGGGGGTCAAAAGCTAAAATGTCATGGTTACTGTGACAGAAAGAAGACAAATGTTTTTTGCATAATAACTTTAGTATTATTGGTATATCCTGTACCTTGACCAAAATTACAGAGAGCTTGCACTTTAGGTATGGAAAAGGCCAAATGATTTTATGATTTAAACAAATGGTGTTTTACCAGATAACTTTTGTTCCAGAGTAAGTTACTTGACCAAACTTTGTGGATGATTCGTACTTAGGGTAAAGAAGAAACTTATAGATTTTTGGGGTCTAAAGGTCAAAGGTCACAGTTATGGTAAGTTGGATAAGAAAATAATGGTTTCTGCACAGTAAGTTTAGTTCAAGACCTCATACTTTGTCCTTTGGGTAAGGTTATTGAGACACACATTGGTCAATAATAACATTAAAGTCAACCATACTATACTAGTGCCTACATAGAGGGCCATTACACATGGGGTGGGTGTTTAATGTACAGTTCACAGTACTCTTGTATAAAATAGTAGTTTACAGAAATAGAGCTACTCGAAAATTTAGTACCAACACTTTTTTCCAGCAGATTTTGTGAGACAATCAATGCTGATTTGTGGAACAAAATTTTTAAGTACATTTACCAACTAATATGGGCCAGAATTATGTACTGTATTAACAGTGACTTGATTATAACTACACAAGAGAGACTGGAGATTTAGCTGACAAGCAATTTTCAATTAAGAAATCTAACTTATTATGAGAAATCAATGTTGAGCTCCATCTTGATTTGAGAGAGGGGTGAAGTAGAAGTAGGGGATTGGAGAATTTCACAGGTTATTATTTACCTATCATCACTGGAAATTTGATTCAATTTATTCTCTGTTTTTTGGAGATGCAAATTGGTACAGTGGCTCAGTGACTGCTGCATGCAATCTTTTCTTCACAAAAATTATCCTTTAACTCCTCCTGTGCATACTGTATTATGCATGAAAATATCTTGCAGCATGTTAATGCATAATTAATTATTAATGGAAAGAGAGAGCATTATGTTTACCTTGCCTTCACACATTATCTCAGTTTGAGCTTGTTTTATCTGCAACATTTTCTTCAGGTAAGAGAGGAAAAAATGTGTATTTTTTATGACCCACTGTCTTCATTTTGTCCTGTACATCTGATACATTATATGTTTTTAACACAGGTTTGATTTCATGCAGTGCACAACAATTTTGATTGTTAAAAATGTGCCATTACATTCTGAAAGTTCTTCAACAATAGGGCCTGTTTGACTGTACATTTTTCTAAGAAGATCAAAGGACAATCTATGGACAAGCTGACATTGAACATAGATTGTTTTCTTTGTAACTGGTTTTCAAAAGACATTTGAATGGGAAACCCTTACCTTAAAATGTGCATGCCCTGCCATGAATGTGGAAGGGGCATAATGTTAAGCTTTTTGTCAGAGTGCCAGTCAAACTGTTTGAAGTTTTGCATTTAGGTCAGTTTCTTTGGCATCATTTTGCCTCAGAGATATGCAACTTGGTATAAAGATGCATCTTGGTGAGTAAACCCTATCTCACCAAAATTAGTTCAGTGACTTTGGTTAAGTTTGACAATCAGGTCAGTTACCAAGCATTATTGGCCAGTCGTGCAACTTGGTATATACACATTATTTTCTTATGCATATTTACTAAAAGGTTGTACAGGACATTGTGATATTTGTATGCACAGGATATAGTAATATGGGTAACATAAACCATACATATAAAGACAGTTCAGTTTACTTTTTTACTCTACTGGTAACTATATACTTGGTTATAGTGCACTTACAAAAAAGTTGGTCATGGTATCAGACAATGGTTGTAAATATATTTATTTTAAAAAAAATTGTCATACAGAATTTTTAAAAAATGGAAAGTAGAAATAATCTACTGAATACATAATTTAAAAATAATGTAAACTACAAGTAAGACGGTGAAATAAATTTTGGGGTGGGGAGGAAAATAGTGCCTGACAGCCTGGGGCAACAACAATTTTAGCTTCTAGCAGAAGCTTCTCAAAGCTTGCACCTGATCAGACAACCACATTGCAGCCTGTAGTTTATGAGGTGTGTGTTTTCTTCAATAATAATGATAATAATAACTTTATTTTACACTTAATTCAATAGGCAAAAACCAGCAATTTCACACAAGATACGACAACAAATATTAACACAACAATTTGCTCCAATGATCATTTATTGATGAATTATGGCAACATACAAAGTGAAACACTTCTTTCCAGATTCTGTTATTACTACTTGCAGTTTTATTTCTAAATGAATACACTCTATTTCTAAGCAGAACACAAAGGCTGTTACCACTGTGCTTCACAAACATTCCCGATGCACTATGGTGCCTATCATAACCCATTAAAAATCTAAATCCATTGCTGAAACAGACATTTAACTGGATCATTGTAGAAGAACAAATTTTTCCAGAGAGGAGCACAATACAAATTAATAAAATAGAATTTGAGACGCAATATTTATACATCTGTAGAACATGTTTTAAAAGACCTAACAAGCATATTTACTCCTAGAAAAAGAGAACTATATTGTCTAACCAATCTGAACAAATAACATGCCCTAGGCACATATACTTAATGACAAACATCAATAATAGAGGGCTCCGAATTTTTTTTCATGCCCTAAAGTTGAGAAAGTTACCAAGTGTGTCCTATGCCCAGTAGTTACACAAGTCGTAATCCGCACTTGGTGTTCTCGCTTGATTCAACATAGGTAGCTGAAGCCAGGCTTTATGCATTGATACAAGCAGTGGTCACGACCATACTTGTGTACAGTGAATAGGCAAAGCAAAACAAATTGTCACTGGTTAGAGTTTCCCACTACAACCAATAAGATGCACTATTCTGTTCCCACTTCGGGTGAACAACATCTGACAAGTTTTAAACGTAAACAAGCACGTTTATTGATTGAATGAACAGCCCGAGGCAGACGTGATACTTTTTGAGTGATTCAGCCAGATTTTAAAGAGAGAGAGAGAGATGACTTAGGTAGGGTATATTGATGAAAATGGATACAATAAGATTTCCATGTGGAATTTAAGTTGTACGAATGACACGACTGAGATCAGAAACATATTTAACACGGTAACATGCTAATTCGGACCATGGCTGATTCGGCCCAAATTACGGGCTGATTCGGACCAAATGCCAGGCTTATTCGGACCAGGTAAAATATTTTTAAGTTTCGTCTTGGATTTAAAAGTGATATTTACATTTGTTTAAAATATGATAATTCTCATTATTTCTAAGGTACGTTCAGCTGTTCAAATCTTTATTTAATGAAAGAAAACCCCGATTTTACGCGAGATAATGACGTTGTTAAAATGATGTAAGACTTTATCTTGCATTGGCAGTTTAATAGTGAAATATTTTCAAGTAGCTTATTCACCTTTGTGTACATTTTGTGTGTGTGTGTGTGTGGGGGGGGGGGGGGCGAAATTCCCGTTTGTTTATATTATACTAAAAATTAAACTGGGGTTCTGTCAAATTTATGATTGAATTCAATACAATATCATTCGTCAATATTATACATCTATATTCTGCTAATATTGTGGACCTCGTATTAATTAAAATAAATAAAATAATAAATGGAGGTGTTATTGCTGTTGAAAGATGAAATATATGTTACAAATCTTTGTATATAGTACAGTATGTTATTTGTTTTCTGTGAATTCATAATGAATTATTTAATTGTAAAGAGTCATTGATGAGTAACAGAATAGTATAATGTACTTTACTGTTATTGTGTAATTTTTTCTTTTTGAGTAAACTCTTGAACCAGTAATTCAACTTTTTTCATTTTAACCTTTGAAACATTTGAAAATATTTTATTTAAAGCACATATTAAATCCATTAAATATTGATTTCTGAATAGATATTTTATTATATTAAACATATATAATATAACAATGTAGCCAAAGATCAGAAAGTTAATTTAAGTCAGCATTATATTTTGTGTTCTAGAATGGTATTCAGTAAATTTACAATAGTGCTTTAATAATAGAGGCATTGATCAAACGGGTTTTGCCAATTCACTTTCAATAATAATGTGTATACAATTAAATAATACATTATAAATTCAGCTAATCAAAATAACTTACAGTGCTCATTGTTTCAGTATATAGGGGTTAGGGTTAGGATTTCAACCTCAAGTCGAGTCTCTGTGAAGAAATGTGCTCCATGGTACAGCAGCATAAACAACAAGCTCTGTGCCGCCAAGAGGGAACGCCGTAAAGACGAGAGATTGTGGCTGTCATCTGGTCTGACAGTACATAAGCAGATTTATGAAGCTGCCAAAAGGAATGTCACCAATATAGTGTATGCAGCAAAATCCACCTATTTCAGTACAAAAATCACTGCAAGTACCAGCTGCAAACAGCTTTTCTGCATCACGGACAAATTATTAGTGAAGAACAAACCTACACCACTTCCAACCACAGCCTTCCCAGACAGTCTACCAGTTCAGTTTGCAAAATTCTTCCATGACAAAGTGAAAACTATCAGAGATCATCTTGACGGCATCACACAACCTGACCCATCCTCACCCTATAGCTATGATACAGAATTTCAACAACTCCCATTCACAACATTTCAGACTGTATCTATGGATTTTCTATGAACAGTCCTAAAGAAGTATGCCCCAAAGTCATGTGAACTAGATCCAATTCCTACATCACTGCTATTTGAGTGTTTGGATGCTGTATTGCCTGCTCTGACCAACGTCATAAATACTTCTCTTTCTACCGGTGTTTTTCCTTCACTTTTTAAAACTGCTATTGTAAAGCCCCTTTTGAAAAAGCCAACCCTTGACACCAACAACTTGCAAAACTATCACCCTGTCTCTAATCTTTCATTCATGTCAAAAGTCCTATAAAAAGTTTTTCTGTCTCAAATAGCATCTTACTTAAATTTACATAATCTCATCAGTAATTTCCAGTCGACTTATTGCCCCTCTCACAGCTGAAACTGCCCTCCTAAAAGTTGCGAATGACCTTTCTGATTTGGACGACGGTAAGATTTCAGTTCTCACACTCCTTGACTTAACCGCAGCCTTTGATACAATTGACCACGATATCTTACTTCATCGTCTGCAGCATGTTTTTGGCATCCACAGTACTGCTTTATCATGGTTCAAGTCATACCTAATGGAAAGAAACCAGATTGTTTCAGTAAATAATAAACATTCCAGCCCAGATAATCTTAGTTACGGTGTCCCACAGGGTTCGGTTCTAGGACCAGTTCTCTTCATTCTTTACACACAGCCCCTATCAAGCATTATAAATCGCCACCCTGTGTCCCACCAGCTGTATGCCGACGACACTCAACTGTGCAAATCTAGCTGTCCAAATGAAGTCGCTTCTACCATCCAAAGTGTAGAGAAGTGCATCTCTGATGTTAAGTCATGGATGAGGTGTAATAAGCTACAAATGAATGATGATAAAAATGAAGCCATGCTTGTTACCACGTAAAGAATTTCTTGAATCAATTTCTTACCAGAATCAATTAATATCAGTGACACCCCCTTTAAATTTAGACAATCACTTAGAAATCCAGGTGTTACTTTTTATAGCTCCCTCTCACTACACCAGCATGTCCTGAACACTTGCAGAGCAGCATACCTGGAGCTGAGATGCATCAGCACTATTCGCAACCTTCTCACAGTTGATGCCACAAAAACCCTTGTGTGTTCATTAGTACTCTCTAGACTTGACTATTGTAACGCTCTTCTTTCTGGTCTGCCACTGTGTCTTATGCAGAAACTTCAAAAGGTCCAAAACACTGCAGCAAAGATCATTCTTAGAGCACCAAGAACGGATCATACCACCCCACTTCTTCACAAACTCCACTGGCTACCTGTTCGCAGTAGAATCAAGCACAAAATCTCTTCTCTGTGTTATACTTCATTGACTGCTTCTGGTCCGAAATACCTCTCCGATCTCACCCACATGTACACGCCTGCTAGAAGCTTGCGTTCATCATCGGACACTCGTAAACTTAGTATTCCTAAGGTTAAAACTAAGTTATATGGACAACGTTCATTTGCATATCAGGGCCCAGCTACTTGGAATGAACTGCCTCTTGATCTCAGACACAAAGAGACTACGATCACGTTCAAGAGTTCTCTCAAGACACAATTTTTCCATCAGCAAGAATAAATTTGTCATTTACCATTAATGTTAGATGGAAACTGTATTGCAAATTCATGTTTCATGTTGTTTTGTGTGTAATAATTCATTTGTCTTTGATATTGTTTGTGAGATATTTTCATGTTTTTATATGTTGTCTGTATGCAAACTGTGTTTTTTTTTTTAATGCCTTTATGTGTTAATGTTATGTTGTAAAGCACTTAGAGTTTTTTAAAAGAATAAGCGCTCTATTAAGTCATCATTATTATTATTATTATTATATAATGTTTGTTTACTATAACGATACATTCTACATAAATCTACTTTTTTTAAAAAAGGCATTCACATACTCAGACCAGTATATAGAGATGAAAAAAATCTAACCAAAACATTAGCATAATGAGATCAATATAGGTAGACGAAAACAAATTAACTACATGACCATTGTTTTCACGATTGTTTTTCGGTGTTATTAATTTTATTATTTCTCAATACAACAAAGTAAACTATTTAAATGTTTCGCAAATGTGCATGAGATAAACAGTCTAACAACATCATTATCTCGCGTAAAATTGGGGTTTGTTTCATTAAATGCAGATTCGAACCGCTAAACGTACCTTAGAAATAATGAGAAATATCATGTTTTAATTAAATGTAAATATCACTTTTAAATCCATGATGAAATTTTATAATATTTCACATGGTCCGAACCAGCCTGGCATTTGGTCTGAATCAGCCCGTAATTTGGGCCGAATCAGCTATGGTCTGAATCAGCCAGCATTTATTTAACATGAGTCTATAGTTTAAATGTCTATTCTTGGCTGCAAAGTCATAGCCTTGACATGGTCCAGGAAGTAGGGTACTAATATTAGTATTAGTCTATGCTGAGATGATTTGGAGCTCAAACTTAACAGGCTTTGACACCGCATTGGTACCCAAGGGTCTTCGATCCAGTTCGAAAGACCATCGATCTTTGACACCGCATCAGTACCCAAGGGTTGTCGATCCAGTTCGAAAGATCATCAAACTTTCTGTACTCTACATTTTAAAAAAGCAACAACATTTGACTGTTGTCATTATTCTACGCCTATATTTGTATATTATTGTCCAACCTCCTGTTATCATGGAAGTCCTTCAATTGTGCAGCATGTTTCTCGTGACCTAACGCGCATGTTTCAATATAATGACGTCATCAACTGTGTCACTAGAGTTCTTCAAGAGTGACTGGAAGTATTTAATAAGTAAAACCAGACAAAATGAGAGTTAAACATGTAATTTCATGTAATTTAAAAAATCATAATGAAAATCTATATTTTCACTAATGCATTATTTATGTCAGACATTTTGGCCTTGAATTTTCTATTATATGCGAAAGATAGGTCTGCCGATCACATGATGGTTTTGTTTACATATCTTTAACAGGAAAACCAAATTTGGGAATTTATACATTGGGATAGCCAATGTAAATATTTGGTTTTAATCATGTGGGGTTCTTATACAATGTAAGAAAAATTTACACTTGAAATGTATATTCACTATGGACTTTTTTGTTTCAGTATTATTTCATAATGAACATAAATTCTACATCAAAAGACATTGAATCTATTATAATAAAATGGGTAATCATTCACCAGTGTCTATTTTTAAATTTCTCTCTCCCTCTGTCTCTCTTTCAGTCTATTGAGTCATGTATTTATATGATAAAGAACAAGCAAGCAGTAATGTAAGTGCACGAACTGCATATAGAATTAACATAATTTTTTTTTATAACAATGACTAAATGAAGTAAATATAGTTGAGCACTTTCTATGGTTATTCGAATCGATTCTCACAATATTATAATGAATGCATTAAAATTCACGTTAAGTCCATGAAATGTGGCTGTTCACGGATATATCTTCTCAAAGGACCATTTAATACTGTTTATACAGTTATTTGACATTGCTTTCTACAATTTGTTTTGCATTCAATGTTAACTAGTATATTTAGTTCATTGATTTGAAAGTAATACAAACTTTTGCAATAAAATGTCAATGTTTGTATACATGTGTTATCAATACACTAGGAACAAACAAATTTAATATTATTAGACCAAAATTTCAGGAAACATCCAAATTATTAGTTTAATAAGGAATATAGTACATCATTTCAGAGAATGTATTTATTTTACACAGTTTCATGCTATCCAAAATTCCTTTCACAACATTTTGGTAACTGTATAATTCCAGACAGAGCAACTGGCAAAATGCACGTAAGGCTTTAACAATTGACAGTGACGATGTTGCCATGTTGGTGCAGCGGATGGCGAAATATATGGGAGCTGTGAAGGGCTTTAATGAATTAAGTTAAAAATTTCAAAAACTGAACAAAGATTTGCATATCTATAATCGAAATGTTGGTTTTGAATGAGGATTATTTAAGCCCCATTAGAGATCTGGAACATTTTATTGGTTTCAGTAAATTCTGAATAGTGACATTATGCATGAAAGAGCAAATATATTTATTTAACATACTATTTTATGTTATGACAAATTCCATATGACTTTTCAATACAATATAATACAATACAATAAATCAGTACAATACCTGATAGAGCAACAGACAAAATGCATGTTTATAATCTGTCTGACCTTGCACTAGATGTGTTGCATTATTTGTTGTAGATCAGAAAAAAAACTGGTCCCCCATAATGAGACAGTAGTCCACTTGAATATATCACATAATACAAAACTAAAAACAATAATGGACATTATGAAAAATTGAAGATGGCATCAAAAGCATGTCATTTGCAAAGGTAATCATCTTTGCCATTTGAGTGAGGAAAATCCATATTGAATATTGGGGATGCATTATAAAAAGGATTCAGTTTTACTGTCTTGTATTTGTAGTGCCAATTCCAGAAATATTTCTGTTTGCAGAGCACCTGGAAAAAAATCTAGTTGGAATGATGATCTAATCAGTTCTTGGAATATATGAACAATTTAACTACTTTTAGATTACAAATTGAATTTTGATATGATTTTGGTTTAGATGATACAGATGATGTGGTCACTTCAACACATCTTGATAGTTCGATGTTGGGGGTTGTTACTTTCATTGTTTGTTAAGGAGTCTTCCTTTCCTACATGTGTCAGGATACCTGTTCAAATTTTGCTTTAAGTATTATACAGTTATATCCCTCTTTTCAGAACTTCATTTTAGTTGGTCGTAAGATTTCATTCAGCTTGATTTCAGTGTCCCTGCTTATGAGCATAACTAACAGTCTAGTCACATTAATCTGGCATCAACGTTTTCTCTGTGCAGGTGCGAATAAATCAAACAGTCGTAATAGGCTTAAATTTTTTCAATTCATTATTCCTACTTAATGTGTTTTGTTATGTTGATAGTGTGATAAATGGAAGTAGAATTAATATCTGTTATACCGTGGAACAGAGAATCAGAAATTTCTAATAGCTCTTGCCGAATTTTTTTCCCTGAAAATGAACATTGTGGCCATATATTTGTGAAATTTAATATAAAAACAGTTGTAGGAGATTTAAGAAGCTGGGACAAAAAAGAAAACATTGATATACCTAATTATTAAATGTACCAGAAACTGTGTCATATTTGGTTCTGGATTTGCTGCAGCTATAGTGTTAGTATTATCCTTCCATGATTAACTAAAGCATACTTGATTAGTCAGTGATGACACACGTTGGAACTGTTCCATACACAGAATTTCCCTTTGGACTTTGAAACTGAAGGGTCATTGACTCCTGAGCTGAAATTTCCAAGAGTCAAAATTTGAAAACAAAGAATCAGAATCTTAAACCTGAGAGTCATTAGAATGACACAGAGAAAGAAAACACTTTTAAAACTCATTTACATTTATTGTCAAACACAGAAAGCATCAAAACATATTTTTTTAACACATAAGCAACACAAATACAATATACAATATCAAAAAGAGACCAACAGGAATTTGAACATCAAATATTACATTGAAATGTACTATTTATAAACCACCATTGAAAAATATTTGGCATTACTAATAATGGGTTGGCACAAGATCTGCTTTACATAACATAATCTGTATATCACTGTTGACAAGGCAATACATTCATTTTCTTCAACGCATCCCTGAACTTTCATGTGCATTTTGAAGGCCTGTCTTCTTTCCATTTGTTACAACCATGTTCATTTTCACAGTCAGAGTCAGTATCACGCTGATGTTTCCTTGAGAAATAAGTCCAGATACTCCTCTGAGCCATGGTATTTATATGTAATACTTAAATTTGAAAATCAAATTTGATATAACTTGACATCACACAATCAACAATAGAATGATATACATAGTGTAAGAGTAACATTAGAAATGATCAACTATGAAATAATTCATCAGTTATACCAGAAGCACAACCAAAAGATAGAGAATCAATTAAAATCATTAATTGTGAGGATAGTATAATGTCATCAGAACAAGCATATGGTACTTACCCCCAATCAATTCTTATTGATTTAAGTCCACCATTCTTAATTTCAAGTCATTACGGCCGATTAACCATATAACTTTATAAAGAGGTGTTAAATTACAATTATCTCAATTAGTGTCAGTCAAACAATCCATTTATTTTCTCAAAACAAAAGATCAAAGTTGACATAGACAATTTTATGTAATTTACAACTTCTCATGAGAACATTGCTGATTGATAAGCAGGTCACAGAAATTTGCTTAGGTATGGTCATTCAAACAGCAAGAATGGTATTGATTATAATGTTTTGACAAGGCAAGACTTCTAAAAGTCAAACTGACGCATAGGGCAGAATGCACAGGTGTCAGTTTCAGGTCAAATATAACATTCATGCATCAGAACCCAGGAGTACATCCAACGGAAACCCTGTAAATCTTATGATTTTTCCATCCAATAGAATGGACATGATATTTTGTGTTATTTGTTTGGGATTCTACATATTCTGACTGCTAATTCCCAAAGGAACATGCCAATAGATGCAGATGTTTCTCCATATTTGGGATGATACAGTGTACAATATGCAATTTTTAACTGTCTTTAAAACTTACAATCAGGTCTAGTACTTGAATGCTTCTTTAAAGTCTCCTTGCTACTGAAAAATGTATTGCACATGCTGCATTAGCAGATTTGCCAGATGCATGATGCCATCTTGATCCTCTCTTCATCACCTCCTCACCTGGAACAGTCCATACTGTGCCTGAATCAAATCTTTGTGTTATTCAATCGGGATTCTAGATATTCCGACTTTGCTGATTCCTAAATGAGCATGCCCCTTGTTTCCTCACAAATTAAATATAAAAATCATTTTTTCTTTCAGAAAACTATACTATAAAATTTTACCCAACAACATTATTTTATTCCACTCTATTGTTTTTTTTTTATAAATTAATTTCTGATTGATAACAAGTTGACTAACTACCTCGAAAATATGTAACACCTAATAAACGGACATTTCCAGTGAAGTCAGATGGTGAATTTTTATTTGATCAGGTCCCCAAATAAGTCTTGGAGGACAATAATAAAAGTTAGTTGTTGTTTCTAGCATCTTTTTGTCTTAATTTGGGCCTAGACTTTACATATTTTGTTCTAAAGGTATCGAGTGCTGACACATCGCAATGCAAACCATGTGGTATGAGGGACTGGTGTAAGGTATATAGTTTAGACCCTGAAGCAATCATTCAATTATTGGTTTTTTATAAGTCCTGTAGATAAGTTTTCACACATCTTTCATGTCTTTGTCTTGTGTTTTATGGCTGTAGACAGTTTAAAAAGTTGGGAAAGCATAATGACCAAGAAGTTTAGTCAGTGACACCTGTTGATTGTTGTGAGCAGTGGTAGCTCAGTTGGTAAATCTTTGGACTTGTAATCCAAGGGTCACTGGTCTGATACCCACCCAGGCTGCCTTTTTGTGTCCTTGGGGAATCACTTAGCTTCCATTTCCTTGGCATGATATAACCAATAATGTGTTAAAGGTGCTGCATCCAAAAAAACAACTACTGATTGTCAGACAAAGAAACAATATGTAACTGGACCTAGTCACCTTTGAAATTGGTTTAGTTGTCAACTTCTTTATTCATTGTCCAGCAAAGAACAATCTGTAAATTGATGTAGTCACCTTTGAATTTTACTTTGCTAAGATGTTTATTTAGCAGTTTAATGGATAGACAAATCAAAGACAAGTTGATATAATGATATTTTAGAACTCCTATGGCTGATATCTGGTTTCTCATAGTATGTGTTGGTTGGAACCTCATTCACAGCTTCTAGGTCAATCCTTTGGATCATACCTCAAATGTATGCCAACAGCTGCCATGCAGATCACATCGGCTATTCATAAAACAAGGATTGACTGAGATGTTGTGAATGCAGCTAAATATTTTTGCCTTCACAACTTCATGATCAATCCAGTTGTAAAAATAGCTGAGGTGGTCCAAATAGATTGTGGTTTCTTTTTTGCAGAGAAACTTCCTGCAAGCAAACAAAATGTGTGCTTTTTCTGTAAATTACTGCACCGACATATATCCAAGGCATATTGTTGTCTCACATAAATCGCCTAGGTGGTCCAGATGTAAAAAACTGGACATGTCTAGCAAATACAGGGATTTCAGGAACTGTGAAAGGTAACCATGCCTGTAGGCAGATAAATGTTTAGATTTTCATATTTATGTACAAATTTTGACGGATATACAGTGTTCTCCTAACCTAGACTTGAGATTTTTCTCATCCTGTTCATGCCAGCATATTTTGTTCCTACTAGAATCTGCCAAGGACATGTGTAGCATAGTTCATTTTGATCAAGTCTTGCATTTTACTCCAACTAGAACTTGTAGCTTTTGCACTGAGGTCAACCTCTATGTGAGTTACACAGAGAAGTTGACCAGGGTTTCTGGTATAGGTAAAAAATGTAGACTGAAGTGAAAAATCTCATTTATGTCAGAGATGTCATCATCTCTGATGATAGAAGAGAATGGGAATTTTCAATGTTAGCTGGTACTTGTGACAAGTATCTCATCCCATACAAAATTACGGTTAACAAAAACAAAAGAAAACACTGTACTAACCTCCCTGCCAAAAATTAAATGGTCAGTACCTAAAGACAGTCAGACAGACAGGCAAACATTTTGAAATATCAAAGGATTAAGATTTATTTCAGATCCTCCATTATCAGAATTATAACTAAACATGTGCCTAATCAGAGTCCAATCATTGGCTCCACGTGAGTGGTGCATTTATCAGATGTGAGAGATATCACAGCTGGTATTTGTGTTAAGATCTTAGTCTAAAACTCGTGTGGAACAACTGAATAGACTTTGATAAGGTATCTGTTTAGGCATCAGCTCGAGTATAAGTGCATGAATCCAACTGATTTCCTAAGGCTGAAAAATAATACATGACAGGTGATTGAGGACAGGTAGGACAGGATATGAGTTAAAAATTTAAAATTGCCAGTGACTTAAAGTGGGTTTATAACTCCAGAGCAGCTGTAGGGTGTATATTCTGATATCAGTGATTATGTGTATATTCTGATATCAGTGATTATGTGTATATTCTGATATCGGTGATTATGTGTATATTATGATATCAGTGATTATGTGTATATTCTGATATCAGTGATTATCTGTATATTCAGATATCAGTGATTATGTGTATATTCTGATATCAGTGATTATGTGTATATTCTGATATCAGTGATTATGTGTATATTCTGATATCGGTGATTATGTGTATATTCTGATATCTGTGATTATGTGTATATTCTGATATCAGTGATTATCTGTATATTCAGATATCAGTGATTATGTGTATATTCTGATATCAGTGATTATGTGTATATTCTGATATCAGTGATTATGTGTATATTCTGATATCAGTGATTATATGTATATTTGCTTATAATGCACATGTAGTATTGTGCCTTGAGTGAGTCCTGGAGACATTTTTTTCACCCCAAACTGCCAGTGTCCCCCTAAATTTTAATCCCCATAACCTTCATCATTATATTGGACCAGAGGCACAAAATGTCCCCCCAACAGCATAACCAAGGTGCAACACTGTAAATCAATGTGCAGCACTGCACATGAGTATGGATCTGCATGTATTTTAGTGAAGAGACTTAAAACCAAAGTCAGAATGGTGCAAACAACCAATGACTGATGCTGTCATAAATATGAAAATACAGAAAGCAAATTACATCTATTTTGAAAGCATTAGACATTATACTCTTCATGAAAATGTTACCATTTTTGTGCAAGGACACACACCCCACTTATTTTTGTAGATTAAGAAGGTAGAATTATTTACCAGTAACTCATAATAAGAAAATCACCATCTTTCCTAATTTAATTAGTTAACATCAACAGCAAAATTAGATCATGTCATGCTAAAGACCAATAATTAGTTACAGTTACATTTTTAAATGGACAGACATAATGATCCAAATAATGCAAGTGAATCCCTGTTGCTAGGTGAGTGTCTGGAATTGATTGAATATATTTGTTATTGTTCATACCATTTCTACTTATGCTATAATTTTTAGCTTACCTGGTCATACAGCTGAGTGAGCTTATGGTACAGCTCATTGTCTGTTGTGCATCGTCTGCCAACAATTGCTATTTTCAAATTCTTCTAAAACACTGCTGGACCAATTTCAGCCAAACATAGCACAGAACATCCTTGAATAAAGGCCTTTCAGATTTATACAAATAATGCCAATCCTCCATCAAATATGGCCACCATTCCTAAAGATAGAAAAACATTTAAATGATTTCTTCTCCAAAATCACCAAACAAAATTTTACCAAATTTGACAGAAAGCATCCTGGCTTTAGGAATTGTTAAAATTTATGTAAATGATGCTGATCTGTGATCAGATATGTTTGCTGTTAATAAAAACACAAAAACCCTCATGACTTTTTATCAAAAACCATGCAACAGAACTTGACCAAATGTATAAAGGTATTCAAGTTTGTATAAATTATACTGATCTGCCATCAAATATCACTGCCATTTGTAAAGACGTTTTCTATATATAAAAAAACCTGTTTAACAGAATTTAAATTTGACAGAAGAAATAAAGGCCTTTCAATTCTGTACTTATGATACTGATCTGCCATAAAATATGGCTGCCATTACTAAAAATAGAAAACTTTTAAAATTCTTTTTCTCAAAAACAGCTTAACAGAATTTGATCAGCTTAGATGTAAAGCATTCAATCATAAAGTCCTTTCAATGACAGTATTCCATCAAATTAAGCCATCAGTACTAAAATATAAATTAGACCTTTCTGATTGTACAAATGATGCAGATCCACCATAAAATATGGCTATAATTACTTAAAATAGAAAAACCTTTAAATGATTTATTTTCAAAACCATTGGACTGTATTAAGTCTGATTTGACAGAAAGCATTCAGGCATGAAGGCCTCAAATTTATAAATACGATGATCGATCTTACATTGACTGGCATTAGAGAAATAGAAACATGTACAATTTCTTCTCAACAAACCTGAATATCTCAAAAAGCAGTCTGCCATGAAAGCCTTCTTTGTTTACATGATGCCGGTCCGTTGTTAAATATGACCATTGTTACTAAAAATAGAAAAACTTTTAACAACTTCATCTCAAAATCTGCTGAACAGAATTTTACAAAAAGCATCCTGGTGAGAAGGCCTTGTGAGTTATACGAATGATGCCAATCTACAATGAAATTTCACTGCATACATTACAAGTAAAAAAAAAAACCTAAAAATTTAAAATAAGTTAAAAACTATGCTGGCATGAAAGTCTTTCAGTTTTGCACAAATGATGTTGATCCACTATTCAATATGGCCATTGTTACTTAAAGCAGGAAACCTTTAATGAATTCTTCTCAAATATCAGTCAACAGAATTTGACCCAATTTCACAGAAAAGCTCCAGGTCTTTCAGGTTTGTTCAATTTATGCTGATTTGCCTTTCAATATGGCTGCCATTACTATACAAGTACCGTGAAAGGCACATAGTATGTCCACCATGTGTTCAGTAGTCCACTATGTAGGCACGAGTAGGGTATGGTTGATTCTGGAGATTATTGACCATGGGTCTCCGTGAACTGGACCTTTGGTCAAAGTATGCAGTCTTAAATTAAACTTACTTTGCAGATATCCTTAATATCTTATTATACATACCATAACCATGACCATGATCACTGACCTTTAGATCCCATAATATATATATGTTTCTTTATTACCCTATGTCCAAACCATCCACAAGGTTTGGTAAAGGAACTTGCTCAAGAACAAAAGTTTTTCTGCTAAACCCATTTTTGGGAGTCACAATAATTTTGACCTCTTGACCTGAAAATCAATAGGCCTCTTCGATACTTTAAATGCAATCCCTCTGCAAACTTATGTCAAGGTATGTGGTCTAGAATTAAAGTTATTATGCAAAACACATTTTGCTTCTTTAAGTTACAGTGACTATAACCTTAAACCTTTTGTCCCAAACTCAGTAGATTTCTCTCTTACCCACTTTGTAAGTCATCCACAGGTTTTAGTGAAGTCACTGAAATTGGTATGCAGAAATATTTTTTCTTTCAGTCACAGTGACCTTCAACCTTTTGACACCCAAATTGATAGACTTCTTCCATACCCTAAATGCAATTCATCCACAAAATTTGGTAATGGTCTATGATGTTGAACTAATGTTATTGTGTGGAAACCAGCTTCTTCTGTTAGCCACAGTGACCGTAACCTTTGATCTTTTGACCCCAAACTTGATAGACTTTTTCCTTGCCTAATGTGCAAACCATCCACAAAGTTTGGTCCAGATCTCTGATGTAGAACTAATCTTGTTCGGCATAAACCATTTTTCTTCTCTTAGTCATAGTGACTTTGATCTTTGACTTTTTGACTCCCAAATCGATAGGCTTCTTCTTTATCCCAAGTGCAAGCCATCCACAGAGTTTGGTAACTGTAGATGGTGGGGAAACTCAACTTATTGTGTAGAATTTAAACTGGTAACAGATGGATGGATGAACATCATCATATCATAATATACTCTGTATTATGGCAGGCATATAAAAATATAAAAACCTTTTTATGTCAGAAAGCATCGTGCTAACCCGGACTGCTTTGCCAACTGACCTTGCATTTGACTTTTGGGTCGATGTTAGCCTGGTAAGCTATCTCACTCCCTCTTAAGCCTCTTGTTTAAAGTCATGATTTGTGTTATTCATTGTGTTATATATAATAAGTTGTTATTTTGAATATTTTACAGAAGCAGTTGTTCCTGTGAAATAATACAGACTAAAGGGGGAAACCAGGCCATAATTGTGATGGATTCAACTTTTGAGTAAGTTTATATTTTCCAATGTTCTTGTAGACCATATATAATACTCCCTTGCATCTTACACTGTTCATGGAAAGCATAAAAGTGGACCACCTTATAAGTGAGGCTGCCTTATATTTGGGTGTTTTTGACATGCCATTTCTACTCGCTTTTAAGTCGGATCCAACTGCAAACTGCATAGACTCGAATCAGCCCTTGCAAAATGCACTGGCATGTCTCAGTCTATGCATTTTGTTAGGACTAATTAGTAGAAACAAGCAACATAGACTCTGGTCTGTTGGCACTTTATGCAACGACAGATCACAGTCTGTGTTATTAGCAGTTGGCCTGGACTTGTAAGCAAGTATATATGGTAATATTACTATTAAAAAATGAAAATTGGGTTAATGACTTTACCAGCCAGAGACTGCCTTATCCGTAAGTGCCTTATTTTGAGGGAGTACTGTATATAATTACAGTGGAACTTAAGGATATAATTGATTTTAGGGGTTATATGGGATATTATTGATTTTAGGGGTTATATGGGATATTATTGATTTTAGGGGTTATATGGGATATTATTGATTTTAGGGATTATATGGGATATTATTGATTTAGGGGATTATATGGGATATTATTGATTTTAGGGATTATATGGGATATTATTGATTTTAGGGGTTATATGGGATATCATTGATTTAGGGGTTATATGGGATATTAATGATTTAGGGGATTATATGGGATATTATTGATTTTAGGGATATTATTGATTTTAGGGATTATATGGGATATCATTGATTTAGGAGTTATATGGGATATTATTGATTTTAGGGGTTATATGGGATATTATTGATTTTAGGGATTATATGGGATATCATTGATTTAGGGATTATATGGGATATTGATTTTAGGGATTATATGGGATATCATTGATTTAGGGGTTATGTGGGATATTGATTTTAGGAATTATATGGGATATTATTGATTTTATGGATTATATGGGATATCATTGATTTAGGGGTTATATGGGATATGATTGATTTTAGGGATTATATGGGATATTATTGATTTTAGGGATTATATGGGATATTGATTTTAGGGATTATATGGGATATCATTGATTTAGGGGTTATATGGGATATTGATTTTAGGAATTATATGGGATATTATTGATTTTAGGAATTATATGGGATATGATTGATTTAGGGGTTATATGGGATATGATTGATTTTAGGGATTATATGGGATATTATTGATTTTAGGGATTATATGGGATATTATTGATTTTAGGGATTATATGGGATATTATTGATTTTAGGAGTTATATGGGATATTAGTGATTTTAGTGATTATATGGGATATTTTACCATAATTCCAAGAATAACCCATAGCCTTGGCCCATCTTGAGCAGTGCCAGGCTGGGCTGCTTTAATGCATTTGTGGAATTATTGTTTAATTTTCCAAATAATCCCTTAAGTCAGTGACAGTATGATGTAAAGTCTGTGTTAACCAATAATTTTGCTATGATAATATTGAATTGATTAGAAAAAATAAAGCTTTAGGAGTCGTTGATCAACTATGATTTTACATTTTTAGTAAGTACTCTAAAGTAAGATATGTCATATTGGGTACACGATCATGTCTGACTAAGCTGAGGATCAAGTCATGCAACATGCACAGTATTAGGTAGGTCTAGTGTCCTCAAATTTGACAGGATGTGTTGCCTATCAAGGTCTTGTTCACAAAACGTTTCTCGGCAGCTCTGTTGAACTTTTTCAGTCTAGGAAGAAAGCATGTACTGTATTCCACATGTATTTGCCCCAAATTTCAAATTAGTGTTTATTATAATTATAAATTTCAAATTAGTGTTTATTATAGTTATAACTTTCAAGAGCATAAAATTGAGGATATTGTATTGTCTCCCATTGCCGATCAGATCTAGAGGAACTACACCATACTTCCCATATTCCCAGACAGTGTTGGTTTTTTTTTGAGACTCAAAAAGTGTGTTTTGAGGTCCCAAGGGGGGTCAGTGCTCGTGACCCCCAAAAGTGACGTCATCCAAATGAGAATAAACTATCTTTTCAAATCGGCATATAGCAAGCATTGTCAAATGACATCACCATACACATGGTCACAACCTCACAGACATTAAATACAAAAATACACGAAGTTACTGTCTTCAAAATACATTGGACAGTGGAATGTAGTTTTAATTATATGCAGTCTTTGCTGCTTTAAATAGTTCAGTAGTTTGACAGTGAGATAAGTGTCATTTGTGTTCACAAATATGTCTACACTTTTCCTTTGCGGATGTGCATCCACATCTATGTTGGCTCAAGCAATGGCCAAAGTCGCTAAAAGTGATAAAACCTGTAAGATGGCAATGAATATCCATTTCAAAACAATGAATCTGGTAATGAAAACATTCCAGATTTGTGGTAGTCAGCCAAGTTGCTAAAGTCTTTGACCCCCATTATTGTAACATATTTTTGAGGTTAAAGTCACACCTACAGCAGTGAAGATTTAATTTATTCTCAGGCTGAATTAATGAAAAAAGGTACTAATTTATGCAAATTCACAATTTGTCATTTGCTTAATGGTTTAATACTTTTTAAAGAAAAGTAATTAAGAAAACATGGGTATTTATTATAAAATAATTAGTAAATGCTAGTAGATAATGAGTGAACACTTAAGTTAAATGAGAGCAAGATCCGGAATGGAAAATTCCATGGTGCAGTTCATTTCAGGTTAACCAGATATTCCAACAGGTTAATGTTTTCATGAGTTACTTGATCACATGATAAAACGTTTATTGCAATAATGTAAATGTCCAAGGAAAATATGAGTTAAGGTGGCAAAACTGTCGAAGTAAATAAGATTATCTCATTTTTTTTAGCACTTCTAGTGCATTATGTGGTACAATTTTCCATTGTCCCTTTACAATGTTGTGTATCCCCCAAATCTGGAGGGTGAGGGACACAGTGTCCCCTGACTTTGGGATCAACACTGCATTGGAGATTGAATTGTGCTGTTGTTCATCCTACCGAAATAATCATGTTTTGAATTTTATATATGGAGTAAAAATCCGACTTCAAGCTTTGCCGCTGATCACAAACTTTAATAAAGATGGCTTCAACATTCTCATTCAGTGCAGTCAGTGATGTGTAATAACATTTGTTCTTCAACACGCATCTCTTTGATGTACTTAACTTAGACAAATTTGGGTTGTTCCATTTAGTGTACTTTACCAATGCAAATTAGCCTAATAGGCTTTCCCTCAGCAGTGCTCAAAGGATTTGACATGACATATCACCCTGATGTGAGCCAATTCAGTAAATCTCTGAAAGGTGTCTGTTTATCTCTGACCGCCTTACCTTTTAATTGCCTCTAAAACAGCTGTATAAACTGCCCCAAGGATAGTTTTACATAAGCTCATGAGCAAGACTGTTTACTGATTTTATACATACCACAGATTACTGGCATATATCATGGTGATCAAGAAATATGTTGTTTTTTTTTTGGGGGGGGTGGACATTTTTTTGTGCTAAGATTGCTGAAAATTGTGTCTGGGTTTGGGAGTCCAAAATCATGTTTTTCGCATGACACGTGTTATGGCATGTATGCTACACCTACATTTAACGATGGATGAATTAGGAAATTTCAAACATGGACCTTGGCCTGGTGGTGTTTTAGAATGGATTTTGATAATGGTGTAGAGAAATTTATTCTGTATGGGAAATTGCTATGGACGTCCTATCTACTCTGGTAAATTAATGCAATTTTAGAAAAGACAATCATTTGCTCATGCTTGATAAAAAAATAAGCTGGAGCAAATGGTTAGTGTACCTTTAAGAAAGGATTTGGACACCAGATACAGGTTCAAGGCCAGGCCTGGCTGTCAAAACAATCAAGCATATTATTGATCTATTAGGGATTTATTTGTGCCTTTTCAGATTTTGGCTCAACTCCAGAGTGGGGGAGAAAATGATAAAGCTGAGTTTATTGCCTTTATACTCCAGTCCTGTCTTAAGTGGTGCAAATATTGGTATTTTGTTGACATGTAGATGGAGCATATAGGTCAACAACCTGCCCCATCCCATTATCTAGATCACTGCGTATTTACAAATTCCCCATTCCACTCGCCTGTCTTATCTAGACTATTGTCACTAAAGTATCATGCATATCTGCTTCTGAAGATGATGTCTTTATTTTCTAATCAGCAAAGCAATATTTTCAAGATTTTTAATATTTCACAGTGAAAAATATGAAATAATGCTCGACAGGGTTAGGGAGCAGTGTTTTGCATAACAAAGTTTCCAATTTGAATTTTATAAATGTGAATGACAACAGATTTGTCCGATTCCACCCAACTTTAGGTACACAAATGAAGTGACTTACTGCACATGGATATGGATGCAAGAATAAACACTTAATAAAAAAATGTACTAAAATGCATTTATTCATTTTAGTTAGGTTTTTATTCTGCCTGCTGTTAAAATATGAACTGATGCATTGTGTTGACATTATCATTCATGACCTGAATTATATAACTACTGCGTGATGCCTCTGCAGTTATACCATGCTTTTTTGTGGTATAACCTCCATATTATTGGCAAGATAGTTTGATGCGAAATCTAAGGAACATATTTATAATCACAATAAAATTATTGGTTAAAGACCATTTTATCAGGCTAAATTCACAAATAACTATTATTTTCAATGAAATATACTGTACACAATATGGTGTTTTAGACCCCAAACAATGCACTGTATGGGCAGTAAGACCCAATTTTGTCAAGGCTCAGTTTTATGAAGTATCATTATATATAAATGGCAGGAAAATTTGTACAATCAAGAAAATGTGTAAGACAGTTTGCAACAGGAATGCAAATTATTAAAATATCAGATCTGCTTTTCACAACTGTTATTCTTTGTATTGAAACATCATAGTGAGACTTGATCGTAAATTACTATTCCATGACCATGTTTTGATATCTTGATTTTCTATGGCATATCTTTAAACTACGCACACTCCGTCAACTTCACTGCATTTAATTATGATAGTTTTTTGCTTGGATATATTTCAAACCCTCCATGCTTATGGCATAGTGTCCATTTTGAGTTACCAAATATAGTTTGTATTATGAAAAATAGTAGCAAATTTTATGGTTATTCTAAAATTAGTAACAACATATGTATCCACTGGCCTTATGTGAATTTATATGTCGAGAGAGGCAGCTCAAATTTATGTAAATGATTAGACCTGATAGTTATCTCCCTCAGATATTGCTCCATTGGTGGTAATACTTGTATGTGTTTGATGTACCATATATACTCGCTTACGAGTCAAGTCCAACTGCAAACAATGTAGACCCTGATGTGCGATTGCATAATGCAGGGTTGATGTTGTTCTACTGATTACTCCTAGCAAACTGCATAGACCCAGATATGCTGGCACATTATGCAATAGCAGATCTGAGTCAATGCAGTTTGTACTTGGACTCAACTTGTAAGCGAGTAAATAAGGTACTTCAGGTAATTAAAGATGATTTGTTATACATTTTATGTTCACAATAGTTTGTTTATCTTCAGCGCCTCCGATTACAATAGTATCGTATATAAAGCTGGTTCGACATCATTGTTGTATTGTGATATTTACTCTGGCAATGGTGTATCATGATACAGACTGAAACTATCGATACAGGACAATAGTAGAATGAAGCAAATAACAAGGCCCATTACAATAAATGAATCTCGTTATGGATTACACTAAACATTTTTTTGCTGGACTTTTATTGTTCACTCTCATCGAAATCCCTTTGCAGGTTATAAAGAAGGTGTTGGGGAAAATTGTGTGCATTTGACCAGGTTAACATTTGAACCAATTTTAACAGTGGTATGAAAGTCTACATCTGAAAACTGAACATTATTGCTGGATGATACATTTTTATCAGAACTTCTTTCAATTTCAGCATTGTTTTTACTTTTCTAGCAGCTAAATCCCAAACTAAAACAGCTTTCTTGTAAAAATCAACCTGTAGTGTGGACATTTTAAGCACAGGCAAAGACTGGTAACATGATCATGTAAAACTGGATACAGTCCATTATAAAACTTTCAACTGATTTGCATCATTTTACAAGAGTCATTTTTTAACATTTTAATTTGTGGTTTGAGGTTTATTTTTTTACGGAAATGCTATTCAGTTGGAGGTAAAAATTGTTGGTTTGCAGCAGTTTGTTAAACAGCCTTCATTATAGCAATGTTACCCAGTTTTATATGATCACATGACCAGTCTTTACCATCATCAGTGGTGTTCAAAACATCATCAGTGGTACAGGTCAATTTTCATTGAGAGCGCTGTTTCTGTTTGGGATTTAGCTGTTAAGGTAAAACAGTTGTATCAGCCAACAATTACTTTTGGTTTTCCGACTTTCATACCAACATTTGAAATTCATTAAAATGTTTACTGGGTCAAATGCACACAATTCTTTTGAACACTTTCTTTAGAACCCGCAAAGGGATTTTAACAAGGGTGAACAAAAAAAACCCAATAAAAATAACTGCGAGTTAAAATCTCTAAGGGGATTAATGACAAGCATACAAACTGTTTCTTTCTACCCGCTATATCTATCTATAGATACTCATTGAAAATTCCAAGAATTTTAGTCTCTCTTGAGATAGCAGTTATTAATACTTGTCAGTATTTTAAAAAAATAATACTCCATGTACATTTTGATTAGTTCTGTTAAATATTTGTTCTGCCTGAGTATTTTCCACTTTAGTATGCTTACCTCAACCTGTAGATTGAACATTTCTCTACCTCCCCTAAAAGTGCATACCATATCCTGTTTAAATAAATGCCCTCCTGCCATTTAGATCAAAGCAAGTGTATACATTTGACATAGATATATCAAGTAAAGGAATTCTGTTATAGACAGCACAGTCTACATCCTTTAACAAATCAACACAAAACAAAACATGACCTTGCAGGTGCCATTTCAACTTGACCTTTGCAGTTCAGCTCAATACACATGTATATTTTGGTTGGAAAATGACATCAGCACATGTTGTGTTTCCGGACCTTGAATAATGTTTTATTTTTGTGTTGAGTTGACCATATCAGCAACTGATAACTGTAAAGTAAATGTTCCTAAAAGTGGACTTGAAGAGAACAAGATATATGAGGGTCTTAAAAAGAGGCATACTCCTGATTTATTGTCACACGCTGGGTGCAAATATTTACAGAATATCATAATGAAGGTGTTTTAAAGTTATTTTAGTGTATCTAATCAGTGTTTTGTGAACTTAGGCTAACTTGAATATGTTTCAATTTTTATTTATGTATGCAGTACTATCATAATACATGTCGTAAAGGTGAAATTGAAGTACACACCTGAAATAAAGTTATTATTATTAATATTATTAGCTCAACTGGCTGTAAGGCCAAGTGAGCTCATGGTATTACCTGCATCCATCATGTGTTGTGTTGTACATCATCCATCACATGTCATTTATTTTTCTGATCCAGGTTCTATCAAACTTGGAATATGGGCTTATATCATCAAAATCTTGGATGATTCAATAACGAGTGAAATCCATGCATATTAATGAAGTGATCTTGCATCTAATTGACTGAGCTTGTTACCACTCTGGAGGCCATATTTCTAATCTGATTTTGATAAAACTTGGAATATATGCATATGTCATTGAGATCTTGTACAAGTTTGATAACAAGTGAGAGCCATGCATATTAATGAGGTGATCTTGTATCTGATTGGCTGAGTTTGTTACCACTCTCAAGTCAATGTTTCTGAACTGATTTTGATAAAACTTGGAATAAATGCTTTTGTCAAGCTTTTGTCAAGCATGTATTGTCAAGCTTTTGGATGATTTAGATAATGAGCAAGATTCACACATACTGATAAAGTGATATTGCATCTGATTGGCTGAACTTGTTACCACTTTGGAAGCCATAATTCTGATTCAGTTTTGATGAAATTTGGAATATGGGATTATATCTTCAAGCTTAGTGATGAATTTTATAATGAGCAAGATCAGCACATATTAATTAGGTGATCTTAGATCTGATCTTGAATGACTTCAGTTATGGCCTTATTATTTGAATGAATTTTTATCAGGATATAGTGAAATAGGTAAAATCAACACGTTATAAAATTTGGGATATAGTTTATATAAGTTATGTTCTTACAATATGCTACATAAGCCTGTTTAATGAAATTGTCAACTGTTATGTAAGCCAGATAGGCGATATCAGGCCCATTTGAGTGTAATTTATTGTCTCCCTTTCAGCCCCATCCCCAAGATCATAAATGGTGGAATTGCTGGTATTGTGGGAGTGACATGTGTGTTTCCAATTGACCTGGTGAAGACCCGGCTACAGAACCAGCAGCCTGACCCAAGTGGCCGGTTAATATACAAAAACCTGTGAGTAGAATTAGGTAGCATTAGCTGAAACTTCAGCGAAAAGTTTGAGGTCAAAGGAGAAGCTTTAGGTTTTACAGTTTATCTAGTGTTATTCCTGCAAAGGTTTGAAATTTGCACACCATATTTAATCATTATTCTTGCATGATTACCGTAGTTAAACAATAACATATTTACAAAGTGGCTTAAAAAAGGTGTATAGAAAAAATGGACCTGTCTTAAGGCCTTCAAGCAAAGCTGCTTTCTGTCAGATTTGTTCAAATTCTGTTGAGTGGTTGTTGAGAAGTTGAAAAGTGTTTTTCTATTTTTAGTAACAGCAGCTATAATTGATGGCGGTTCAGCATGATTTGCAGAAAGTTGATAGCCCCACGTGCCTTAATAATTTCTTTCAAATTTTGCTTTGTTCTTTTGAGTGGGTTTCACGAAGTTGTTATAAAGGTTTTCTTTTTTTTGGTTCACTTGACCATAAGGATCTAGGTAGCTTATGGTATGGCCCTGTGTCTGTCATGCATTATGTGTGTCAACAGATGCTATTATAATCTTCTTTTACAAAACCACCAGACCAATTTTGACCAAATTTAGCACAGAACATTCAGGCATGTAGGGCATTTTTGAATTTGTCCAAATGGTCCTGATCCACCATCAAATGTGGCCACCATTACTTAAAATAGTGAAAATGTTTTAAATGACATCTTCAGAAATACCACTACACACACAGAATATGATCAAATTTGCCAGCATCCTGACAGGAAGACCTATGAAGTTTGTAGAAGCTGATCAGCCTTCAAATATGGTTACCATTACTAAAAGCAGAAAAGTCATAGTTACTACAACTAGAAAAACGAATAAATGACTTCTTACCAAAAACTGCTTAACAGAATTTGACCAAATTTGAGAGAAAGCATCCTTGTATAGAGGGCTTTCAAATTTATACAACTGATGCAGATGTGCCATCAAATATGGCCACCAATACTAAAAATAGAAAAACATTTCAATGGCTTCTCAAAAACAGCTGAAGAGAATTTGATGTTATTGGATGGCATTTCAAATTTGTACAAATTATGCCAATCTGCCATCAAATGTGGCCCCTGTTACTAAAAAAGAAGAAAAAATTTAATTGACTTCTTCTCCTAAACTGATGAATAAAAGGACCAACCTCAACAGAAAGTACCCTGGCATGAAGACCATTCAAGTTTTTACAGATGTTGCTGATCTGCCATCAAATATGGCCACCATTACTAAAAATGGTAAATTCTTTTAAATAACTTCTTCTCCAAAACTGCTGAATAGAATTTCCTGGAACTTCATAGAAAGCATCCTGGCAGTTCTTTTATATTTTTACAAAAGATGCCAATCCACTGTCAAATATGGCCAATGTTTCTAAAAATAGAAAAACCTTTGAACAACTTCTTAAAAACTGCTCTGCAGAATTAGACAAAATTTGACAGAAAGCATCCATTGATGGAGGGCTTCCATGCTTGTAAAACGGATGCTGAACTACCATAAAATATGGCCAACATTAACTAAAAATAGATAAACTTTTAAATGACTTCTTCTCCAAAACCGCTAAACAGAATTTGATCATATCTAACAGAAAGCATGTTGGCACAAAGACCTTTCAAATTTCTACAAATGATTATGGTTTGTACAACCTTGAATCCTTTAATATGAGGGTTTGTCTTGAAAACTCCTTGAATTTCAAAAAAGTTGGTTTTATCCTTAAAAATCCAGAATCTGTTGAAACAAAATATGCAAAGTTTGCTAAAAAGTCCTTGAATGTATCAGAGGAATAGAAGACATTACATCTGAATAAAATATATAACTTTTAAATCAAGACATTTAATTATGTAGTGTTGAAAAATAAGAAATAACAAATAAAATGGGATGAAATTTAATGGTTCAAATAACACACAACACCAGAAGTTAGCAAAGTAACATAAGGAGAACATTCAGTTATGCAATCAGATATCACTGTTACTAAAACTAGAAAAACATTGAAACAACTTCTTCTCAAAAACAGCTCAACAGAATTTGTCCAAATTTGACAGAACGCATTCTGGCATTGAGTGCTTTCAAGTTTGCACAGCTAATACTGAGCCACAATAAAATATGGCCATTACTAAAAATAGAAAAAAACCTGAAATGATTTCTTCACAAAAACCACTCAGTAGAATTTGACCAAATTTGACAGAAAGCATTCTGGCACAGAGACCTTTTAGTTTTGTGCAAATGATGCCAATCCACAGTTAAATATGGCCACAGTTGCTAAAAATAGAAAAACATGTAACTTTACTTTAAAAAAAAAAAGTGCACAACAGAATTTTACTCAACTTTACAGAAAGCATTGTGGCATAAAAGGCTTTAAAATTTGTACAAATGATGACAATCCACCACTAAAACTAGAAAAACATCTACATAACTTAGCCCAAATAACAGAATTTGACTGACTTTGACAAAATGTCCAGGCATAGGGTCCTTTTAGTATTGTACAAATGATGCACATGTGCTATCAGATGTGGATGCAGATGCAAAAACTTGAGAAATCTTGAAACAGTTGTTTTCATAACATATGAATTCAACAGCATTTTAATGAAATTTCAACAATGTATCCTACGACCCAAATTTCTTCGCCAACTTCTTGTATTTGGCTGAGAAGCAGATGTCAGTCAAAATAAGTACTCTCAGACCCACTTGGGTCTCTTGTTAGTAATGGCAGCCATACTTGAAGGTGAATTTGTACAAAACTTTAAAGCTTCTAGTATCAACATGCTTTCTGTCAAATTTGGTCACATTCTCTTGAGTGGTTTTTGAGAAGTCATTTAAAGGTTTTATATTTTTAGTAACTATAGCCATATTTGATGGCAGATTGTCATCATTTGTACAACTATAAAAGGACTTAATACCAACATGCTTTATGTCAAATTTGGTTAAATTCTGTTAAGAATTTTTTGAACAGTGGTTTTAAGATTTCTGCTCACCTGGCTGAAAGGCTAAGTGAGTTCATGGTATGACCCTGTGTAGTCTGTCGTGCATTGTGCATCATGTGTTGTGTGTCCATCTGTCAACAATTGCTTGTTACCACACCAGAGTCCATATTTCTGATCCGATTTCAATCATTCTTGGAATATGGGTTTATTTTATCATAATCTTCTATGAATTTGATAATATGCAAGATCCATTCTTCTCCTTCGAATACATTCTCCAATCACATTAACATTAGGAATATAAGGTTCACTACCTCTCAAATCCAGCAATTCTAGAAGATGAACAATGTAGTCTTTCATGTCTATATTTCATAGACAAAGGGAAGAAACTCTTAACCATTACCTCCCCTTCACTCCCACTCGGCAGCACTAGTTTAAGCCTTATTTTTTATCTGATTTTGATCAAACTTCATATATAGGCTATATTAATGAGATACCTTGCATCAAATTGGCTGAGCTTGTTGCCTCTCAGGATCTAGAGACTACAGTTCTTGTCCAATTTCTGTAAAACTTGTTTAAAGGGTTTATATCATCTAGATCTTGGATGACTTCAGTTATGAGCAAGAGACAGTACATATTATATTATGCCATTATCTTTAGTAATTTTTTCTATTAGGATATAGTAAAATAGGTAAAATCAACATGATATAAAGTTTGGGAGATTGTTTAGCTAGGTGTGGTGTTATAATACTACATAAGCCTGTTTAGTGAAGTAGTCAACTATTATGTTATGTAAGCCAGGTGAGCGATATCAGGCCCACTTGGATCTCATTTTTTGTTTTACTCACCTGGCTGTAAGACTATGTGAACTTATGGTATGACCCTGCGTCCGTTGTGCAATGTCCATCCATTGTGCATTGTGTACCATGCATTGTGTGTCCGTCCATCAACAATTGCTTGTTACCATTCTGGAGTCCATGTTTCTCATCTGATTTCAATCAGACTTGTAATATGGGTTTATACCATCAAAATCTCTATTGTTTTAAATCATGAGTGAGATCCATGCATATTAATGAGGTGAACTTGCATATGATTGGTTAACCTTGTTACCACTCTGGAGGCCATATTTTTGATCCAATTTTGTCAAACTCAGAATATATGCTATATCATTAAGATCTTGGATGAGTTCAATAATGAGCAAGATCCATGCATATTAATGAGGTGATCTTGCATCTAATTTGCTTAGCTTTATACTCTTCTGGAGTCCATATTTCTGATCTGATTTTGATAAAACTTGGAATATATGCTTACATCATTTAGATCTCAGATGAATTTGATAATGAGTCAGATCCACGCATACTAATTAGGTGATCTTGCATCTGATTGGCTGAGCTTGTTACCCCACTGGAAGCCACATTTCTGATCTGATTTTGATCAAACTTCAAACAAGGGCTTATATCATCAAGATCTTGGTTGGATTCAGTAATGGGTGAGATCAATGCATATTAATTTGGTAATCTTGCATCTTATTGACTGAACTTGTGACCACTCTGGAGGTCAGATTTCTGATCTGATTTTGATCAAACTTGGATTGTATGCTTATATCATAAAGATCTTGGACAGTGTCCATAATGACCAAGATTCATGCATATTAATCATGTGATCTTGCATCTGATTGGCTGAGCTTATTTCCATTCTAGAAGCCATAATTCTGATCTGATTTTGATCCAGATTGGAGTAAAGGCTTATATCATTAAGATCTTGAACAATATTGAAGTGAACAGGATCCACACATATTAGGTGATCTTGCATCTGAGTGGCTGAGCTTGTTGCCACTCTTGAAGCAATATTTTTGATCAGACTTCAAATATAGGCTGTGTTAATAAGATACTTTGCATCTAGTTGGCTGAACTTGTTACCTCTCTAGATCTAGGTACTATGTTTCTAATCCAGTTTCTATTAAACTTGCAAAATGCGTTAAATATCATCAAGATCTTGGTTGACTTCGATTATGAGCAAGAGACTGTTGATATTAATTATGCTATTATCTTTACAACATATTTGTATCAGGGTATAGTAAAATAGGTACAATCAAATGATATAAATTTGGGAAATAGTTACCTAGGTTGCATTCTTACAATACTACATAAGCGTGCTTAGTGAAATTGTCAACTGTTACATTATGTAAAGCAGGTGAGCAATATCAGGTCCACTTGGACCTCTTGTTGGTAATGTTAACCAAATTTGATTCAGATTTGCATCATTTGTACAAACTTAAACACTCTTCATACCAGGAAGATTTTTCTAAAATTGATCAAATTCTGTTCGGCATGTTTGGGAAGTAATAGTTTATAGGCTTTTCTATTTTTAGTAATGGTGGCCATAGTTGATGGCAGAGCAGCATCATTTGTACAAACTTGAAAGCCCCTCATACCAAGATGCTTTTAGTCAGCCAATCAGATGCAAAGTCTTTTAAAAGGTTTTTTGAAAGTTGTTTAAAGGTTTTATAATGTTAGTAATGGCAGCCATATTTGATGGTGGATTGGCATCATTTGTACAGATTTGAAAGCCCATTAAGCCAATATACTTCTGTCAAATATGGTCAAATCTATTGAGTGTTTTTGTTTTGTAAAAAAGAAGTTGTTTAAAGTTTTTTCTATTTTTTTTAATAGTGGCCATATTTAGTGGCAGATTGGCATTATTAGTACATGACTTGTAAGCCCCAATAATGCTTTCTGTAAAGTTTGGTTGAAATTTGCCCAGTGAATTTTTAGAAGCTGTTTAAACAAGCAAATATTGATGGATGACACAGTGGACAATGCACACCAAATGCTGGGCCATACCATAAGCTGACTTGGCCTTATGGTTAGGTAAAAATAATAATAATAATAATAATAATAAAAATAAAAATAATTACTTTATTTAGAGAAGGTAACTCAGTTAGTTACAGGAACTAATCTACCTTGAGTCCTTCTGTTATGTACAATATATACAGTATATACAGCATAGTGTGATAAATTTGACTTGACACTAAAGAATTGAGTTATTCTGAAAATCAAAGTTTCAAGCACAGAATATATGCACAAGCATCAGTGAGCACATACAAATATATAAAATATCATTCAATATTGAAACATTCATCCATCTGTGAAAAGATCTATAAGCAGAACAAAGCAGGAGGTATTTATATTACTAGAACTGTTTGACTGTCTTAAGATTTCATCCATTTGAGACATTGATTATGAAAAGAAGAAATGCTAGGAGCCTGCCTTATGTCACTGGGAGTGTTGTTCCATACAAGTGGACCAGTATATTGAAAGCTCTTTTTAAACAATTTCTTCTTTGGATTAGGTATAGAGTGAGCTAAAATTTGCAATTACAGTGATAGTTTAGAATATGTGTGACCAAACTACATATGTGTTCATATACTTTCATAGCAGGAGGACACAATTTATGTAAAAGAATCCTGAGTTACAACTGGATCATGGTCTGGGGGTGGTGGTGGGAGGAAAGGAGAGTGGACATGTAGTAGAAATTGTCAGGATTTGCCACGAAAGTAGCTTTTGGTGATCATTGTCATAATAAGTGTTGAAGATTATAAGACTATAAGTGCAAACGATGTACCATTGGTAAAAAAGAAACTAATTGCTACTGTGCATGTTCTACAGCTTACTTTTTTGTTTTACATATACTAGTATGCAGTGCATGACAACAAATAAGCTCCCACTTGTAAAAATCCCATGGACAGTAAGTGACATTTTTATTCCTAACCAAAGTATATATTAGGGCATATTGGTTTTTGTTTTTCCATTTTTAGGTAAGTTGCTATTGTATTTTTGGCTTAGGTGTCATACAACATTGTGTGTGGATGCCTCTTTTGTGAGTGCATCACCCTTCCACTAAAAGTATATCAGTGTCACCTATATTTCAAGCTTCAGTGACCATACATGTGGTTCATTTTTTTTATGCACTATTGACTGCTGGGTCATACAACATTGTGTGTTGTATGTGAATGATTTGTGCAGCACCCTTTCACCAAAAGTATATCAGTGTCACCTATAGGTAATGGATTAGTGACAGTTGGTTTGGTTTTGAAAAAGAAGGCTGGCAGACACCTGTGTTCTGTGAGCACATTTATAGTTTAAAATTGTGTAGAAATATTAATAATAATCTTTGGATTATGTAAATTATGCATTTCTCAATATTCAGCATTTTAAAAAGTTAATTTGTCTTTAGATCTATGAGAAATATAAGATGTACAAACTTTACTAGATTTTGGCTGCTAATCATAAGTTACACCTGACTTGTTACAATGTCAGTGGCAGATAGGCTATTTCATATTTCAGAGTTTATACTTCACCACCTAAATTAATTGTTTTCATGCTGTGTGCCATATCTCAAACTGCCTTAACTTACTTGTGATAATGTGTATCATATCTTATACTGCCTTAACTTACCTGTGATATTGTTTGCCATATCTCATACTGCCTTAACTTACCTGTGATAAAAGATTTTTGTCCTTTCACTCAAAACAAAGAAGAAAATATTTGTTGACCAAATTCATTATGTTTAAGTTTCTCAAGAATGTCTGAGATGGATTGAATACTCGTCAGTTATAAAGAATAGAAAAAAGGATACAAACATTTTTTTAATGGATTCCTAAACAAAATTTGGGCAGTAGAGGGTCAATCCTTTTGACAGACTCTTGTATATGATTGTACTTGGATAGTAATGATAGTCTTAACCATCTCACAGCAGAACTTAACAAACACTGTTGCAACTTAAGTGCCCCACTCCCTCATGACTCTCTTCCCAAAAAGGTCCCTATAATGAGAGTCTGCCTTAGACTGCTTCGAGTTTGTCCAAGTGCATTGAGACATTTTAATGGTAAGATGGAGGTACACTGTGTACACAAGGTGTAAAAAAGCTATTTGAGCTATACAGATAAAGTTATTATCATATATCTAGAACTTAGATAATTAGGGTGTTGAGACATCTGAAGATTTACTGCACAAAGTCTTTGTTAAGATTTGAATTTTAATGCAAATAAATACTCAGATTTAACTATTTTATTGCATATAGGCCTGTGGTATGTGGTTTAGATCAGTATTAATATAGGAATGTGGGTATGTCTGCTATACATATTTATATGTGTGTACAAGTGTATGTATGTGAGAGAGAGAGTGAAAAAGAGAGATAGTGTAGGCTGCTTACCTTTCCATAAGTAAGTGATGGGTTAAGAGATGGTTTATAAGTAAAAAGTTTACATTTAGTTAATGCACCAGTGAAATAAATCTTAATCACTATTTCTTCTAATGTAGAATGCTCAAATATTTATTTAATTTTCTTTGCAGACCTGACTGTGCAGTAAAAACATTCAGAAATGAAGGGTTCTTTGGAATGTACAGAGGTAAAAGCTGGTCTTTATAGACAACCTGGTATTTGATCATAGGACTTAGGGAAAGCAGTTTTGATAAGACTTTATCTATAATAACAAATTAGCACATCACATGATAAATTCTCATGTTCTGATTTACTAACTTCAGAGATTTATTTTAGGACAGTACACATGTCCCTTTGACACCAAGATACTATATCTGACTAAGGTCATTGCTCCTGTTCTAGTGGACTCTATTACCATGTGCTGACATCATGTGACATCACATTATATCATGTGAAATATTGTACAAAATGTGTTATTGACCTTTCGCATTTGAACTATTCTCGTAGTGCAAGGCAATGGTATCATCATCATTATCATCAGTTTGTTAAGGTTTCAGTTAAAATTTTTGATTTGTCTTTATTACCTAAAGTCCTTGATATATTTCTCATCATACTTGGCATTAATCATTATGAAGCTAAGACAACTCATTCTGTGACATGCTTGATTGCTTTTTTTACCTCGGGGTCAAGGTCACAATCATTGAAACTTTGTATTAAGGTTTTGGTTAAAGTTTTTATGTTTGATTATATTTTCTAAACCCTTGGTGGATTTCTTAATACTTGGGTTGAATCCTATCAATATGTACCAAGACAATTCATTCTGCGACATGCTCAATTGGCCCAATACTCAGTTATAAAAAATTGGCACTGAGGTTTTGTTTGCAGTTTTTTCATTTGCTTATATTTCCTAAATGCCTTGGTAGATTTTCTTCATACTTTGAATGAATCATTATGAAGCTAAAACAATTCATTCTGCACCATGCTTGCTCAACTTTTTGACCTTGTCCATATTTTACAGTTGATCAACATCACTTGTAAAAATGTGAAAGCCTATTATACAAGAGTGCTTTTTGACAGATTTGGTAAAATTCTGTTAAGTGGTTTTTGAGAAGTTGCTTAAAGGTTTTTCTGTTGTTTAGTAACAGCCATATCTAATGGAGAATTGGCATAATTTGTAAGAATTTTACAGCTCTTAATGCCAGGATGCTTGCTCTCAAATATAGTTAAAATTTCTTAGGTTTTTTTTTGAGGAGTCTTTTAAAGTTTTTCTATTTTTTAGTACTAAAAATTGAAAAATATTTAAAGCAACTTAATCTATCAAAAAAACTGCTCAATAGAATCTTGACCAACTTTGAAAAAAGCATCCTGGCATGAGGGCCTTTTTGTATTAGATAAATGATGCTGATGTGCTATCACAAATGGGTGATAACATAAAAATTAGAGAAAACTTTTAACAATTGTTTTAATAACATATTGAATCAACAGCATGGGAAGAAATGTTCACAGAAATCATAATACTAACCCAGATTTCTTGACCAACTCGACTTGCATTAGGCTGTTAGGCAAATGTCAGACAGGTGAGCAATGTCAGACCCACTTGTGCCTCTTGTTTACTTAAGTCAGACTTGCTTTATGGCAACCATAGGAGGCTCCAATTCTTTATTATATATCATGTATATATAAGATGTATATATAATATTTTAGAATGCAAAGGAGGTTGCTTCAACACAAGTGACTATTTTAAACAACACTGATTTCTCAAGCTTTACTATGCTTAGCATGATATAAGCTGTACATACATCTAACTCAAATATTCAACTTTTCATAATTGTAGTGCAGTCTGCTTATTTTTTCACTATTAAATAAAGCAAGTTCATTGATGATTGTGCCATGATGATGCAATGCACTAAATGGAATATTGCACTCTTATTGGTGAACTGAAAATAAGGCATCATCTTCATTTTTTCATGGCAGTTTTTCTTGTATGCAGTTTATAGTGTTCATATACCAAATATAGAATAAAAATTCATGCTTGTTATTGACAGTAAATGTACTAATATTTTGTATTCAAATTTATTTTGTTGTTAAATTTGGGAGGGGGGATGCATGGGCGTGTTCTCATACCTGACTAGAGATAACAGTGCTGTCAGCGATCGTAGTCAAGAACTCAAGGCTCCATCAGGTCTGCCATTTCAAGTACTCAGATCCTAAATTTGTTATCCATGTACAAATGTGTGTTAAAAACATATCTTGTGACTTTGTTAATTGCCATTCATTATGTGTTTGTCATTAATTTGTTTTGAATATAAAAAATGATTGTAGTTCTATTTGTTCTATATTAAATATAACATTTTCACATAGTTAGTAACCTATGAAAGCAATGCAGGCCATATTGTGTTTCTTATAAAAAGGTCTTTTCTAACTGATTTTATACCCACATTTTGGATTGATTTTTTTATGCAGGATCAGCGGTCAACCTGTTGCTGATAACACCAGAGAAGGCCATTAAGTTGGTGGCCAATGATTTATTTAGACATGTTCTGAGAAAAGAAGAGTAAGTTGCAAAATCAGATTTTGTTTGAGTCAACATTACAATACTCCATTGCTTCATTTAAATTATTTTCCCCACTTTTTCATAGGCAAATGGTGGATATTAAATCGTGCCCTTTCCATCTGTCTGTCATTCCATTCTTTCATCAGTACATCTGTCCCACTTTTGTTTCTGTGCAACAACTGTTTAACTGTTTTGGATTTTATTTAGAATGCAGCTATATACTGATGTAATCTCAAAGGAGTTTGATTTCCAGGATTTGGGACATGTTAATAATATATGCAGTAAAGATTGTTTATTATGTTCTTGGATACAATGTTTTCTCTCTTAGAATATTTGAGTTTAATTTCCCAGGTCAAATTCCTAATTACTATGTATTCCAAAGGCTCTTTTATAACATTCCTTTGTTACAATGTTTAAATAGTTATAGTGTTTGATTTGTGTGGTCTTCCTGAAAAATTTAGCTCAGTTAAAACGTTTTTATCACCTGTAGCGCCGAAGCCATATAAACAATGGCAGTTGTTGAAATAAAAAAGGCGTAACAGAGGCATCAGGTAACAAAGGTCTGATAATAACACCCCATTCAAAATTGGTACTTTAGAATCACAGGTTGCTGGTTCAGTGCAATCAAAGAATGAAAAGAAATGTTTTTGTTTTGTACTTTTCTGACTAAATAATTTAGTAATATCCCTTAGCTATCATTCTATACCTGTATGTTGACTAATTGAGTACAGATTGAAGTAAACTGGCTGAAAATTTGCTGGTCAGAAAAAGAACAAAATATTTCATTAGACACAAATCTACAAATAATACGAGGAATAGAAGCAGGGCATTCACAAAATGATATGTCTGATTTGTTTGAGATGCCACTTTCAATGATTATTTGGTGTAATCATAATAAAATCATTAGTGTAACTGTTTGTGGAGAGATGGGTCTGGTAACGAGGATGTTGATTTCTTGGATTATGTTAGTTCTCATAGTGATACTGTCACAACTGTGATACCAACAGTTGAGGATATTGTTTATGAAATTAGTGATCACCAGGAAGCAACTGATGTTTCAGCTTCTGGAAGTAACAAGGATGATGATGATTTAATACCAGCAGTTGTACCCAGAGCCAGCGAGGTTCTAGTTAGCATAGCAGAAATTTGACTGTACCTACAAGCTCAGTGTGACACACCTGATATTCTTTATGAGCATGTAATTGAAAAACATTTCAGATTGATTTAAAAAAAACCAACAAAAAACCCCAGATAAGACAATTTCTTTCCATCAAGATAAATAAAGGACTACTTTACTGGTCCAGGGGTCATGCTACCAGGGGAAGTGGGCGACTAAGTCACCGAAAAAATGTAAACTTTGCCTTCTTATATTAGGAATGCGAAAACGACTTTGCCCAGTCATTTTTGTTTTTATTTTAGATCTACACAAATGCCTGTAGTTTATGGCTTTTGAGATGCTCCCTCAACCCAGCCAAGTAGTGTTAAGCCCCAGGTGAAATGGATGGCATGTTGCCTTAGCATGTGTTCATATCAATTGTGCCGACAAAACAAACTCTTGCACATTCACAGGCATGTGTTTGATTGACCAATTAACTCTTTCCCCCCACAAGATATCGCTGCCCGATTTCCACAAGTTATCATTTATGTGTAAATAACAATTTTTGTGTTAAGAATGGAATCGGTGAAAGCACTTTCTTAATGTATCTTTTGAAGATTTTAACAGCCGTGCTTTGTTATTTTCTTCATAAAATCAGTTTGAAACCATAAGTGAACCTGCTATGGGTAATAATGGCAGACATCGCTGTGTCTTGGAAGTATGTCTTCATTAGACTGTCTGTTTTTGTAATTCATTGGGCACATACATTAAGGAAATTATATAATTCATAGAAGGCAAAGTGTAACTATTATGTGATAAAAGATTTAGCCTAAAAATAAATTTTTTTTGACAGAAACATATGGGACAATTCTATGTTGTCGAATTGATAAGTGCTGTAACTTAAGGTCAAGGTTGTTAGCTTATGTCACACATATTTGTGCAAATACGAGAGAGAGTAGTAAAGAAAAAAATATCTAACCAATACACGACATTATTACGAGCACGTAGACAAATATTAAAACCATTTTCAATCCTATATTGGGATTGTTGCAACAAAGCTAAAAAGTGAGTCGTCATATGAAGAAAATCCCTGTTTCTAAAAATAGATGCATCTACTTTTAAAAGCAATACCAAAAAATGACAGTCAAAAGATTTCATTTAATTTAGAATCAACTCCCTCAAAATGCAGTTGTAAAGATGAGATTACTCATCAGTGACCACTGTGGTTTGAATGGATGGACACTATGATGTTGAAGATACATTTACATGTGCTCTCATGTGCGTGTTATAGCCTAATACAGGGGTTGTTTCAAACTAATTTGGAAATGTTTTCAACTGACATTTTCTAATGAAGAAACTAACAAAAAATTAAATTTGTTCTTTAAGTGGCAGTTGCTTAAGTATTTTTACCTATTTGTAATTACAATACTGTAATCTATGTACTCCTGTCAATTAAAATTAATTACAATGTGTTTCTGCTATGCTTTTTTGAAGTCATATGGCCAAAATACATTGCATATTTATCTCCATCTAAACATACACACTTTTAAGAATGAATACACTGCATATGAGTATAATACATTCATACACTTACAAAATGTGTTTATAATATACATACAACATAGAGAATTTTCTACTTGAAGATGAAATATTGCTTAAAACTAATGTTAAATGCAAATATGCATAATGAGAAATACAGGACACAATTCAAATAAGAGAACCATGACACACACACACACACACACACACACACACACACACACACACACACACACATATATATATATATATATATATATATATATATATATATATATATATATATATATATATATATTGCATTTTTTGCATTGCTGCGACTTCTCCCTGTTCTGCTCTCACTTCTCCCTTTCCTGTCCAAAAGGAGAAGTCACTTCTCCCAAAATTTCAAGTCTAACTTGATCCCAGTAGTCGTCAAGTTCTTGAACAAAGATGTTTTCACCTAAAAGTAATTAAAAATTACTTTTAACCGTACTGTATCAGTCAAGTCCAACTGCAAACTGCACAGACCCAGATCTGCTATTGCATAATATGCCAGCAGATCTGGGTGTATGCAGTTTGTTAGGAGTAATCAGTAGAACAAAAAATATAGTCCCTGATCTGCCGATGCATTATGTGACAGCAGATCCGGGCCCTTGTTGTTGCAGTTGGACTCAACATACAAGTGAGTATATACACTAGTACTGTATAGATTTTGAGGTTATTACAGCAATTTAATTTTTTTTTACCAGCTTTTAAATTTGTCGACTTGTCTATTTTTGACAAAAACCTTGTTAGCAATATTAAGCAAAGTCCACTTGAGGTAGACAAATGAAGTTTGGTTGGCATATTTGTATTCATATGTAAATGACCTGATTAGATTTTCAGGCCATTACCACAATTTTCCAATATTTTTTTACACATTTATTAACTTTTGGGAGTTCGACTTATTTTTTGTGAAAACCTTGTTAGCATAACTTACTTGTATGAAAATCTTGTTAGTATGATTAAGTCAAAAACACTCGGAAGTTGACAGATGAAATTTGTATCCATATGTAGATGACATGTTTAAATTTTCAAGCTACAATAGCAATTTGTAAAATGTTTCATATTTTTCCACTTTTTGGGCTTGAACCTTTTGGTCTGCATGGGGAGCAAAGCTAGTTATTATTATTGTTGTAATCCTTATACAGTTCAGTGCATATTTTGAATACGACATCACATTCTTACTGTTCACCTTGTTACCACTAATGCTTTTGGATTATGTCTTTTGATGTGGCCATTGGTTAAAAAAATATGATACTTATTAGCTCACTTGACTGTGAGTGAACTTATGGTGTGGTCCTTTGTCCATCAATTGCTGTCAGTCAGCACTTTTATCCTCTTCACAGAATTCAAACAAATTTCAAAAGTGACATACTGGTGTCAGTCTCCCTCAAATTTGTGCACATGATGCCAATCCACCATCAAAGATAGCTGCCATTACTAAAAATAGAAAAAAAACCTTGAAATGACTTTTTTGCAAGAACTGCTCAACAGAATTTTACCACATTTGGCAGAAAACATCCTGGCATTAAGGGCTTTCAGATTTGTGCAGATGATGCTGATACACCATCATATGTCACTACTATTTTTAAAAATAGAAAAGCCTTTAAACAACATCTTCTGAAAAACCACTCAACAGAATTTGACTAAATTTGACAGAAAGCATTCTGGCATGAAGGGCTTTCAAGTTTGTACAAATGACGTCTATCTTCCATTAAATACAGCCTCTATTACTAAAAAAGGAATAAACTTTTAGATGACTTCTCAAAGACCACTTAACAGAATTTGACCAAACTTGAAAGCAACTCTCTTGGCATGAAGGGATGTTTAAAATGTTTTTATGAATGATGCCCTATCTGCCATCAAATATGGTTGCCATGACTAACCGTAGAAAAACCTTTAAACAACAACTTCTTAAAAACTGCTTAACAAAATTTGATCAAATTTGACAGTATCCTGACATCAAGAGCATTTAGTGATGTTGATCTGCCTTCCAGTATGACTGCCATTAATAAAACAAAAAACACTAATACAACTTCTTTTCAAAAAGTACTGATTTTGACAGAAAATACCCTGGCATAAAGGGGATTCAGATTTGTACAAATGATGCCAATCTATCATCAAATATGGTCACCGTTATTAAAATAGAAAAACATTTAAATGACTTCTCATAAAGCACTGAATAAAATTTGACTTTGAGCACTATGTTGAGAAGGGCTTTAAAGTTTGTAGAAATGATGCCAATCTGCCATCTATTACCACCACATCACTAAATACAAAAATCATGTAAACAATTTTATCTCGAAAACTTTAGAATTTGGACAAATTTGACATATCCTGGCATAAAGGTTTTTTAGTATTGGACAAATTTGACATATCCTGGCATAAAGGTTTTTTAGTATTGGACAAATTTGACATATCCTGGCATAAAGGTTTTTAGTATGGACAAATGATGCTGATATGCCATCATATATGGATGAAGGTACAAAAAAACAGACAAACTGATAAATTTCTTTTCATAACATATGCAATCAACAACATGAAATTATGGACAGAGAGCATCCTAATGATCCAGATATTTTGGCCAGTTGCTCTTGCATTTGGCTATTAGGCAGATGCCAGTCAGGTGAGCAATCTCAGGCCCACAATGTTTTTCTTTTAGTTGTTTGCATCAAATTTACACCCTATTAGAATATATCACAACATCATATACTTCCTTGCTTCCTGTGGTATCTCTGTGCATGGGTCATACCCCATAATTGGGGTCATGGGGTTTAGCTGTTTGATCTATCGGCACTTCATATCAGAGGCATATCATATGTTTCTTAGAAAACAGTTGAATTTTTGAAATCTAATATGTGCCAAATAAAATCTCTGCTAATAATTCAATTTTAGAACACTGCCAAACAAAAAATGGCACCAGAGACAAAGACCACTATTCAGTATATTTTTAAAATGATATTCCATAAAAAAAATTAATACTACCATCTTTACTTTTTGTTTTAGGACACCGAAAAATAATGATATTTTTTTATGTTCCCAAACTTAGGGACAAAGAAAACAATTTCCAACAAAACTGTCTGAATACTTTGCATTGGGGTCAATCAGGGGCAAGGTTCACAGCCATTGGCAACCTTTTAGAGGCAGCATACATGACCATTGTTGTTTAACTTTTTAAAATACCAGGCACTGTATTAAATTAAATTACTTTTCTGCTTCTTAATGAAAATCACGTTGATCTTATTTAGTGTGTCCACAAATTAAGGTAAAAAATAAAATTACAGACAACAACTGTCGAAAAACTTAAGGTGCATTAACAAAATTGTTGAAAGAAAAAATTAAGTATGTCCAAAAACTTTGGGTGTCCATCCGAAAATTTATGGCAAAGATAGTGATTGTACTTTTCAGATTTGATATGTATGCAGATCTTTTAATTTAGTCTCCACAGTGTGTATATTATTTTAATGTTCTGTACATTTTATCTTGATGTTATTCTTTCGTTTCATCTATAGTAACACATTAACTCTCCCAAGTGCAATGCTGGCTGGTGCTGGGGCTGGGATGTGTCAGATCGTCATTACCACACCTATGGAGTTACTGAAAATTCAGCTCCAAGATCAAGGCAGAAGTGGTGAGATTATTTTGTTTTAGCTTAAACCTAAATGCAAGCATGAAAAAGATTCTGTTAACCAGGTTTTTGACTTTACAATTTTTAGCTCTACTGGTCACAGACCAGTAGAGCTAAAGGGATGGCCTGTTGTCTGTCATCCATCCGTCCATTAGCACAAGGTTGTTATTGCTACCCCTTTGAAACTACCTGTAGGATTGCCGTGAAACTTTACATACACATTGATCTGGTTGTTCCTAAATGAAAATGGTACTGCTTGGACATACAGTAGATCACCACGTGGCCATCTTAAAAATCTTGTTATTGCTACTCCTCCTGAATGGATAGTCATATCAATATGGGGTTTTCACTAAAAGACTTCCAATCATGTCTGCTTGGTTCTAAATGAAATTAGTGCCAATCTGACATCTGATATGGCTGCCACGGCAGTAATCTTGAAAATTTGTTATTGCTACTTCTTGTGAATGGAAAGTCATATTGACAGGATTTTCACCAGAAGATTTCGTAAGATGTCTAGTTGGTCCTAAATGACAGTCTTGCCAATCTGATGTCCAATATGGATACCACAGCAGCCATCTTGAAAATCTTATTATCCCTACTTCTCTTGAATGGATGGTCATATCAACATGAGGTTTTCACTGAAAGACTTCCTGTGATGTCTAGTTGATCTAAGTAAAAATGGTGCTGATATGATGTCCAATATTATTGCCACAGCTGCCATCTTGAAAATCTTGTTATTTCTGCTTCTTCTGAAATGAAAAGTAATATTTCCATGGGGTTTTCACCAGGAGAATTCTTATGATGTATAGTTGGTTCTGAATGAAAATGGTGCCCCTAGCACATCCAATATGGCCACCAAAGCTGCCATCTTGAAAATCTTATCACTATTTCTTCAGAATGGATGGTCATATCAACATGGGATTTCTACTAAATGACTTCTCTTGATGTCTAGTTGGTCTTAAATGAAAATGGTGCTGCTCAGACATCCAGTATGGCTGCCACAATGGCCATCTTAAAAATCTTGTTATCAGTACTTCTGAATGAATGGTCATATCAGCATGGGGTTTTCACTGAAAGACTTCTTGTAAGTTAAATGTTTAGTTGGTCATAAATGACAGTTGTGGCGATCTGACTTCCAATATGGCTGCCACAATGGCCAACAAGAAAATCTTGTTATCACTACTTCTCTTAGATGATTGGTAATATCGATATTGTGCTTTCACCAAAAGACTTCTTATGATGTCTAGTTGATGCCCAGTATGGCCACCATTGCAGCCATCATGAAAATTGTGTTGTCATTACTCATCCAAAACAGAAAGTCATATCAACATGGGGTTTCCACCAGAAGACTTCTTATTAAGTCTTGTTGGTCTTAAATGAAATGGTGTCAATCTTACATCCACTACATCCACCACAGTAGCTAATTTGAAAATCTTATTATTGCTGAAGAATATCAGAAATGGTTTCAACACTGAGCAGTGAAAAGGAAGAAATGGTCTTATCTTGAATTCAGTCCCTTCAAGGAACTCTTGTTTTACCTAACTTTTGCTCAGCACTATATAACCAGCATGGTGCAGATGTGCAATTAAACCACATACATACATACATACATACATACATACATACATACATACATACATACATACATACATACATACATACATACATACATACACACATACATACTTGCTTACTATTAGGAGACTTGTTTTGTTTTCTTCCATAATCCACCTTAAGGATGATAAGGATGATCACTTGTGAAAAGCTGGGTGAATGGTAAAGGCAGCCTTGCCATAATCCCCATTAAGACAAACCCCTCCACCTGAAGTTCATATGCATCATGAGATGAAAGATACAGTGGTTCACCTCTTGAATGGCCCCCCTAACCAGCAGCCAACTTCTTTCTATGGCCAGAATCCAATGGCACCATCAAGTTTGTGTTCAAAAGTACCATTCAAAGACACCAACCCTCTAACATGGCCAGTGGCTGGCATATTAGTGTAAAAACTGTCATATTTACCTCGTGCAGACAGCTACATAATGGTTGTTTACAGATAGAAATCACACTAATATTTGTTGATCTCTTGACTCAACACATTGGCATTTGTTCCAACATGCCTGTTAAAGTAACTTAATGCATGCAAAGAAGTAAGTAATCTGATTATCTTTATTGCTATGTGTTCCTTAGATATTAGGTTTTGTCACTTTGATAACTTCAGGTTATTATTACAACCAATAATTATCAAGACAAAAGCTAACCACTGAGAAGCACAGTATTGTTCAGCTCAAGTCAGCGTGACATCCAGTCGCCAGATAGTAAAATGGTATGTTAGTCTTCGTGGCTTCTCTCTCATAGATTACAAAAGGTGGGCTTGTCATCATACATGGGATTATCCTTAGATAAATAAAGTATAATTATCCTCGTCCTGCCGTGATTTTGGCCCTTAATGTGAATTTCAACACATACATTATAATATTGAGAAACTATTAAACTCACCATAGAAAGTGTTCAGCTATATCTACTTAATTTATTCATAATTTAAAAATGTTTGGTATTCTTATAAATTTTTTGAGAATTACCTTTTTTCCAAGTGTGTGGAAGTTTACTTATTTCCAGAAGTGCGTCCATGGTTTGTGCCACTCACATAAAAGTCACGTGGCATAAGACTGGGATGTGCCAGTTGGGCCAAGGTATAGAAATTCATAGTTTATAGTGTCTCTGTATTTTTTATAAATGAAAATAAATGTAATTTTAAACATGAAACATTATTTTGTGTTAATTTTAGCTGCAGTTTGTGCAATTATATGTACCTGCATGTTAGTTCTTTACTATATAAATACATGAATCAAGAGAGAACGTTTGATGGATACATTTTCTTAAAATATATTTAATGTCTTTTGATGTAGAATATATGTTCATTCTTACATATCTTGAATTCAATTGTATCATCATTAAAATCTTTATTTTGATTTTGTTAAATGGAGTGAGATTTTATGATTATTCAATTTCTACAATGTATTTGAGTATAAGTATATTTTCAATAGATAGAAAATGTATAGTCTTCATGTATGATTATGGAAGAAGTAATGTATAATTAAGAGAAAAAGATAACTCTCAACACAATTTCATGAACGCATTCTTAACATTTGTAGCAATTTTGCATGGATAAAATATGTGGATTGCTGCTTAGCTGATATAATTTTTAAAGAGAGAGAGAGTGTGTTATTTATTTTAAATGTCAAATTTAGTAATGAAACAAATAATAAATAAAAATAAGAAAAAATGTTATAGGTAAAAATAGAAACTATTGGAAAAAATCCATATTAATATCAATGTATTCAAGTTTAACATGTTCAGTTTTTACAGTGAACACAGAAAAACTGCTCCCCCTTCTAATGAAATGGACCTCAGAACAGTACATAAGATGCGTCCAGTGTTGACATGCATCACACTGTGCCCACTTTACAAATACCAGTGAGACACTCTACCTGACTGCATCAGGCATATATTTTTTGTCTGTGTCTATGGAATGATCAATGTAAATATGACTGGGATCTGGCAGTGAAAACGCTGGTGTCATCTTTTTGCTGCTTCCGTTATTGCATACAGAGGATACTGTTGGTGTGTCTTGTTTTCCTTTTTGTCTTTGTTTCTTACTCATCAAAACCTTCTTCTGTTGTCCTTCAGTTTGACTCCCATTTTTCTTATGGCTCTTTGTGATATGTTCTCTTACTTGTTCTTCAATATCATCCTGTTTGATGCAGCGACCTGAGACAATTTTTCCCATAGTGTTTCTGGGTTTTCCTGTTTTCCTGGATTTGATTTCTTGTAATAATGAAATTCTTTTGTTGAAAAGGCTTTGATGTTGTAAATGTTTGTCATTCATTTCATCTCCCTCTTCACTGTTTCTGTGTTGGTCCTTAATGTTGTGTTCAGGAACTGGATTAGCGATGTTGCCCTCTTGTGAGAAAACTTCTGCTGGTGCCAGGGAATGCTTTGGTATTATATCGGGGCAAAAGGGATATATTCCTGTTTTACTGAAGGCTCACTGTAGGTTACCTGATGATATTGCTTGAGAATAAGCTCTGCACCCTATTTCATATATGGTGTGTTTGATTACTACACCAGTGTAAGACTCATCCTTTTGTGGCAATTAGAGTTATATATCCTCTGGAAAGGCCCAAAGCAACCAACATCAAGGGGCTGCAGGAGATGGCTTGTGTGGGCAGCTATAACAGAGTTGTTGACACAGTTGTCAAATAGTGGGAAACTTCAAGCAAAATCTACCATTGTAGACATGTCTGATTCTAAGCTCTCACCTGTTTGTTGACTGAAATCTGATACCATATGAACTCTGTATGTGTTTTGTTGCCCCTAAGTGTGAACATGAGGCAGTAACACTCTTTTGTTTTCAAAGCACATCACAGAGAGGCTGTAGACTCATTTAAATGAAAATATAGCATCATACCTTTGTGCCGGCTTCATGCATGGAACCCCCGGATTTATCTGTTAACAAATTCTCCAAGGAGGAACTCAAATCATGCTTTAATGAATAGTATTTGGCAAGAGTGCTAAATTTAATGAAAGAGAGGACAGTGGAGGTGTGCAATTAGACAGGGTCTTGACCAGTGTGTAAACATATACACATAAGCCAGTTAACACAGTGTGGAATATCTCCATGCATATCAGAGTACCACTTTGGATGGACATGATTAAAATGGACTGCTAGAAAGCCGGACTGATTTGCTGATTGTTGATTCATCAGTTAATTATATTTATGAAACATAATTAGTAATAACAATGCACTGTTGTGTTCTCTTTGTTCAAAGAAATAATGAATAGCACTTGTGATCAGTAGAATAAAAAATGTAGTGAAAACATTTTTTCTTCATTAAATGACTTCTTCTATTTAAATCAGACATGGTAATTTGCTTTCATATTAATTTATATATTCCATATGGAACAGTGTCTAACGGTTGATAATTCAATGCCTTTGTGGTCCATACACAATTCCTTTCATATTTAATCTATATATTCCATATGGAACAGTGTCCAACAGTTGATAGATAATACATGGCCTTTGTGGTCCATACACAATTGCATTCATATTAATCTATATATTACATATGGAACGGTTGATAATACAATGCCGATGTGGTTTATACATTATGTTGGATATTTTCATGGTTATATAGCTACTAATGTTATTCAAGGATACATTTGCTTACAAAAGGTGCAGACAGTGGTTGACATTTTGTTTCTCAGATGTTTCCAAATTCCATTGGATTGCATGGGGTTTTAAATGAATAATGTCATTACATTAGCGCAGGACTTTAAAATTCAAGAAACTTTGCATGAGAATTAAATCATAATCAGTAAATTTTCCATTGTTTTTTGTCTTTCATAAATGTATATACATTTCTCAGTACTCATAAATACCACTGGTATTAAAAGAAACTAGTGATGCTTTACCATGGCATACATGGGTGTGTGTTTGGTGAGTTATGCTTTGAATTTCAGCTTGATTCATATTACATTGTGACTCTAACTTCATGTGCTAGCTTGCCCACAAAAACCACTAAAATGGATACCCTACAAATTTAAAGTACTTCACAGTATTTTAACATGCTAAAACAGAAGATCTCCCATTATGCCATGTGACAATTGAGTACTTGCTTGTCCAGGAGTTATACGGACAGCAAGAAAAAGGATCATTTTGTGACTTAGTGCAATAAATGGACAGTGTGTCGCCTTTTAGGCATGGAAATTTCAATGCTGTCTTTCTCTCATATCCAGTTAGGGTCTAATGTTCTCTTCTCTCCTCAACAGTTGTTTCTATTATCCAGATACAATTGTTCCATCCCAACAATGGCTGCTTAATAGAGGTTGCACTGTATTTTTTTCCCGAACATGTTTGACTCTGCACCATTTATTTCACTATGATATTATGTCCCTAGTAGCCTAGCTGCCTGGTCAACAATGCGATGATGATGTGTCTTTATTGCTTGTGGTTGGATACACTCAATTATTTTATTATAATATGTCAGAAATGTTATTTATTGCAACAGCTTAGGTACAGTGTAAACTTGCTTATAAATCGAGTCAAACTGCAAACTGCAGAGACCCAGATCTGCAGTTGCATAATGTGATGGCAAATCTGGGCCTATGCACTTTGCTTGAAGTAATCAGTAGACCAAACAACACAGACCCTGATCTTCCAGCATATATCTAATATGGGTGCCATGGTGGCCATCTTGAAAATCTTACTGGTACTTCTCCTGAAGGAATGGTGATATCAGCATAGGGTTTTCACTAAAAGACTTGTTATAATCTCTTGTTGGTCTTAAATGAAAATGATGCCTGTCTGTCATTCGGTATGGCCACGGTGGCATCCATCTTGAAAATCTTATCTATATCCTTTTGAATGGATGGTTGTATTGACATCGGTTTTCACTAAAAGACCTTTAATGTCTGGTTGGTCCTAAATGTAAATGGTGCCTGTCAGGCGTAACCTCCAGTATGGCAGCCACTGTGGTGATCTTGAAAATCTTGTTGTCACTACTCATCCTGAATTGATGGTCATTATGATGTGGGGTTTTGACTAAAAGATGTCACAAGATGTCTAGTTGATCTTTAATGAAAATGGTACCAATCGGACATTCTATATTACCACCATGAAAGATTTTTGTTATTGCTACTCCATTTGAACAGATGGCTGTATTGACAAGGAATTTTCAGTAAAAGACTTGTAATGTCTTCTTGTTACTAAATGAAAATGGTGCTGATCTGACCTCCAGCATGGCCACCAAATCTTGTTATCACTACTTATCCTAAACTGATGACCATAGCCAAATGGGGTTTTCACCAAAGGACTGTTTATCATGTCTGTTCTTTTTGGGGCTATAAGTCGAGATATAGAGTATAAGTAGAGGATCAAACTTTAAAGGTAAAGTACTGACCTATACAATGATCAATATGGTATTTTGGAAATATTTGTGAGACATTTGCCATATACACTCGCTTGTAAGTTGAGTCCAACTGCAAACTGCATTGACCCAGATTTGCCATCGCATAATGTGCCAGCAGATCTGGGCCTATGCAGTTTGTTACGAGTACTTAGTAGAACAAACCAAAAAGACCCTGATCTGCTAGCACATCATGTGATGGCAGATCAAGGTCTATGTTGTTTGCAGTTGGATTTTATTTATAAGCAAGTATATATGGTGGTTGGTTCATACAAATCAAGATTCAGATAATAGAGATTCTATTGTACTGCATTCTCTTCCTCAACAGCACAAGTCGACCTGACTGCCACAACAACTGGATCTGTAAAATTAAATGGAGCAAGTGGAACAACAACTACTGCTCCTCCACGCCTCTCTGCTACAAAAATCACCCTACAACTATTGAAAGAGAAAGGGTTCTTTGGTCTATATCGAGGCATTGGAGCAACACTGCTTAGGGATGTTTCTTTTTCTGCTATCTACTTCCCACTATTTGCACATTTGAATGCAATGGTAAGGCCAACAACAAAAATATATGTTTCCGGTCGGCTGACCGTCCCTGTTTCTCACTGCTGACCCTAACACTTTTTTCCCCCATTGTAAAAAAAAAAAAAAAATGGCTTATCCGTGGGACAAGGTCTATACTTGAGAATTTTTAAGTTTTCTTGATGACTACTGGTATATATTGCTGTTATAGGGGGTTCAGGTTAGACAGAAACCATTAGCCAAGAAACCTTAGTACAGAAGGACCTGGGGGTTCAGGTTAGACAAAAAAAACGGATGCTGTTTTATGGGTTGGCTCATCAGCGGGACATGCACTTGTTAATGTTTTTACCTATTCAGTTTAGGGGGTCAGCTTATACTTGAACAGACTTAATGGCGAGTATATACGTTATAATGTTTAAAAAAAAAAAAAAAAACCCTACCTGCCTACCCGAATTTTAAAACCAGTGCAATAGAAAACACATATTTTTTGGGCCTAATCAAGCCATAGATTCTGACAAATAAAAATTTCCAAATAGAACTTGAAACATTTTTCCCATTAAAAATATTATAGAACATGTCACTTCTATTGATATAATTAATGTCCTTGCAAATTGTTACAGCAAAAAGGTTTTTAAAAAATGAAAGTAAGGTAAATTGCTGATTATCCAGCTCAGTCTTTTCCAGAGTCTTGTAATTTTTTATCACTTCCTTGGTCATTGTACATATTGTATATGCTTTTGAAATTAGCATAATTAGCAGTAAAGATAAATAAATGAAGCAGACAAAATAAGCAATATATGTTTTAGATAAACAGTTTAGACAATAGTTGATATCCAGTTTAGACATTAACAATTTAGATTTTTGGAGAGTGTAGCATTCTAACTTTGACTAAGTAAAGGGTAAATTCAGGCTAATCTTAAATAAATAACAGAAAAAAATTACCAAAATTTGATCAAAGTTGTTGATGTGTTTGATTATGGAAAAAGTTGCACATTTAGATTTTATTTGAAACTTCTGTTAATGTGTATATATGTAAATTCACATACAGTATATACTGGCTCATAAGTCAAGTATATAGGGTAGTTTTTTACAAGTCAAGTATATATGGTAGTTTCTTATAGGTCAAGTATATGTGGTAGTTTCTTATAAGTCAAGTATATATGGTAGTTTCTTATAAGTCAAGTATATATGGTAGTTTCAATCAGTCAAGTATATATGGTAGTTTCTTATAAGTCAAGTGTATATAGTAGTTTCTTATAAGTCAAGTATATATGGTAGTTTCTTATAAGTCAAGTATATATGGTAGTTTCTTATAAGTCAAGTATATATGGTAGTTTCTTATAAGTCAAGTATATGTGGTAGTTTCTTATAAGTCAAGTATATATGGTAGTTTCAATAAGTCAAGTATATATGGTAGTTTCTTATAAGTCAAGTATATAGTAGTTTTCTTATAAGTCAAGTATATATGGTAGTTTCTTATAAGTCAAGTATATATGGTAGTTTCAATAAGTCAAGTATATATGGTAGTTTCTTATAAGTCATGTATATAGTAGTTTCTTATAAGTCAAGTATATATGGTAGTTTCTTATAAGTCAAGTATATAGTAGTTTCTTATAAGTCAAGTATATATGGTAGTTTCTTATAAATCAAGTATATATGGTAGTTTCTTATAAGTCAAGTATATATGGTAGTTTCTTATAAGTCAAGTATATATGGTAGTTTCTTATAAGTCAAGTATATATGGTAGTTTCTTATAAGTCAAGTATATATGGTAGTTTCTTATAAGTCAAGTATATGTGGTAGTTTCTTATAAGTCAAGTATATATGGTAGTTTCTAATAAGTCAAGTATATATGGTAGTTTCTTATAAGTCAAGTATATATGGTAGTTTCTTATAAGTCAAGTATATAGTAGTTTCTTATAAGTCAAGTATATATGGTAGTTTCTTATAAGTCAAGTATATATGGTAGTTTCTTATAAGTCAAGTATATATGGTAGTTTCTTATAAGTCAAGTATATATGGTAGTTTCTTATAGGTCAAGTATATATGGTAGTTTCTTATAAGTCAAGTATATATGGTAGTTTCTTATAAGTCAAGTATATAGTAGTTTCTTATAAGTCAAGTATATGTGGTAGTTTCTTATTATGCAAGTATATATGGTAGTTTCTTATAAGTCAAGTATATATGGTAGTTTCTTATAAGTTAAGTATATATGGTAGTTTCTTATAAGTCAAGTATATGTGGTAGTTTCTTATTATGCAAGTATATATGGTAGTTTCTTATAAGTCAAGTATATATGGTAGTTTCTTTTGAATTCTGCATGTTGATTAAAGTATTAATTTCCTCCACGTTTTATTGTAACTAGATTTTATTACATTTTTCAGGGCAAGCGACGTGAAGGCAGCAACCAGGCTGTGTTTTACCATTCATTCATCTCTGGGTTGTTAGCTGGCTGCACAGGTGCTTTCTTGGTCACCCCATTTGATGGTGAGTAACACATGTTCACATCATATCATCTGTATCTTGGTGGTGGTTGTTATTGTAGTTAGAGCCGTGCTTGATGAAGTGGGCTGAGCCATGTTGTAATCATTTTGTCTGTCTGTCTGTCCAGCTCTCTGTCCGTCCATCAGCAGTTTGGTTTACACAGCATAACTGTACTGGGAATTGTTGAATTTTAACAAGATTTGGTATGCAGCTTTATACTGACGAGACCTCAGAAGAGTTAGATTTCCAACCTTCTTTGTCATCATTTGGAGGAATTGTGGCCCCTAATTGCTTGTTCTCATTACTTTGTCTGTGCAGCTAACTTTACCAAGGATTGATGGATTTCAACCATATTTGGTATGCAGCTCTATATTGATGAAACCATGAATGAGTTTGATTTCCAGCATTCCATGATACCATTTACAGGAGTTATGCCCCCCTGATTGCCTGCTTTCCTGGCTTTGATTTCTTCAGCACAACTTTACAAAGGTTTGTTGGATTTTAACCAAGTTTGGTTTTTGGCTTTATATTGATCTGACCATGAATTAGTTCAATTTCCAGCATTCCATTATATCATTTACATGAGTTATGTCCCATGATTGCCTGTTCTTCTAAGTTTGGTTTCAAAAGCGTTAATTTACCAAGGATTGTTTGATTTCTGCCATATGTGGCAAGTGGCTTTATAATGATGAAACCTTGTATGTGCTTGTTTTCCAGCTTTCCAAAACCTTATTTAGTGGAGTTACAGGCTCTGATATTTTATCTTCCTAAATTTGGTTTCTGCAGCAAAACAAATTGAGGATCTTTTTTATTTCAGGGAAATTGAGGATGAACCTTTATATTGATAAGACTTTGAATTAGTTCAATTTCTATCATTCCATTACATCATATATAGGGTCTATTCGTAGGATATGTGATTGCAGGATTCATGCTCATTTCTAAAAAAATCATCCAAAAAAGTCAGTATAATGCATTAAAATTGCACACCAAATTTTCAAGACCTACCCTTATTTCTTTGATAAATTCCTCCTATGATTAGAAAATCTCCTCCCCCTTTTCTTCAAATGGATGGGTGAATTTGCCCCCTACATGTTTAGTTCTAGATGCATATATAGGAGTTTTTGCCCCCTGATTGTCTGCCATCCTAACTTTGGTTTCCACAGCATTACTTTACCAAGGATTGTTGGATTCATGAAACCTTGAATGAGCTTGATTTCCATTGTTCCACAACATTATTTATGAGAGTTATGCCCCTGATTGCTTGTAATCCTAACTTTGATTTCTGCAGCATAACTTTACCAAGGTTTCTTGGATTTCAGTCAATTTTGGTTTAGGCTTTGTATTGATCAGACCATGAATGAGTTTAATTTCAAGAATTCAATGATATTTGCATGAGTTATGCCCCCGTTTGCCTGTCCTCCTGACTTTGGTTTCCATAGCAATAATTTACCAAGGATTTGTTTGATTTCTGTCAAATTTGGTATGCACCTTTTTATTGAAACCTTAAAATTAATGTAATTTCCAGCATTCCACATTGTCATTTGGAAGAGTTATGGGCCCTAATTGCCTGTGTTCTTAACTTTGAATTTGCATCATTACTTTCACAAGGATTGTTGAATTTCAACCAAATTTAAAAGAATGGGCATTCAGGGGCCATATGTCCTCCAAGTGATGATGTGAAATGCTGGAAATCCAACTCGTTAAAGGTGTCATCAATATAAAGCTGTGCCTCAAATTTGCTATGAAGTTGTCTTGCACATACAAAAACTAGGGTGTTGTTACCTTCTTCCCCATTTTTATTAAAAACTGCTTTAAAAACTTGTCAAGAATTGCATTCTAATATAAAACCTTTTAACCTGTTGTCACCAGATTTGCAATGTGGATGCATCTTACATGAAACATGTATTATGCATAAAAACCTGACCACTTCGACCTACTTTCTGTGGTTTATTCAACATTGCTTAACAATACTGACATGTGCCACATGAGCAGGTGTCTCATATGAACTCTTGTTCACTATTCAGTAACTACTCTTGTTAAAAATATTGGAGATGTTGGTTAAAAAAAGCTACTGAATCTGCAAACGTTTTAGAAATTAGGTTTTTATTGTCCAGTCTGTGTTATTATTTAGTACTGTTAACTAGAGATAGTACCTATTGAGAACTTGTAGCAGTCATATTTAAAGCAGTATTCATCCAGGCACTCTTTGGTCAGATTGTATATTACAAATTTATCACATAAATGCATCCAAATGTATCTTAGCAAAGATTAGTATCAGATATCAGCTTAAGTATTTTGTCATCACATGATATATACAAAGGCAGGGATATAAATTTGAATTTTCTTGTACAGTGTATGAGGAATTGTTACTTCTTTTGATGGTATGTTTGCAAAGGAATTTTTTAAAAAATTCTTTCTTTTTTCAGTTGTAAAGACTCGCCTACAGACATTAAAGAAGGGCAAAGGGGAACAAACATACAAAGGAATCATTGATTGCTTTGTGTACGTATCTCTCTCACTCTCTTTCATCTTGTGCATAGTTTTGCAAGAGTCATACCTTTTCTTATAACAACATTAAATCAAGTATTAGTTGCTACTGTAAGCAGACCATTGAGAACCCTGATGATTTATTAAGCAGTTGTCTACTTACCTGACTAGTTTATATGTGGCACTATATTCACTATTTGTTAGGAATCATGCATAAATAAAAATAATGCTTTTTTCCTTACCCCCCCCCCCAAAAAAAAAAACAAGCACCAGAAACACTTGACTAGGTAGCATAGAGCAGTTTGACATCAGTGCCTTTCAAGTTGGTATAGTCCTCATGACTTGAACGACATATGACTTTCTCCTTATGAGCTATAAACTGTTTTTTTTATCAAATTGTGGTGTGAAGCATCTAGGCATCTAGAGCTTTCATTTTGTGTGAAATGATACCAATCTGTCATCAGATATACTCACTATTACTAAATATAGAAAGACCATAAATAAACACACACAAAAAAACTTGACAAATTGTTACTGAATGTAATAAGGAGCATTCCCAGCCTCAAGATCTTTCAAGTTTGTCACAGAGATGTGCAACCACTGTAAGATGTAGCGATCAGCACTGATAGAACCCCCATAAGCTTTATATGACTTCGTGTCAGTTATAGCCAAGTGTTGACCCAGTTTTAGTTGGAGTAACCTGGCATGTAGACCTTTCCAATTTTGTACAAAGGATGCCAGTCTTCTCTAATATTCTGTGAAATTTTTGAGACTTTGAGTGATTGGATCTTTATGAAATTTGCCCACCCACACTCATTTGCATAAGAAAATATAGTCAATCCTGTCAATAGCAGCCATCCATGGGAAAAGGCAAAACTGGCCTTTGTACTCAGGTGACTTCTGTACACAGGTTCACCTTTTAAAATTGGTTTTTGAACAAATACTATGCACCGAATATCATTATTGTTATTATCATTATTATTATTATTATTATTACATTGTCAAGATTGTTTTATGTGCACTATTCAACAAAATCATAAAATAAGTGTATATGTTGTTTTCTCCCAAATTTATGTTCCATGCAAGATTACCGTAACCTGCTCACTTTAATCCATCCTATAAATTAAATCATTACTGACTTAAAATAATCACCGATCTTAGTTTGTTTTGTGCACCATATTAAAAATAATATCTGGATAGGCCAGTTGCTCAACTTGCCGAGATCAAAAGACGGTCGGCTTATGTGAGAAGCCTGTGATGAACAGGAAATAAAAAAAGCCATATATGACTATTCTTTGTGACCCATGAACCAAAACTTCGCCAGCCTTTACAGACAAGTTTTAAATATTGAATGACCCCTGACCCTAATGAAAAGGGATGTAACTCGTATCTCTTCTCAAAAACAACTTTATTCTTCAGAAATAGCTTTAATACACAGGCAGATAGATGGAGATATCAGACTATACTTGTCACACTGGTACAAAAGGTGACATTCATTTATGCTGCAATAACACACATACTTTTCCCACCATCGAGCAAACAAATTGCTTCGACCCTATACTCTAATGATAAAAACTGCCTCGCTTTTGACTTTGACATATTGGCACTTTTGAGTTACATTGTCAACAAGATTGGAGTACAAGTACAAGTGAGATAAGAAATGATTGCACATCGGTTGACATGATATTTCGTTATCTAAACAATGCCTTCCTCATGAAGCAAAAATTTAGTTTGCATTGACTGACCATTCACTCTAGATACATGCCAGTGACCGCTTATGGCAGGGAGAAACCATTGTTTGGTTAGGAAACACCTGGCTGCAGAGCCTGGAAAGCAGGTGACCTTACATACAGCACATTTATATATGAAATTTGCCAGGGAGGAATTAGAATGGCCATTGTAAACAGGTAACCACTGAGTAAAGGTGACTGTTAGGACAGGTTTGACTGGCAGTGTATTTTTTAATACATCAAACGATTTGAAATTTTACAGACTTGTCACTTAAACTTAAAAAAAAATTTGAGCAAAATCAGAACAGTAGTTTCTGAGATACTTTGGAGCAAAGTTACTAATAAACGTTTGTTTTCCCAAGAAAGGTATTGTTTAGGTAAAAACATATCATGTGAATTGATGTGTAAACATGCCTTATCATGCTTATATTCACCTTACTCCAGTCAGTCTGTCAGTGTAACTTTTAATTTCTCCATTACTATTTTAAGAAATTTGTTCAGGTAAATACTCAAAGTAAATCATCATTCTTATTATAGTCAACCCAATAACACCACTTTTTTTTCAGGCGGGAGGGTGGTATTTGCTAATAATTGTATTAATGTATTCGTCTGAAACGAGTATTAGAGCTCATTTTACAATGAAATTTGTATTTGTTGTAAGTAAAATAACTTTCTTAAGCATTATAATAGTATTGAAAGTCTCCATAAATCCATATGCACCAAATGCATTGTGGTCCAAGAAAAACAATCAGATAGTCATAATGTACATGCCAGATCTTCATTAAATAGCCGTCCATGTTTGAGATGAAAATGTTAACAGGCATTTAATTATTAAGTTACTCTTTTTGTTCCAAGAATAGATAATGGACCAACATTACAGTCACTATTTCATCTTAGATATTCTGTTCGGAATGCTTAAGGAACTATGCCAAATTCTGCAAGAACACAGAACTAAGGATGAAAACTTGTGCAAATTTGATCATAACTACATGATGGGAACAGTGTTTCTACTTAAAAAGGTATCACAACTCTGAACAAAGGTGATGTGTCAGTCATCGGGTTGACACTTTGTATATTTGGCTAAGGTCTGTTCAGTTTGTACAGATATCGTGCTGATCTACCATCATATATGTTCATGTAACTAACATAGAGGAAAAACTTGAAATAATCTCTCAGAAACAGCTTGTTTTTACATTTGATTCTTGTCTCACTCTACAATCATGGAAAAAAATATTTTATTTTAAAGCAGTGTTCTACAATTATTATATATATTTTTTTAATTTTGAAGAAGTTTCTGATATCAATTAAACTTCTCAAAATGATAGTTATTGAATTGTAAATGAATGCAATATCAAGAAAATTATTTCAGTTTAAAGTTTTCAGGATTCATTTTACTGTTTCTTCATTATTTCATTGATTGCAATAGCTACTGGTCAGCTTTATGCACCTTTACATGGCATTTCTCCCATCATATTTTACTTGGTCAGTAGCAAAATGTAGCGCTGTTGGATAGTTATCATATATTTTTGCTTATAGGTCAAGTCCAACTGCAAGCTGCATGGACCCAGATCTGCTGTCACATAATGCACTGGCAGATCTAGATATATGCAGTTTTGTTAAGATTAAGCTGTAGAACAAACAACATAGACCCTGACCATGCTGGTGCATTATGCGACAGAAGATCAGGGTCTATGTTGTTTGCAGTTGGACTCGACTTATAAGTGAGTATATATGGTAAGTAAATTCACAGAAATAAAAAAATAGATTAAAATGGCATTAAGACAAGTATAACCTCTTATCTCTTTGACTGTGATCAATTTAATGCATACTTTTATTTTCATTACAGGAAAGTGATGAAACATGAAGGACCAAAGGCATTTTTTAAAGGAGGCTTTTGCAGAGTACTGGTCATAGCTCCATTATTTGGTATAGCACAGACAGTCTATTTCCTTGGAGTAGCTGAATTTTTACTTGGATACAAGAAACCATAGTAAGCCAGCAGATGTACTGAGAATTTTCCATTTTTTGCATGGTACCAATTTTGGGGATTTTTCATGGTTGCTACAAACCATGAATTTTAAGACTCAATGAAATATGATCTTTTTATGGAAACAATTAGACCCCTTTCCCATATACCTGAAATTAAGTATCAACAAAAATGTCATTTTTCCCCAAACCACAAACATTGATACCCAGGAAAAAAAAATTAATTCACAGTATGTGAATCTTAAACTTCTCAACCGTCATAATTATGAAAACAATTCTGTGGTAAGAGGATAATTCTTTTGTCAAGAAGAGCACCCACTATTTCTCGTTATCTAAGTTATAAATGTAATGTTTTAATTGTTATACAGTATCAAGAGTTTTGAATCTCTTTTGTGAGAGCATACACTGGCAACATGGATTTTTTCAGTTATCAAAAATGGCCAATTAACCATTTAAGGTTTTTAATATTTCTGTACGATATGTACTCACTTATAAGTCGAGTCCTACTGCAAACTGCAATGACCCAGATCTGGCGTCGCATAATGCGCCAGTAGATCTGGGTCTCAGCAGCTCATTAAGAGTAATCAGCAGAACAAACAACATAGACCCTGACCATGCTGGTGCATTATGCCACAGCAGATCAGTGTCTGTGTTGTTTGCAGTTGGACTAAATTTATAAGTGAGTATACATGCTATGTGTCCTAAGCATATCTCAGGTTAATATCTCATTAAGATATTGTGACATCCATGTTATAGCATTCATTTCCTCTACAAATTGCCCCACATGGGTCAGAAGTCATAACACTTGTCATTATTGCCATCGAGGTATGACTTTTAGATTATGCACAGAATCAATAGTTATCAGTTCCAGTCAAATTTACCTCCCATGCAAAAGGTGGCCACCATCCTTTTTGGGACATATGTCCATAGCATTAATATTGAGGAAATAGTAGTAACTTGTCACTTGTCACAAAAGAAAGAACTGGCCACAGAAATACAGCGAGTCTTGCATAGAGCTTTGGCTACACCTTGATAATAGTTATGCTACATTTTAATAACAGGTAGCCTTGTGTAAATTTATCAATTTTTATGGAGTCGGTTTCTGTTTGACATTTCTTATGGGCAGATGATCTGTAACATGACATGCATTTATTGCAAGGGAGGTAATTTTGAAAGCTATGACATCATATGAAAACTATATAAACACAAATATGTACAGATGTCTTAGACTGGATATAATCTTTGCCTGAGGCTAGATATTACCACCAGCAATATGTATATATATCTTGCTGATTTTATTGAGTTTTGTCATGGGTGATTAAGGTCTTGATATAATGGAATTGTGTTGATCTCCATTTAAAATAATAGTTTAAATGTTTGAAATCTGCTTACTGTGTGTGCATATTCATTTGGTCCTGTTGGTTAATACCAAGATGCTTGTTAGCACAATTGCACAAAAATATACCCACTTAAGTTTGACAAATAAAATTTGGCAGGCATTCGTTTTATGCATATCTTGATGACCTGATTAGATTTTAAAACCATTGCTGCAATTTGTAGCTCTACTGGTCATAGACCAAAACAGCTTATGGGATGGCCTGCTGGATGTTGACCATCATCCATCATCTGTCATCCATCCATCCATTAGCACAAGTTTGTTATCGCTGCTCCTCCGAAACTGCTTCAATATGTGTGCCATAAAACATGGCACACATATTCATCCCATGATCTAGTTGGTTCTAAATGCAAATGGTTAGGAGATCTAATATGGCTGCCACAATGGCTATCTTGAAAATCTTGTTATCACTACTCTACCTGATTGAGAAATCATATTGACTTGGGGTTTTCACCACAAGACTTCTTATGATGTCTAGTTGGTCCTAAATGCAGATGGTGCCAATCTTATACCAAATATGGCTGCTTTGATGTCCTTCTTGAAAATCTTGTTATCGCTACTTATCGTGAATGGACGATTTTATTGGCATAGGGTTTTCACCAAAAGTCTTCTAATGATGTCTAGTTGGTCCTAAATGAAACTGGTGCCGATCTTACATCCAGTATTGCCACTACAGCAGTTAATTTGAAAATCTTGTTATTCCTTGATAATATCAGAGATGGTTTTAACACTCAGGATTTAAAAAGAAGAAATGGTCTAATCTTGAATTCCTGGAAATTCTTTTCATACAGTAGAGCAGGGGTCTCCAAACATTATAAGACGAGGGCCATGTTAGATTTTTGAAGGGGGTTTGCGGGCTGAAGCGACTGTGAAAAATTTAAATATATGCAAAATTGTTTTAAAAAAGTACAACACTTTGTGGGCCAGACAAATCGAAGCCACAGGCCGGATCTGGCCCGTGGGCCGTAGTTTGGAGATCCCTGCAGTAGAGTGTCAGTCTCTTCAATGACTCTTGTTTAATTTTGTTTACATTTTTGGACTTTGACCTTATTTTTGAGGAAAATCTTCTTAGCATTATTAACCCTTCACCTTGCATAAGCGCTTTTGGACGCCTCTACCGCATTCCAATGGAAGTGCTTTTTGGTGCATCGGTTCGATTGCATACAAGTGCATTTGGATGCCTATACACCATCTGCAAAGAAGCGTGTTTCGATGCCGGCAGTAAACATAGCCATTTTGAGATTGTTTTCGTACTGCCAACTTTCGGGAAAACCCCTTATTAGAAATTACAGGCATTGAGGTAAATTACCATTATGTCACATCAGGTGGTTGCTATTTAAGATATAGTCGTAATCTGCTATATAAAGTAAGTGGGTCGGATTCTCCACTATCCCAAATGGAAGCCCTGGATTCTGTTCAGCACTTTCTTGAGTTTGGATGATTAGAATTATGATTGAAGGTTTCAATAAGTCAGATATAGGTTCCAATATTAATGTAGGCAACACTGATGTTTTATAATTTTTTATCAAATTTGGATGATTTAGTGATACAGACGTAGACAACAAACTGGTAGATTTCGGGGTTGAGTAAGGTCAGCTATGGTTTGTCACACAACTTCATTGACTTGATGGTGAATGAGTTCTCTCAAGAATTTCAAGCATATAAAAATTTCTTCCATAAAAATAATTATGCAAGTATAAAGATCAGATTTTACTCTTAAACCAATCTATAGATAACAAATCTCTACAAAAAAGGTAAAATGGTTAAACTTTATGTCGAACTTAACATGTACTACACTGCGATAAATTTTACAGGCAGGCCTATTCACATAGAGTCATTTAGGTAACAGGTGTTCTATTAATAACACACTGTACTCTGTGACTTTGGCACATGTATATCGACAGCCTACACAGTAACAGACACTATGAGGTAAAGGGTTAAGGAAAGACCACTTGAGGTGGACAAATGAAATTTGGTTGGCAAGTTTGTATGCATATGTAGATGACCTGATTAGATTTTCATGCCATTAAAGCAATTTGTCAAATTTGTGTAAAATTTGTGAACTTCCAAGGGCATACATGTTGAACAAACACAAATCAAGTTCTTTTCAATTTTACACGAAATAGTTTGCTTGTAACAGGATATTTGACTTACTCAGCAATGGTTTTATAACCCACATCGCCTTTATCAAGTCAGGTGTATATAGTAATCGTCATGTCCATCTTTTCATATGTCACTCACTAACGCATCTAGTCCAACAGTGTTTAATGGATTGCCAGAAACATGGTAAATGTTATGGTGATCACCTGAAGTTACGCGTAGCAAAAAATCACTTTGCTACTGCAATTTTTGTTAGAGGTATTGCTCTTTTTGTCTTGTAGCAGTGTATGATACAATCTTGGTAGCACAACTAGTCCTCCAGTTTTTTTAAACTTGGTAAATATTATGATCATGACAAGAAGCTGTGGATATAAACAATCACTTTAATCCAGCTATTTTGTAAGAGTTATGGCCCATTTTGTCTTGTCGTAATATATGACACAATCTCATTAGCACAACTAGTCCCACAATTTTTTATGGATAGCCCTCAAACTTGGTAAATATTATGGTTATTACCTGAAGAGGCACATATCGACAAATCACTTTGCTCCCACAATGTGTTAGAGTTAGTGCCCTTTTTGTGTCTGCAGCTTAATGCAGAGTATTGCAAATCTTGTTAGCACAACTAGTTTTTCCTGCAGTTTTTTATATGGATTGCTATGAAACTTGGTACATATTATGGTCATCATATAAAAATGCCTGGACTGACCAGTCTTTTTGTTCCCATGGTTTTTGTAAGAGTTATTGCCCTTTTTGGACTTACAGCTGGACGCAGTGTACGTCAGAATTTTGTGAATGCAAATATTCGTGCAATTTATAGTCGATTTCAGTGAAACTTAGTAAATATTATGGTCATCGTCAGATGATATGCATATTGACAAATCATTGTGCTCACACTATTTTAAGAAGAGTTATGTGCTTTTTTTGTTACTATAGATTCATCTCCATCATAGGGTAGGATTGGAGGGCAGGCATGGGTATATTTGTGTGAGCAAATTGCTTACCATTCCTTTAGTTTATCATGACTTGGGCACCTTGATAGAGGTAATTTTCAGCCCAAATTATGTAGATAAACCTAGGTTACTCTTACTGGTTGATTTTGATCATGTTTGAAATTAGGTTTTCGATAATTTTAACCCAATATGGTTATTATTTCTGTGTGTCTCTCTCTAGATGCCCATTGCAGGTTGTGGAAAGTAGAATAGGCCTAATGCAAGATACAGCATGTTGTAAGAGGTGACTAATGGAGATAACCTTTTTGCCCAGTAATGCATCCTGTGATAATGTTCCAGTTGAGAATGGCTTGGAGTTTTTAAAAGAGTGCAGTTTATATAAAAAATTTGACTTTTTATTTTAAGGATTTTACATATCTTGCCTTTGTTTTGTATGCCTTTTTTTGTGATATCTAAATGTACTAAGTGCTGGAAAGCCAGGATTGTGCTGATGTGCTCTCTACCCTATATATACATAGTGTTTAGATGTCTTTTTTGTTTTTCATTTTTATGTATAATATGTATAATTTATTAAATGCAAATTATATGTGATATATATTATATATTATATAGATTATCTTATATATTATACATATATGAGAAAAGTAAATTTTACAAAGTTGTAATGACATATGAAAAACTTCCTATTTTAATTTTGGAAGTTCAACACATGAGATATCATTAGTTTTGTAGCACAGAAAACTGTGTTTAAATATATGGGTTTCCTTAAATATGTCTGCATAATTATTATTACATTTAAAAGATAACATCATATTTTTGCCAGTCAATATTGGTATAAATATGAAATACTAATAAGTTTGCAGAATTAAGGCTGATTTATGCAGTCACTTTTTGGGGTGTTACAGATGCTTTAAAGTTACAGACCTGATTCATCAAAGAATTGTAAAGAAATACCATATATTTTGTAGCCAAGGTTCTGATCTGTACCCATGTCTACATATAGATTGATAGAAAAGCTGTTTCCAGTCATTTTCATTGTATGCAGCTGCAAGCCACTACAACCAGTTACAATCATTCATTGATTTGTTGCTTGCTTGATTGAGTGGTGTTTAATGGCACATAAGTATATGAAAGGTTATATTGAGATGAGCCTTGCCCAGAGACACACAATGGCAGCCAATCAGGCCTGGCCTTGGCAATATTTGAACTGACACCCTTCTGGCATGTTTGTCACAAAACCATCTGAGCACAAAAATTGATTTCAAACTCAAATCTCCAGTTAATTAGAAAACATGATTAGAGTCCTTTGACACCAGTGAAATTGTGCTGATAAGAAGAGAAAACAAAATCAAGCTTATTCTGACATTTGGTTAATTCTATATCTATTCTGATAGCTTTTACAGAATTTTTACATTTATCATTTTTATCTTTTATTTTGTAGTACTTAATGTTTACATTTATTTGGAAGGGTTATCTTCCTTAAGATATTTTGCAATTCTTTATATTTACATTTTTAGAACTTCACTTGAATTGGCACCATATAGCCAGCACTGTGCTGATGTGCCATTAAGCCTGAATACATACATACATGCCATTATTCTTGCCATTATTCTGAGTAAAGTTATAATTCAATTAGTATTCAAAGTTGAAAGTTTTGAAGTCCATTTTTTGTGCTCAGGCAATTTCACGACTACGGATGCTAGGTTACAAGTTAGGCATGACAACTGGAGTTGTAGCTACTCCTTGCTTTTGTTGCAAACATTAACGAGATAAGTGACTTTAATTCCAAATTGCTGAAATTTAAACAATGTTCCTCCATTATCAGACTGAGAGGGGGTCCCAATAGCAACAATAGTATTGTGATTCATATAGAGGTAGAACACATTAATAGATCAACCCAATTTATGTTTGGCACATATACCTTCTTTCCCTCCACCACACAATCAAAAGCATTCAGATTATAAGATGTTACATATCCATTCAAAGTCGCCCTTTCAATGGACTGTGCCATTTTCCATGTACAAATCAATGATTTTACACAGAATTCTAGTAACTGGTTTGTAATGCCTCTAAGTGGAGGCAACTCATGAGGTGAGGCCCAGAAATACATGTACTGAGTAGCTTGTCATTCCACCAAAGTGTAGAGATGGTTAAAGATAGAATCTCGGCTTGTCAGGATATCCAACTGATAACAAATTTGTGTGTGTTATTTTTCCTATACTGAATCATAATTACAAATAAAGACTAATTTATAGCACAATATGTTGCAGTCAAAAGTCATACTTGGAAATGTCTGTGAATATCATTTTGTGTTGAAGATGGCCTCTAGATGATTGATAACATGGCTTTACACTAACCTTTATATTGTGTTTTAATTGAATGTTGATATATAAATATAAAGAAAATCATACTTATATCAGTTTTGTTATATAGTTAAATTTATTAATTTGTTAAAATCAGTGCAAAATATGTTTTGCACTGATGGAATGTTTCCTACAATGTTATTTCCTGATGCATTTTATATTCTTCAGGAGTAATTATATCCACACAAAATTTAATTTCTCATATTTTGCAGTAATAGTTAATGTTTTTATGTAATTTATTGATTTTATGTACTTAATGATGTTACAAGTTTTACAGTGTAATTACTTTATTTACACATGTGCCCAAGTATGAACAGTATAGACCAAGAGCTACCTTCACATAAGGTACTAGCAAATTAAGGTTTAGACTTTTTGTTGACTTTTAACATGAATGGGCAACATTCTCTTTGATCTTCCTATACAAGAATCCACTTAAAATGAAAAAGAAAGCTACTAAACTGTGCAATTCCATATTAGAATTTTGAATGTTAATGCACAGTTCAATAGTTGACTAAGAATGTACTGTTGGTCTCCTTATGTTTCATTGGCAGGGTTCAACCATTCATTAATGTCGGAATTTCAGCTATTAATGCACAGGCTGAAATTTGCCTGATTCCTGACATGTACCATATATACTCGATTATAAGTTGCTTGACTATAAGATGACCGCTCCCTCCCTTTTCAGGGCTGCAAAAAGCTAATTTCTCTTTGACTCTCCTATAAGTTGGGGTGTATTTTGCGAGTCAGATCCATCGGAAAGAGTGACTTGTTGTCAGCGAGTCAGAGTTGCTCTTTGGAAAAATATAGAAGCCAAACTGGATGGATAGATAGATATATATATAGGTAAAATAAAAGACAAAACCAGTGTAAAATACAATTATATTGTTGAGTGGAATATGTCACAAATAAATTGACAACTTACATTTGTCCATCTTCTTGTCATAAATCCATAGAAATCCATAATGCTTGACATTTTAAATCTGTTTATGTGATAAATCCATGAATTCTATTATAGGTCACATACCGGTATAAAAATAGTAGCCCAGAATGATCCGATTCACAATATCCTGTAATATGTTAATTCCACACGTCTTACAAAACAACAATGAAATTCAAGTCCACACTTTTGTGATTCACAGTATCCTATAAATATCACTGTCTAATGTCATCTGGTACAAAGCCCAAGATTTCATTCTCATTGTCTGAGTAACCAAATAAAGTTCTGAAATCCTTCATCATCATCTAGTCATCGTAAATATTGTCAGGCTATGATTCCTTGTCTTTACGGTCATATGTGGATGCTTCTGAGTTTGAGCTCTCTAAGTGGCACTTCGAACATACAGTCTGTGAAATCTATTAAAGGATACAACTGAACAGGTGTCAATTGTGCAGCAAGATCACAGGGAGTTCAAATAACCATCCTCTGTTACTTGGCACTGAACAAGTATCAAATGTGCGGCTCAATCAAAGGGTTGTCTTATGAAAAAACAAAGAGGGTGCTAAGTGATTAGGGTCAAACACTCACAGGGAGTTGTAGGACTCTACTTGGCACTGAACAAGTGTCAAATTCGCAGCTCGATCAAAAGGATTGTCAACTTGAAAACAAAGTCGATGCTGCTTTTACAAGCCAATGGTTTATTGGCCCACGTGCACTGGCAGATAACTTGGAAAATATCACTTGGGAATTAGATCTGGCTTATGGAAAAAGAAAATATAAATCAAATCAAAACTTTTATTGCATCAAACACAAACAGTGTTTATACAGTGAAACACAAAATATAATACAAATACACGTTGTTCGGACTTGCACAAAAATGGGAGCAATATACTTGCTAGTAAACACCCATGGTAAACAACATTGATGGACACTTCACTTTACAGTGGTAATATTTAATTTACCGGCAATATTTTCAAATTATTAGAATCCAAATAACTGTAGATACAAGTATTGTGTCATGAATTTTTCCAGTCTAAATCATCTTTTGCATAAATTAATCCTAAACTCATTCTTGCAATGAAAAACACCAAAATTAAACAAAAAATGTGTGACTAACTTAAAAGAACATTTATCTCACTTGCATAATCTGTAACATTACAATTTTGATACTAATTTGATCACTCTAAGGGATTGTGTGAAGAAATTATGGCATGGCAGCAAAATCATGGCATGGTGGAAAACATATGACTGGCATAGAAGGCACGGTGGTCCGATACGTCGTAATGGACTGGGAAAAGCCCAGATTATATACTTGCTTATAAGTCGAGTACAACTGAAAACGGCACAGACTCAGATCTGCCATTGCATAATGCACTGGCAGATCTTGGTCTCTGCAGTTTGTTATGTGTTATCAGTAGAACAAACAAGATAGACCCTGATCTGCTGGTGCATTATGCGACGGCTGGTATGGATCTATGTTGTTTGCATTTGGACTCAACTTATAAGTGAGTATATACAGTACTAGACTACTACAATACAACTAATACTACTACTGCTTCTACTGTTACTACTACTAATGGTCTGTAAAGAGGAAAAAAGTTGTGATGATGATCACCATCATAATAATGAAAAATTTAATCAATTCAGAAAAGAAGAAGAAAGAAAACTTTGTACACTAGTGACTAGTGATAGCCTTAGTATCAAGTTTCAAACTGCCCAGTCTACCCTTGAATGTATTATGTATTAACATTTTTAATTAATATCAAGTATCAAACTGCCCAGTCTACCCTTGAATGTATTATGTATTAACATTTTTAATTAATATCAAGTATCAAACTGCCCAGTCTACCCTTGAATGTATTATGTATTAACATTTTAAATTAATATATACAAGATCAGTTATTTACATAGCATACAAATATGTTTCATCATCCTAAATCAGGCTATGGGTGATAAGGATTCGAAAGCTCTGGTAACTTTTCATTGATTTCTCTTATCTAAATACCTTTTTTTTATTGTAATACATATTTTAAAACTAACTTGTTCCATTTGAATTCTAGATTGATAAAGTTTTGACCATACAAAAATTGTGTAATGGTAATTATATCATTGACACCAAAATGATTGATGTGTCGAACCCTAACTGTACAAGTGTGAGATATACCGAGTTCAAATGTACAGTGATTGGATCTTATAAATCACAAAGTTTTTGTGAGCATAACATTTTAGCTAATTTAGCATTACATTAATTTATTTGCCAACATTTTATTAATGTCTGATTTTATCAATATAGTGGTACATAATGCATTTTGCCATTTTAATAAATTGAGAAATTAATGGTGTGAATATGCTGAATTATATTATCATTACTGGACTTGAGCAAGTAGATGTACATTTATTTTATTTTGCAGTCATTTTTCAGACCTATATGTTTTTTGTTACTCTCTTTCAGACATAAAAAAAATAATGCTAGAAAATGTCTAATTACTGTATATACTCTCTTTTAAGTCGAGTTCAACTGCAAACAACACTGATTCTGATCTGCCATCGCATAATGTGCTGGCAGATTAGGGTCTGTGTTATTTGTTCTACTTATTACTCCTACCAAACTGCATAGACCCAGATCTACTGGCGCATTATGTGATGGCAGACATGGGTCTGTGCAGTTTGCAGTTGGACTTGACTCATAAGTGAGTACATGTATATACAGTACGTGAACCAATTCTTTTTGGTTTATAAACAGAGAATATTAATATGTCATTGGGATTCAATGTAGATGGAGTGGAGATGAGAAAATAAAGGTTTGTAATACAAATGGTTAGCAAAAAGCTTCAGTAGACATCTATTTTCTTTATGCACAAAATTAGTATAAACATTTAATATTGGGCAGTTCTTAAATTCTCATGACTTGCAAGTACAGGTAAGATTAATTGTCAGGTATCATTTTCATTAAAATTATTTAGATGTGGTTTTACAAATATATGATAGATGTCTCACTGATGTTTCCATGGCAATGTAAACAAAAACTAAAATACTACAGAATGTTTCATATCTTTTAGTCCCTTTAATAACCCTTCTTTTGTCAAATAGTTCCTGTAGATTTTTATTTTATGGTTCAGTAATACTCATAAAGACAACTAAATATTACACTCCCATTAACATTTGTCCTCATATTGTAAGACCAGACAATACAAGTGTAATTGTAAATAACCCCATATATTCATGGATTACAGTGGTTGTCATTTGGAATAGAATACTCACTTATGTTTAACTGCTTAAGATAATATTACTCATGTAATGACAACTGCTTATGCAAAGATTACTCATCTCTTTATGATTCTATTAATAACTACTGAATGTTTCTATTTTTGGGGTATTTATTGGAGGAGTTACTGCCCTTTACTCCATGACAACATTGTCATGGAAAATGAAGCATCACACAAAATTACCTACCTCACACCATTTTGTTCATAAGGGGACAATCCTAAATTAAATCCTATGGTCTTTTATTAGGTAGCTATAATTTGGTTTATTATACCTGTATTTTCAATTTATTTTTGAACATGCTTAAATTATCTGATTTTTGCAATTGAATTCAATTTAAGGTCAACCATTATCACATACTGTGACTTCTCAGGATTATTTCCAATCGAGCCTCAAAGAAATGAGATTGCTTTGACAACATTTCATTTTATGTCATTGTAACAAGCAAATCATGAATTTTTTTTCTTCCAATTAATCATTTTTAACATGTTTGAAATGTTTCTGTAAAATAATTGCATAAGGATGCCACAGACTTATTTACAGACAGTTTCTATCTGGTTATCACAGATGCATGATAACTAATGGCCATTCTGTAATATAATTTCACATTTAAAAATATGGATAGAGGCAAAACTTTTTTTTAAAGTGTGGGCAGTAAAAATAATTTAAGCTGTACTTTATTTGGAAATTTAAAGTTTATGGGAGTTGGAGTCTTTGAAAGTATATCAAAGTCCACATACACTTAACTCTGGGAATAGACATACATTTTTGTTTGATTGTTTTTGTAGTTGAGAAGGTTATATTATTCAAGGGAAATAGAATAATCATTTGAATTTCTACCTAAATTTGTCAGTTTTTTACTGTCTTTGTGTGTGTGTGGTGAAATAACACTTGCTCTAAACTCAAAGAAACAGAGTACAGCATTTGGGGTAATCTGCAGTTTTAGTGAACAAGAATGACATTTCTTGGTGGCAGTTAATGATCTTTCATGCTGTAGATGTAAGAAAGTGAAAATTTTATTATCTATAGACGGATTATCACTGATTAATTCATGAGAATAGGCAACATCAGCATGATATAAAGTTTGGGAAATTGTTTACCTAGGTTGTGTTATTACAGTACTGCATAAGCCAGCTTAGTGAAATTGTAAACTGTTAAATTATGTGAACAGGTGAGTGATATCAGGCCCACTTGTGCCTCATATTAGTAAATGGGCCTTTTTTTCTTATAGATTTTGTACAAATTGTAAAGCCTCTTATCAGAAATATATTTTTCAGGTTCAGTTGACATGGATGAAGCAATGAAGCAGTTTACAATTAGTCATTTCAGGGTCTTTAGATCTTTAAAGCTTAGTACACGTGCCACTATCTAATACAGACTAGTATCATTTTGTACAGTATTTAATCGCCTGGAAGCAAGGATGTCTACCAAATGTGGGTTGAAATTGATTGAGCTGTTTTAAGCAGTTCATGAGAATTATAAATCATTCAGAGCTGCTGATTTTTGTTTATCATTTTGTCTTGGACAAAACATTAAACATGGTGATTTTTTTAACAATAAATCCAATAAACTTCACTTGTACAACATGATTTGTGTACACTGTACCAACATGTATTTGTGCACTATCACATACTTAATTGATGTGTTTCATAATTTGCAGTTTTTAGTAATTATCTATCGATTATATATATGAGCTATATCACTTATTTTCTTTTTTATTGGTTTTACAATGCACAGTAGTTTTACTAAAAATATTGTTTTTAAAGAAGATAGCAAGTGAAATTTGTTCTTTAACTGAAAGAAAGATGAAAGTCTGAGATCTGGACAAGTATATGTAGTAATATGACATTTTTTATGTTATGCAAAGAAAGTAAATATGAAAAAGGTTTAATTATTTTAATTTATACTATCAATTACACTTCCTTTGCGAATACTATTGTTCCATGTGATGCTTCTTTGATTGCAGAGAAGACAATGAAAAATCATCTCAAGACCTTTTAAATTAAATCTTTTGGAAGTGGAAGTGAAATCTATTTGTTTTCTAAAAACTAATAAATATTTCCTAACTAAAATACAACATGCCTGTACTCTTTGTTCCTGCATGCAGCAGCCATATTTGTTGTCTTGTGTTTTCCTCTAAATTCCAGTGCATTCCTGTCTTTACTATGATATTACACCTATCTTAGAGCGGATGGTAGATACTCTTCATTAGTCAGATGGTGACATTGTTTGCTCTCTGTTGGGAAAAAAGGTTAACATGAACATACCTTATATTGGGAGGCTGCTTACCCTTGCACATAGCAAACTGGAAATTGATCCTTGAACCACTCAGGTGCAAAGCATGTGCTGCACTGTGTCGTCCAGGAGATGAAAGAACTCCAGACAAGAAGAGAGTTGGTTAGGTAGACATCAGCGGTCAAGATAATTATTAGGTCTAATAAGAAATAATGGTTCTTGTACATTAGGTTTAGTTCTACACCACAAATCTTTACCATAGATTGAGGTCATTCAGACTCATTGGTCAATGATCTCCAGAGTCAACCATACCCAACTAATGTCTACACAGAGGTCTGTTAGACAGGGACATGTGTATTATGTGGCGTTCACTTGTACTCTTGTTTCATTTGCTTATATTTCCTGAACCCCTTGATGGAGTTTGTTCATACATGGAATAGATTAGAATAAAGCTAAGACAATTCATTCTGCAACTTGCTCGCTCAACCTTTTGACTTTTTGGTCAAAGTTGCACATTTTTGGCAATGCTATGGGGGTCTACATGCAGGCCATGGCCTTCTTGTTAGTGTTTGAAAACTCAACAAAAATTGACATCCTTATGGTGCAAATAATATCATCAAGTTCCTTTCAATTATAGTAGCTTCAAAGCTGAAAAATGAAAGTCTGAAATTGCATTGAATTTATACGTTGGAAAAAAACTGTAATTTTTCATTTCAAATTTAAACATATTTTCCATTTAATAACATGATTGATCCTGTTTTGAAATGAAATGTTGGAGTCGTCACTGTAGTTTTCAGCTGACATTAGAGTATATGAAATATTCCTTTTGTCATCTTGATCTTTCAAGTTGCCACTGCAAGAGTTTTATGATATGAAACAGTTTGTCCTATTCTTGATGGTTTTTACCTTGCCTACAAATGGTGAGACCCTAGGTATCAATTTTCCATTTGTAGTGGTGGTGTCAATAATATTTAGGTGCTGTGTGAAAATTGTTGAAAGTCATATATCTTCTTTATTAATGGTTGTTAGTCACCTGCAACTTTGGTATACACACACACACAAACATACACACACAATGCTTTAGTATTTGTGCCATGGTTTTTGTTCCTAGATTCATATAGTGTATTTACCCTCTTCAGCATGGACATTCAGTCTTGTTTACCAATCTCAGTTCTCTTAGCCACAAGAAAATTGAGGTAGAACATCATTTGGCCAATTATGTAACCTATTTGGAAAACAAAACTGTTCCATTAGGTTTGAAAATTCACATTTTGCCTCGTTTTGCAGGGGAAGCCTCCACGTCCATTGTCAATTAATTTCACTTCTTTCAAGCTTCTTCAACTCCTGAAAGTTAAATTTCTGCATCAAACTAGAGGTTGGAAGCAGGTATCAAATTTCAAATTGAACTTCTCATAAACAATTGTTATCAAAATACCTTTCATGGCTACATTTGAAAACTGAATAAATTTCAAATGAACCTAAAAATGCAACTGTTGTATGAACAACACAACAATTTTCAAGAGATCATGTAGTACAAAGAGATCCCAAACTTGAGTTTTTCACAGAATCAACAATAATGAAAAGAATAAAGTTTTGCAAGAAACAACTTTCCACAAATCAAAATATTGCTTGACTTATGTGAACATGAACAACCATTTTTACAAGAAAGAAGGCAACCCGATACTTTGCTACTTTGGAAGGAATGGAATCCACCTCGCACCTTCAGGAGTAAAACGATTTCTAGATGCTATTGAGAAAAGCTGCCAAAACATGAAGTTGTTTGACAATTTCCACTTTTGTGTTTTTACAAGATGGATGGGCCGAGGACCAGAACAATATCAAGCACAAAGCAAGAATTCTAGTGGGCAAAAACAGGGAGTGGGAAAGTATTACCAGCTGTGCCTACAGTGTGGTGAAGCAAATCACTCTACCTTCAACTGCCAACATAAGGAGCAACTTAAATGTCACTCGTGGATTTTTGGGCCACAATCAGTCCAAGTGCCATGGACATAATTAGGTTTATGGTCAAGAAACCATATCCATTACTACATTTAACAAATATTCAGTCCTGCTTGACATGTGCAAATTGCAATTCTGTGATGAATAACTGTGTATGTCTAAAGAGTGTTAGATTCGCATTGCAAAAGCTGTGTATATGACGGATTGACAATTGTCAATGTAAGCAGTAATGACAATACTAAAAGAGCATATAAAAATAGTACCCTGCTAAATGATGATTTACTTGACTCATGTATATCTGATTCATATTTATCTCCCTTGCTGACCCAAAATACTTGTAATGTGTTACACCTAGGATTAAGAAGTACAGGTATGCATATTGGTCACCTCAACATTAGAGGAATAAGAACAGCAGGTAAACTTGATTAAATTAAACTTATGTTACTATCTAAAGAAAATAATATATCAATGCTTTGTCTGAGTGAATGCAAACTTGGGACTGATCAGCCAGTCGGTGCTTTTCAAATTGAACACTTTCATTTTTTTTAGAAAAGAAGAAATTGATGGATCAGGAGGTTTGGTGGTCTGTGTGCATGATGGTATTATATGTAAATGCAGGGAAGATTTGGAAGTTAATGATTTCGAAAGTATGTGGTTAGAAGTTTCACCTAAGAACAGCAAATCTTGTCGGTTACCTCTACAGGAATCCAAATTCTACTGTAAAATGGAATGAAATATTTGAATATTAGATTGAAGAAGTTCTAAATGAAGAGGGGAATTATTCCACTTTTAGGACATTAACAGGGACTTACTAAATCCACAAATTAAAAATTACTGGCTCAATTACATGTCCTCATTTGGAAAAAGTCAAACTTGAATTGACCACATTTATTTCAATTCCTTGAGTAACATACTTTTTATTTATGCCCCCTCCATTGGCCTATGTGGCCTTTACCACACATTTCTAACTCACAAGACCAATTATTTCGTCCCCAAATCATCTCACCATGCAATTTCATATAGATCTTTAAAAAACTTTAATGAGAAATTCCATGAGGAATTAAAGTATGTTCAATGGGATATTATAAAAATGTTTTTGATGGTGTCGGTGATGCTTTACATTCTTGGTATTCACTCTTTAAAGATGTAATTGACAGGCATATTCCTTTGAAAAAGCAGAATCAAACGTATTAATCAGCCAAACTGGCTTGCACCTGAAATCATTCAAGCAATTAAATCAAGCTGGCTTACACCTGAAATCATACAAGCAATAAAAACACATAATCAATACAAACACTGGGAAACACTGACCAATACAAAAAAGTGAGAAATGAAGTTGTACGACTCAGAAGGTTATCAAAAACATCTCATTACCAACAACTGATTGATGAATCAAAATAAAACCTAGAAAACATTTGGAAACTTTAAAGAACTAGGAGCTGGTAAAGGTCATTCTCATTCATATTCTAATAATTGTTGGACCTTAAGAAAAGATGATGTATGTATCGATAATAATCAAGATATTGCCAATGAGTTCAATAACTTTTTTGATACTGTTGCTGATAATATTAAAGAACCAATTACTCCCTATAATCATGATAAACTTTAACACCTTTGTAAAGAAAAAACCCCTGAGAGTACTTTCTATGAAATAACCTTTATAACTGACAATAAAGTACTTAAACATCTGTAAAATTTAGAAGTAACAAAGTCCACAGGTGCCGACTTCGTTGGACCAAGATTATTGTGGACAGCAAGCACCTTTCATTTCAGAAACTATAACATATATATGTAAAATATTAGTATAAAAGCAAATACATTTCCTTACAAAGTGAAACCTGTTCATAAATCTGGTCATCGTGATGAAATAAATAATTTTAGACCCATCTCAATCCTTCCTGTCTTAGCAAACATTCTTGAAAAACATTAACATGACTCCTTAATGATTTTTCTTGATGCACCCAATCTATTGTGTGACAGACATGCAGGCTTTCGCTCAAATAATTCAGGTGAAACTGCTATTCCTAGTATGGCTGAAAAATGGCACAGCTTTAGATAATTGGAAATCTAGTGGGAGTTGTGTTGGTTGATTTTAGGAAAGCTTTTGATTTAGTTGATCATTATATTTTACTTGAAAAATTAAAACTTTACAAGCTTAGTAACAACTCATTAAATTGGTTTAAGTCATATTTGAAAGGAAAAAAAACCAAAAAGTTGACATAAACAATGTCACATCAGACGAAACACTTGTGACTTGTGGAATACCTCAAGGATTTATTTTAGGGCCGTTACTATCTCTTTGGTTATACATGATCTACATTTGCATACAGGAAATACTGAGAATGATCTCTATGCTGATGACACTATCTTATAAGATATTAGTTCATCTAAAAATACTAGAAAGAAACTTGCACAATGCTCTTGTGAAACTCTTTATGTAGTGTAAACATAATAGAACGGGCATTAATTCAGACAAAACTAAAGTGATGTTGATAACCACACATCAGAGACGTAAGAAAATTAAAGATAATATTCTCCACATAAATTTTAATGACGTGAAACTGACAAATGTTATGCAAGATCAACTTTTAGGTCTTCAAGCTGATAACAATATGTTTTGGTCAGAGCATATCAGTATTGTTACCAAAAAGATGTTTAAGAATCTCTGGTTACTAAAAAATATAAAGAATTCCTAACCTTTAACCACAGGATAATTGTTTTAAATTAAAGTTATGCACAACGTCGTCTGGACTATTGCAACATAATATGGGGTAATGCTTGTAAAACAAGTTTGTTAAAAGTGGAAAGACTTAAAAAATGAGCCATCATAATTATTCTTGACAATAATGTTGATAATGTCTACAAAGCTATCAGCGATGAATGATTTGAAGATCATGACTATCTATGAAAGAATATGTTTACAAAAGCTAAATTTATGTTTAAAGATTCTAATGTTTCTATGCTCAGCTATATTAATGATATGTTCAGTAAAAGGACAAATAATACCAATATTATGTGTATGTGAGAGTGTCTGTGTGTGTGTGTGAAACAGTTTTCAATCATGCATGTTTGTGTACACAATGCTCTGTGTACTGAATCCATACTCGGTTGCTCTTGTGTACACAAATCCATAATACCTTTTTTGTATGATACTTGTTTCCCAGCTGCATTGTATATATTTGCCTGTACATATGTAAATAAATGAGAACCACAAGGGAGATTAGTTTTTGCACTAATTGTGTCACTCTCATTAAAATAAAGACTTTATTATTATTATTATTATTATTATTATTATTATTATTATTATTATATCAATACTGTTCTAAACTTGGCATCGGTTGAGTCGTCTGACTCGGACACCAAAGATCTCAACTTTTGACTCTAGCTCAAAACATACAATGTACGCGAACTGAAATAAAGATTCGAGAGTTTTGTATCTAGAATCGGATTCAAGGAAAAGTTTAGAAACTGTGCTGAAAAATCCAATTCCAGTAATGATGAGTCCCATAGGTTAAGACCAAAAAGTGATTATGTTCCACCCAATTCTTATTTGCGTTGGAATATTACATAAATTCGTATAAATAGGGCCATACCAGAAAGGACAATCTAACCCATCAGGAAAGACAGTTGCTGAAAAATGAAATTAAAAGTAAAGAAAACTGTACGAAGATATTGTCATCAAGCCAGCAGGCATAGGGTGCTGCGTTGTTGTCATGAATACTGTCTGAATACATCACTCAGATGAACTGGCAATTTATAGACGGGAGGTTTTATAAGAAACTTTGACATGATTCAACACCTGAGCACACTGAAATTGTGCGCCAAACGTTAAAAGACCTGCACAACGCAGACACATTAATTACATAACACTGACTTACTTCCTACCGGTTGACCATATGGCAGAGAGATTTTATATACTCCCCAAGATACGCAAAAAAGGGAACCCAGGGAGGCCAATCATTTCCGGCAACGACCATTCCACTGAAATAAAAAATGTTGAATTGGTTGACTATCACCTTCGGCCTTTAACGGAAATACTGCTTTCACACATCCAAGATACTTGACTGCCTCAACAAAACATTAAAAACTAACTTTCCAGACAACACTTTTCTCGTCACTATGGATGTCTCTTCCTTATACACCAACATCCCAAACGATGAGGAAATCGAGCCGGCATGGAATCATGGGAAAGTTGGCCTGATCCTTCCTCCCCCATTGACTATTTGGCCAAGCTTTAACCCATGTTCTTAAGTTGCTTTTCGGTTGGTGGGTTTTAACGGCACTGGCTATATAATTCTGAAGATATTGGAGCAAAGTGCCTTCCCCAAAGACACTCCGAGGCAGCCGACCAGGTCTGGCATTGGCGGGTATCGAACTCGCGATCCTTGGAGTACAAATCAGACGCCCTACCAGCTGAGCTACAGCAGCTTCCTTCTTAAGTTGAACAATTTTGTGTTCAACAACCAGCACGTCTCGCAAATCAGTGGGAAGACTCGAACAAAAGCTCCTCAATCAGACACCCCATACACCCTGAAGCTGGTGCAGATTCATTGACTATATCGAATCAAATGTATCAAAACAGGTGAAAATTTCAAAATATTCGTTGAAATCACTCATGACTTCCATCCTACGATTAAATTTACGTCGGAGTCATCCAACGGTCAAATGTCTTCTTGAATATTCACTCTACCCTCATATAGGGGCACAAAGAAACTGACCTGTATTGCAAATCAAACTGACTCTCAACAGTATCTGCTCCCTACCATCTGTCACCTGACGCACGTAATAAGGAATATTTATTACGACCTGTGCGTTTGAGAGAGAGAGGATACATAAGGAAATACATTAACGAGGCTATGAACCAAACTAGATTCCTCGATAGAAAAGACCTCTTTAAATATAAAACCAAGGAGCCAAAACTGTAATCAAAATTTGTGCCATTCAATATGTTGGTGAAACCGTTGATTTCAGAAAACAAACGAATAACCATAAAAGCAACACTCGCAACAAAATCAACGCAGAACTCGCCAACCACTGCAACTCAACTGGGCATTCAGTAGAGGTTCTCGAGATGCTACAGATTGAGTCTAACCGGGGGTGGATAGATGTATAATGCGCAGCTAAGGAGCGATACTGGATACTGCACATAAGAACGCATGGGGACTTTGGCCCAAATGAAAAAATGTAACCTTCACAATGCAGTCTGCAGTCAAAATTTCAGGCATCATTTTATTACCCGCACGCAAATCTTGCGACAATATTTATCGAGTCTATATTCTTTAACTCTTTTACATGAATTATTATTATTATGATTTCGTTCAGTATCCAACTTCAACATTATCCTCACGCATTTCCTTTACTACCTCCTTTACGCATAACTTTACCGGAATATAATATCTTTAGTGCATATTGTAGTATCTGCTGTTGGATGGCAGTGATTTTCACCACGCTTGGTTTCCGTCTTTTGTCCTTTGCCTGGAATTGGATCAAAACAATTTGGTTTACCGTCCTATAAACACGTAATTACACAGGTCATCCCATCTTTGATAATTTTTCTGCAGTTTTGCTATTCTGACAACAACAAAAAATAGGCATGTAGTTTATTCACGTTAAGACAGTTCGACTTTTTCTTATTTCTTATTTTCCACTATTTAACTATTGTTTGTAGATTCCCGCTGTCATCCAAATATGCAATAGTCCAGGTTTTCTCTCATCTTTTGTGTTTAGTGTTTTGTTTTGTCGATGTAAGTTGTTTCTTCCGCTGACGAAGAGCTTGATTAGCTCGAAACGTTGGGAAACCGTTTTATTAGCATGCAGGTTACAGAATTTTGAATTCGTCCCCTACTGGGAATAGATTTTCAGTAGTACGAATTAAATAGATCACCTGCGTCCAAGTTAAACGCAAACGAGTGTTCTTGCCAAATTGAAATACTTTACTTGCCAACATGTAAAGTATTTCAGGTTTCAATAATACGACATAATACAAATAGATATTCTGTTTATGTCTTTATGTTTGTGTTTTTAATTGTTATTTGTTTGTGTCCGCCTTGGAAAAGGGATCTGTAGATCTCAAAATCACTTAGTTTTTCAGATTCGCTGCACCATACTTTGTCATGGCTGTTTCTTCTTCTTCTTTTTCTTCTCTCCCCCCCCCCCCATCTCTCTCTCTCTCTTATGAAAAAATTATATTTGGAAGATGTTTTCCATCAATGACCTTTCAAAACAGCACGTTTCGTGTACAGCCAGACAAGACGCACACATTTCGACCTCTCATGCATACTTGAGATTGAATTGCCGGAACGAGGCTAACTGAGGAAGTTGTAGCAGAAACTGCTGAAGATACGAGTACCATTCAATTCTAGAAGCAGAGCATCACAACATTAGTTTGTGCCTTATTGTACTTCACATTAACGACATGATCTAACGCTTCATTTTCTTTCAATTCCTAAGGATCCTACACTGAAAAAGGAGTGGATAAATAAGATAAGAAGAGATGAAGGCACACTCTTTTAAGTGAGTATTCTAAATTATATCCATTTTTGCTGTTGTTTAAATGAGGTTTTGCACTTTAATATTTATGTTTTAGAAATTTGAAATACTTCGTTGCATTTCATTTTATATCAAATTTGTCGCTATTTTTTTACTCTTATTCAGGATGTAATTGTTGATAGTTTTATAAACTATAAATATATAGTATATGGTTCTCTTTTACCATATACATTACAACATATTTTTCCGCAAATACTAAATAGTAATAACATTTAGTAAAAGCCTTTAATATTTCTCCTTTCTTGAGGAACTTTCTTCAGAATTAATTTATTCTTGTGGAAGTTATTTTTGTGTAAGTTATTTTTTATTCGCCTTGGCTAGGTTACATTGTCAACAGTTGTGTGTTCAAAACATTTTTAAAAAGACGACTACAAGTCAAGAACACCAGTTAGAAAAAGACTATGCCGTGAAGCAGTGCCTTCAATCTTTGACTGGAGCAGTGAAACAACGTCCAGGCGACCTTTAAAGAGAAAATTAGTTTCATCTGAAGAACAACTTACAGATTTTAAAGATAATTAAGAACTCTTTTGTTTAATGGGAGGGACAATTTCAAATAGAACCTTCTGGCTTCCATAGATTTTCAACTGTCTTTTATTCTTCTGTACAAGTTTTTACTCCTATGTCACATTTACCGCTTTAAAAGTAGTATAGAAAAAATATTTTAGCGATCAAACATCCTACTCCCCCTCCCCCCATAAATAAATAAATGTATTTCTACCAACAATACCCTACCCCCAAACCGAACTTTTTTTGACAACAAATACCAAAACCACCCCATCCCAATAATAAAATAATTGCAAATATTCCCCCATTCACAGAACTATGACTTCCATCTAAAACAATTTGCAAAAACTTCCTAGGAACAGAACCCTACCGTCCAATACTCGTATATCAACGTCATTATCTGGCAGATTTTTGAGTGAAGACGATTATGGTTATGTGTCCCATAAGAGCATACTAGAACATAGTACCCCAGCGTATCAAGGCATGTGCAGATAATTATCCGGAGTTTAATATCTTAACTAAATCATAAACACTTTGTTTTCTCCAAGAACTTGTTCGCTTAACTCACATAGTTTTGTTGGTAAGTTCATCCTGGTAGCATAATGGTGACTGGGTATGGTCTGTCAAACATTTGTGTGTTATTACAGGGGCGGATCCAGAGATATCGTTTAGGGTGGACATAAACAAGTAGGCAAGGAGTCTGTGGGAAGGTACTCCTGTTAGGGACCGGAAGCTCCTACATCTTAAGCGTTTCCAGCGGATAATTTTAACCAACTAACTGTAAAGAAAACTTACTCTAGGAAACGCTCCAGTTGTTTTGCGCTCATTTTGGGGGAAGGTAAGCGGGCGCCGAATCCGCCCCCCCCCCCCCCGTTCGCCCCTGTATTGTATGTTAAAAGAAATTGACGAGGGTAGGGTCCAGTGCCAGGTAATATTTATAAACAAAATGTTGAGGGGGTGATAATCGGTAAAAACAAAACAAAATCGTATTGTCTGTTAATTTTCTTTTTGGGTTGAATTAGAGTATTGTCTGTAAAAAATATTTTCGATGGTGGGTAGGGTTCTTCGATTGGGAGAAACTGTTTATATACTATTATAAGCAACCAATTTTGAAATCTACATTATTTGCCTTAAAGTACGGTCTTCTGACTCAGGCTTATATGTACGAGCATGTTCTTATACTTATCTGTTTCTGTATTATGCAGCAGTAATATACAGGTAATAAACGTTCAATAGCAGAGGTCGTGATTGGCCTCATACATCCGCCCTTAGCACTCTACCTATCACAAATGTCGTGCCAGACATTCATGTGCATATATCAGAGACTAGAGATAAGACCGGTTTCATCTGAATATGCAAGGCTGTAGAGTCTCCGTCACACTGTTAGATTTTCATAAGACAAGTGTTGAGCATAGACTAGGAATACATATACATCATGAAGAAGATTGCTGCCTTCATCAGTTTGCTAATGACCTTATTCATCCTAACTGCAACTGGAACACATGGTAATTTTATCGAGTTTTAAGTATATCATTCGATGGATTTTTCTACATTTTAACCGCGCACACACACACAAAAGAGTATAATGTGACCCTTTTTGTGAGTGCTTATTTTATTGTACATTCTGAGTAAAAACTGTGGATTTAGTTTCTTGGCCTTTATTGTAATATGTATTAAGAGAAGACAGACCGGGAAAAGATAAATGAAAAATAATGTGGATATTGTCTTTTAAAGAAAACATCTAGAAAGCAAGCTCTGACAATTTAATAGCTGTCCAAGTTGTGTTATTGTTGATGAGATGCAATTTCAGATCGGTAGGAAGACACGCACACATTTAATATCCGGTTTGTTTTTCTATTGAATTTGCTGCATCAATTCATGCTTGAGTCACTATAATACTATTTTTAAAGCTTTTGAAGTCCTGGAAAACAGCATCCATACCTATTCTGATTTCCAGCATGTTTCGTTCAATTGCTATGACTTCCTTAGAATTCTAAAAAAATCTATAAAAAAGAAGAACTTATTTAGCCTTTTTCCTGTGTCCAAATGAGCTCTCTGTTATAAGTTTGTTAGTGTCATTGATTATCTTTGGGAGCTTGGTTCACGTTCAAATTCATTTTATGTATGTTATGAAACAGGGCCTCTCTTCCAATAATGATTTTTTTCCAGTCTCTCTCTTCAATGCTCATTTATTTTACAAATGTTATTCTCCATCTCCCCTACTGTATGCTGCATCAATTTCTCTAATACTAATTTTCGTATAAATTTGTCTTTGCTCAGCAAATGAAATAATTGATTTCAATTCAAGCATATTTTCAATTACCAACTTCAGAATAAACTTTGGATATAAAGTTGTAGTCTGTGTGACAACTGGCCGTGAATTTATGCACGAATGTTTTGGTCTGAGATTTACAAATTTACCGCAGTGAAAAACTATATGAACAATAATGTCTTACTTTAATTATAAATTGTATTTTAAATGTATTCAGAATAAAGAGGATGGACAAAGGATGCATGCAAGGTAGATGCGCACTACTTTTTCGACAAAACATTTTTTTTTAATGTACTAAAACCTGCCCAATCCATATGATATAAAAACTGCCGAATACGTGGTTAGAAGTCTCATAATTGATTGTGAGTTCTTTTGGACAAGTTAACCGTCCAAGAAGTGTTTTGTTGTGTATTAACGCTAATGCAGTCGAGATTTTTTGTAGGTATGAATAACACCGAACCGTGCAAAGATCTGGGTGGTGGATGTGTAGACTCCAGAGTCGTTCGGTGCATGGCTATAGACTACCAAGCTTGTGAAAGTCTGGGAATAGATTACGCTGCTTGCTGCTACAACCCGCATTTAGTTGGCAAATAGAATAGAACTCTTTTGCAACACGTATGTGTTATTCTTTGTTTTATCATGTTTCTCTATAGCTTTTGGTAAAAATTACTCATATTGCTTAATATGTAACAGTGAAAATTTTAGAAAAGGACTAGTTACAAGTTTAACAACTTATTAGTGCTAACTAATTAAAAAGACTGCAAAAAGTGCGCAATAATTATTTCGAGATATATATATATATATATATATATATATATATATATATATATATATATATATATATATATATATTTATATATATATATATATATATATATATATATATATATATATATATATATATATATATATATATATATATATATATATATATATATGTTTGTGTGTGTGTGTGTGTGTTAAACGAAAGATACATTTTAAGGATGCTATTGTTTTCATGTCAGACCATCAATATCTTTGATGTCACATCGACGCAACCTTGGGACGTGCGTACACTTTTTCATACTATGGTTACTTACAGTATTTTAGTTAGAAACTTTCGGATGCAGATAACTTCATAAGCCTTCGATTTGACACGTTATCTGTATCAATATATGTAATGTTCTATCTATCTTTGCAGAATAAAACAACTATGCATTAACAAGAACGGCGTAGCGCAGAAACGGTCTCCCAGAAGTGCAGTTCAAACAATTGTTACCATTTAAACAAATAATGTTTATATTTTACAAAAAATATGATCCTACTATTTCCATATGCGTATTATTTCCGAATCTAACAATGCAGTAGATTCAAATTTTTTTACACATAATTTCTATTACATATGCACCAGATACAGTACATTGATATAGTGCAGAGATGAAATATGTGAGTTTCTTCTCATTGATCAGTTTGACAGAAGAGAGTAGTTTATTTTCTAAAATCGTCATAATCATCCAAGAAGGAATTACCTAAGTCTTTTGGGCAAATAGACAATTTCTTAGTACATATTGTGGATTATAACTTTACCGCCTTACATCTTCTTTGACCACAATGCCGTTAAGAAAGCAAAAGCTGTCAGACCGAGGTAAAAATTAATAAAATATTATATAATTTTAAAAATAAGAAATAAACGAGGCTGAAACTTTAACCATTAAGTAAAAGTCGTAATTAGGCGCCGATGTATTGAAGCAATATACCATATGAGCACTTTCGTACAGGAAAGCAGAACAAAGAACATGTCACGATCGTTTGATCTGGCTGATTGATTGATCGATTTATATTTAATGGAGCATCAACACATGAAAGGTTATACTGTCCTGACCCAATTGAAGTGAACTGCCATGAGCAAAGTCACATCACGGAGGCCGACCCAACCTGGTCTTGACAGGATTCGAAACCGCACCCTTCTATACACGATTCCGATACACTAACAAATGAGCTACTGTGGTTCCCTTTCGATTTGAATCAGGAGACAGTTGCCATATCAATAACGGGTCTGTTATTGTGAATTGATAACATGCATATCATTCGATAAATTAACTCTCCTTGGTCGTAATGATTCCGTATTTCACGAAACAATACATGCAGTAAATGGAATAATATCGTAAGTCATGGCAATATGTGCATAAGGCAGCATAAAAAGACCTTTGAAATATTTGACCGCAGTCAAGAAATTTTGATTCGTTAAGTAAAAATGTTTGATTTTAGTTGTATTTGTTTGTTTGGTTGTAGTAGCACTTTACGATAGTGGCTTTATGGTGCCAACTAGAGGTAGATTTTGGAAAAATGTAAAAATGAATTGCACAAAAGCCCATGAAGATGAACCCTTCCAATTAAATGTAAACGTGATGTACAACAAGATAAAACATAAAACGTATAAAATATTAGAATTCTGGAAAGTTTATATAAAACAAAAGATAAAGGTAACACATGTAAGATTTTAGTTGTAACTTTCGTGATATAATATATGTTCATTTGAACAGTAATTATAATGTGTTTGATTCAAACCAATTAACGTGGAACTTAGAGCTAATTTATATGGCATACTATCATTGGTGTAAAAATGTGTATCATTCTCTATGGTTCAGTATATACATATAACCTCAACACTATTATTGCATTCTAATATGCTTTTAAACGATTTGTATAACCTACTGCTTATATGAAAGGTTATTTGAAAACTTTTCAAGTGCTTCGTTCATGCCATTGAGGATATTTTCAACGAAGCCTATTAAAATCTCCAAATCCAGCAAAATAAAATGTTGACATATACAGTCCTTTGTTCGATAGGTGTTCTATTAAAATTGACGATACTGATAAACTTGAAATTGAAATTCGGTATATCTGTGAACGTATAGGAGATAGTAGAGGACATACTCTAGACCAGTTGGAGTGGTGATCTATTCTATATCTGTGAACGTATACGAGACAATAAAGGGCAGATACGCTGGGCTGGTTGGGGTAATGATCTAAAATGAGAAAGAAAGTCACGTTGTAATGTTGATAGATTTTGGTCAAGATGACGGAAAGTGCAATCACGTTGGAATAAAAATCTCTCGAGATTGGTATTGACCCAAACAAGAAAACGTAATGGTCCAAAAATCATCTATAAATATTAGAAGAGCATAAACAATTATGTGAAACTCGAGCTAACACGATAGATGTCATGCCTGAAAGGGGTTCTATCATAAAGGTAAAAGAATATTAACATCAACCAAACGTTCCAATTGTAATTTACTGCGATTTTGAATAAGTGCTAAAAATAGTTCATGATAAGCGTCACTGAGCTGAAGATATAAATACATTACTATACGGTCATTTAAAGTAATGCAGTTTGGCAATAATTTAATTTAAAAGCAATAAATAAAACTGTTACAATATACATATAGATCTATTGTTAATGGGTTGTGTTATAATGGGATAACTTTAATAAAAAACAAAGAACAAATTACGGGGAAAAAAATAAAAAACTAATTTTTAACGTCATCTCGGAACTAGAGAAGGACAGAAACACACGAAAAGAATGCAAAAATGCTGGCATTACAAAGAGCATTAATTACAAAATCATGAGATAGTTTGAAAAATCATCCTCTTTTCAATAAATTTTATTTTTATGCCGACCAGGTGGGACAACTCATAGAAGTGAAAAACAAGCAATACAAATAGAAAGGAATGCAAAATAAGTTGAAACAACTAATGATGACAAATATTGTTACACGCAAGGGGTTAGAGTAGGGAGCGAATCACTTGCGTGCGCCTGGCTTGAAGTCCATTTGTTCCCTTATTTCCAACGAACCCAAGAAAACAGTCGTTATCAACTGAAGGGTTCTTAAACGTGCAAATACTACAAATAATATTCCTCTAATAACCAAATGACGACACATCAAGAACTGTAATTCCACACTTACATGGTTTTTCTTGCTTCACATTTGTATGACTCATCAGTAAGCCTTTTCAAGCCGAAGATTGGTACTTTACGCCATGCACTATGAAACACGACGCCAACGCCTAACACAAAGAACTATTCCTGTCTCAAATTACTAAATACTTTAGAATCCACATAATCAACAAATAATCACTAAAATCTAACAAAGCTATAAACGGAGAAGTAAATACAAATAACACATACCCTAGGTTTATTACAACATGTATGCATGTATTAAAATTTAATTAGGATATAATTGTGAATCCAATAAGCAAAACAAATATATCCAATCATAAAAGTGTATTTATGGAAATTCTATTCAGTGGATGACAATATCGAGAACCACATCGGACCACAAGATTATACCGGCTTTCTAAGTTCCGTGTCAGTAATCGATATTATTTGGAGAATGGAACTAAAGCAGACACCATTATGTTGAAGCTGAGCAGGACGATTAATATCTCTGTCATGCTATTTATGAGCTATAAAAGGGAAGGACTAAACCTTCTCATATTGAAAATCAAATTGTGAAAAATAGAACAAAGGAACTGAGTACCAGTAAATATAGTAAAAGTATATGCCCTGTTCAAATTGACAAATTCCTTCTCTATTTTGTTTTTCAAATAAAATAATGTCATTGTAAGTGACCTTGAAATGTGCTGGATTGATCTTGATATGAGCAAAACCTACACCGTAGTTTCAATTCCCAAACTTTTAGTGACAGTTTCCCAAACACATAGTTTATCCAATCATATGACCAGTCGTAATTAGATGCGGCCTTTAATCTCCACTATTTCTTCCTTCACACATTAACAGTCTTCGTTGCAGAAGTCGCAAAAAGGCGACAAAATGATACCAACTTGACTATCTTACTGCTTTTAATAATCACTTCTGTCTTTGACTATCTTACTGCTCTTAATAATCACTTCTGCATTTAGTGAGTAAGGTGTTAAGATGGTATCATCCTACAAAGAAAGTGCATCTACTAGCTTATTGACCTTCATTATCAAGAGATTTTTTACCCCATGAGTAAGAGTTTGCCTTTTGTTTTATGCTAGTCCGCGAATTAATGGATTTCCAAGAGAAATAATTATCAATTTTATTTATTCCACTCAAGAACTTTTTTTTTCTCAATAGACATCGATAACATTATGACCAAAGAATTACACTGGTCGTGTCTCGTCAATAGCTTGGTGTGTTGGTAGCATGTCGACCTGTCACGTAAGAGAACCACGTTCGAATCCCACTTGTTTGCAGTTATTTTGTTTTCCAAGTATGTGCTTTATTACCTTGAATTAGGAAAGAAAAGTATGTTATTACTCGTATATTATGCGCGAATATACATAAAACACGGCAGAACATAAGCGGTAAACAGCTGACATTAGCGTAAGAAATCTATTTCAGAGATAAAAGATCTGTGATACACTTTAGCTGTCCAACACGTTTGAGCATAAAATAAAAATAACATTTACTCGTTCGGAGTGAATAACGGATATATTTCATCTCGTGGGTAAAAAACTCTAGTATTTTCGCTTGATGAAATGTATCTGTTATTCACTTGATACGAGCAAATATCCTCAATTTATTTGCATGCTTTTGTCCAATCATTTAAATAAGTGATAGTTTTGAAAATTTTATAGTGGCTAGGAAGCTATTTTTAAAAACAATGTCGACAAGAAATTAAAAATATAACGCTTATTCTCTTTTGCTTTTGAGGAAATACCTAAAAAGTTTAAAGGATTGCAGTTAAATTTGTTTCATTCATTACAATCATGCATCATTTGTTTCTTGCAGCGAAGCGTAGTGGTAACGATTGGTTGAACAATGTTTATTTCGGAGACAATTTACATGCGTACAAATTTTAAACAAAGTTATTCAAAATGACTATAATAAGTAACTATTAGGAAAAAAAAAGACAAACTTTGTAAAGACAAACTTTGTAAAAGACAAACTTTGTCTTTCTGCAATTTGAAACACAACATAAAATCATAGTATGTTTTTATACTATTTATTTAGCTAATATTATCTACAGTGTAGTTTAAATTTAAATATTTATATTTCACTATTTATTCATAATTTGTCTGCATACGATTCTCATCTCATTAGTCTTAGTGAAAAACGGTCCAGATAAAGAAGTATCAATGACACCAAATAATGATGAAAAATATATATCGTTTAGTAAGGATTTTATAGTTGATAGAGTTGAAAAAGAAGAACAATACGAACTTTTAGATAGTTGTCGGTTTATGGGTCAATCACTAAAGCTACTTGTTAAAAATGTAAATGATCGAAAATTCACAGAAACAATAAAAAAAGATACGTTAAGGTTAAGGTCATATGTTATATACCTAACGCCAACAATGTGTATGGTTCTGTTGAGTGCCAGCCCATGCCAGTTAGAAACTTTAAATGGGCACACGAAGAAGAAATATAAATTTGTTGGCTTCTAGCCACTAATTGGAGTGATTGTCATGAACTGGCGGAATTCTAGTATATTTAGTAGCATCAACACGATTGCACGACAATTTTAAAGAGTATCCTTTGGCATCAGAAAGAGAAAGGGATAAAAGATAAAAATGGCACAAAACATTGAGTACTTAAATTATTATGTACGTTAAAAACTAAGAAAGATATGCTTTTCGCTATCGTAATTTGAAGTTGTATGTTTACTTAGGAATAAAACTAAAAAGATACATAGAGTAGTAACATCATGAAAATGTTGTAATTATTCAGCTTGAAAATATTATCTATACAGTAAGACGAGGTTATGTCCTTAATCAACAGTCATTCAAGATTGTTTGCAACTGAATTATTTGCATGTCCTCTAAAGAAACTACCGGTTGCAATTAAAACAGTTTGTCCTAACCTAAGTATCACATCTTATAAATATTGTTTAGGTTTTATAGCACTTGAAGTGTGCGGAAAACAATGATGTGATATATTAAGGTTCTTTACACCCTGTTGTGTTTTTTCTTGTTTGAGAGAAGTTAAATATTTTTGGTATGTTTTTATACTATTTATTTAGCTAAATTTGTATAACTTCTTCTAAAACGCATAAGAACTCTAAGGATTTTAAAAACTTGTTCGCCTTCGCTCACTTTTTTTTCAAAGATAATTATAACCAATATAAACACTAGTACCTATTACATCTGCAAGAAAAATACTAAGAAGGTTGAAAATGATGACTAAATTTAGGCTGGACTGATTTTTCTAAACTTATAATTTCCTCCGAATTAGTCGAAGAACAATAACAAGAGGAACATCCAAATTATTTAAATACCGAGTAACCAAACCCTGCTTTCTTAAATTTTGATTTATATAATCAAGTGTATATGTTCTACGTTCATTTGGCTCATTATTTTGTTTCTGCAGATCCTCGTCTGATTTTATCGCGTCTTTCCCTTTCTGCTTTTGATTCACCAGGATCAAATAACTTCAAAAGCGAATAACTTTATGTGATTGCCAAAGCATTAGAAATTTCTCCCGGATCATTACCACTACTCATGCCATTTAATGATAGGAAAAATGTTATACTGTCGTCAAGATCAAAATCTAAGTTTAAAGACTCAGGTATTTCACCATTTGCTAATGCAAGTATTTTAATTGAACAAAAAAGAAAATATTGTTTTCTTCTAAGTAATATGCTTTTATTCTTTCATTCCATTATATTCTATTATGCGAGGCCGACCGGTTAAAATTTTTAGTACAGTTTCTTTATTAATTTTTGGTTAAAAAACGTAAAGTTGCATTATTTATCACTAATAAAATATTATGTATTAAGTCACATCGAGTATCACTGTTTAATTTTTTAAAAATTGAATATAAATAGGGTTTATTTATTTGCAAAGCATACTACTCTTCTATACTTATACTATATAACTTGAAATACAAAAAAATGTATTGGAACATAATCAAATACATATGTGGTAGCTACTGTTTGTGGTGTTGTGAAACAAGAGAATATATCCAAGAAACCGTTTTTTTTTTCTTTCTTGTGTTTACATTACCAATTTCAAATCTTTGATACCAATATAGTATCTCTACCTGTATCAACCAAAATAGCATCTTTTGGTGTATAACGAAAATCAAAACGTAATATACTTCCAGGTAGTTCAACGTGAACTTTAACGTCTCTTAATTTAAAAAATGCATTAGCCATTTCTGTCTTTAAGTTAGTTAATGATGACTCTAATTCATCAATATTTTTTAATTTACTTCTTGATATGATAAAACGTTTACGATTTAATTCTTATTATCATCAAAACCTATTCATTTCTTACCAGTCTCTTATCTCCATGTATTAATATCAGATTGTTCATTTTTGAGAGTCACTAAGTCATTTTCTTTTAAATCTTTTATTTCATTAGTACAATCTGAAATAGATAAATCGTAAATTGTTTTCACAGATCTAATTGTACTTTCGCTCACATTAACCTTGTTTTTTAAGTCCTCCATCTTTCTATTGACTTCTTCAAGGCCATTCTTCCTCTGTAATTGTGAAATTTTTATTATTGACAGCTAACACTACTATTTTCCAACTTTTCACACTAGTTTTAAAGTCATCAACTAACTTTTATATATCTTCATCAATATCTTTCTTTTATCGTTTAATTCTTTCCGCAGCTGTCGAAGTCGTGATTGTAATGTATTGTAATTTTTTAGAGACTTCTTTATTTCCTCCACAACACTCAAAGGCTGTTATTTAAACATTTGTTCTTTTTTCAAATTGTTGCAAGTATTGATGTATTTTTTCTACAGGTCTTATGTTTGATTCCGCTCAAGCAGTTTGTAATACTTGTAAAGTGGTTGATAGGGTAATCAATTTTTTGGTAGATAAATCTTGAATCTTTCTGTTTTGTTACGATCTATTTGTTTATGCAGTTCTGAGAGTTTCCGAGATTTTTTTCTGCTCTTTGACCGTAGCCGTTAATTTATTATTAACTTCTTCTCTCCATATTTATTTATGTACCAGAGTCTTACGTATTTGGGCGTCAACACGTTTTTCTACAAAACCTTTATTAGCTGCATCAGATTTTTTATATCGGATCTGCTAAATTTGTATTAAGACTGTTATTGAAATTGAAGTCATTGTTTAGTGATTGACTAAGTGCTTCATCTTTTTCATCTTTCTCTATGAATTTAATAATAAATTAAATTCCACCTTTGTCCATTCTTGTCATATTCATAACAAAACATTTTTATCTTGCATGTCACATTTTTAAAAATTATTTTAGTCTCTACCTTTCAGATATTCATATTCTTACTTCTTAGTACTCTTCTAATCCCACTGTAACATAAACATACAATGCGCCTTCTGCACCCCGCCCGGTCTTGTGCTGCCGTCTCCGTCTCACCCCAGGACAGGCCCATCCCTTGTAGGTCGGTCATCACGGTACACCGCCATGTCATCCTCGGTCTTATTTTTTTCCCTTTTACCCTGCAGAGTCCATCTCAATGCTTTCTGTGAATGCTGTTGGGAAGCGTCCGTAGCACGTGTCCCATCCATCTTCAAGGTTTATATTAAATATGTCTTAAATCTTATATCTCGAATTAAACCATGTATTTTAATACAAATGTTTCATTTAGAATGGGAGATATATTATTTGGATGCTATTTAATGTCATCACTGAAACGTCAGAAATGTTTTTTGTTTTACTTAAAGCTGACCTTTGACATTGAACTGTATCAACTTGTGGCAACGTGAAAGCTGTTCCTTATGGTTTCTAATATCACTACATGACTGTACATTTCTAAATTGCCATATGTCATTGTTTGTTGCAGGATTCTTTACGCTCAATTACGTGCTATAACTGAATACATACGGACTGAGGTGTTAAGGGCTTGGGGTAGAGATGAGTATGGGGGAGTACTAAAAACATAAATCTTTATCTACTACTATTTAAGTATTGTTTCTAATTACGTGCGAGATATCTATGTCATAAATTTTAAAGCTTATAAAAAGTTGCATATTAGTTACTTAGAACTTGTGTATTTCAAACGAATGTATATCTTTGACTAATATAATTTCTAAAAGCTCTGAGGCACCAACTATTTAAAGGGGAGGTGTTGGGTGCGTGCATTATTTTCCAGTAGAGGAGTGGCCATTTTGTTTTTAAAAGGGAAGTAAATAGAGCTCTAAAGACATAGTATAACAGAAACGTAACCGTATAAAGTCATCGAAGCCTGCCTTGCTGTGACATGGTATGGGTTGTTTTCAATAATTTAGGTAAGTCATAACATTTTCAATTCAGCAGTGATACACTATACAAGTAGAATTGTAAAACAATGCTATTAAATTCGTGTTTTTGGATTGATCTTTCATAGTTCCTCAGTCAGTCGCATTAACACTCATTTTTCTGCATAGATCTTCTGTCGTCTGCTTTTCTAAGGCAAATAGACAAAGATCATGACGCGTTGGAACTTCAAATTGCAAGGCTGTTGGAAAAGTACTCATTTCGTACAAGATAAATATGTAGGATCTTCCGTGCGTTCGCCTTTTAAAGGAAATTTATAAAATTATTTCTATAAAATGTTTTAAGAAATGTATTATGGCATAAACTACTGCAATTTGGGATTTGAGGAAAATTAACTAATAGTATACATTATATACATGAAAATGTTAAAGTATAGTTAGCTACCATATTTTGACGAATTTATGTCCGCAATATGAGAAATGCAAGATGAATGTTATCACCGTTTGCTATATTTGATGGGTTTTTTTGGGTGGGGGTGTTTTGTTGAAAGATTTAGAAGTGAAATTTTCACAACATGCTGTTCCAGTATATATTTAATAACACTGAAATTGTTCTTGATTCTTTATGCAGATGATTACAATTTTGTTCCGAGAGACAATAGGGTTTACAAATGGTTTGGATACTCTTATTAACTACTGTGATAAATGATTCCTAATATAAATACAAACAAGAAGAAACTGTATGTTATTTCAAAATGGTCGAAAAATTGAAGATTGTGATGAATGCTTTTATAATAGTTGTAATTTTAAATCTGGGAAACTTCTTATATTGAGCATTTATCTGAAAAGTCCGATTTAAAGAATGCTAGGCAATACAACCGCTAAAATGTTGTAGATTTATACTGGATCTTAAATAATGAAATATGTATTGCAGAATAATGTAATTTTCTCTGAAAATATAATTAACAATAACAAATGGATTGTACAATTTAAAACAAATACATAAAAGAAAACAAAGATTGTATGTTACACTTAAAGTATTGTCCATATTTAATAATGCAAATGTAGATCCTTAATGACGAATATGCTTTCTAGCCAATGTCTAGATTTATGTCCCACCATACATTCTATGTATATTATCTATTAATATCATGTTTATTATGTATCTGCCACGGCCAAAAAGCTTTCATGCAATAAGCTTTAAACATATCTATATTTTTACCCTTCAGCCTTATATTGTACAAATAATGTGTCCACAAAAAACGTCTGCACTGAGATTGCTGACTTAATGAAATTTTAAAATTTGTATTTTCATTGCTTTTTAATATCATACAGCAGGGACCTATATATTCTGCCATTAAATATCATACAGCAGAGACCAATATATCCTGCCATTGTTATGTATGATGTTTATATAATATTTAAATATTTTAGGAAATTATAAATGTTTCTTCCCTTTAATATTTGCTTAAATCTTAATGTTTATCAGGAAAAACATGTTTAACTAGTGTCCTTGAATTAGGTTGTTTTGATCAATATGTTTTCTCAATTTGAAGGTCAAGGTTGAATTTTGTTTACAGTTAGAATTCCATTAAGATGACACATGTTCTAGAACATTCTGTCATGTGACCAATCTTTATATATGCCATGTTTGGTGGACATTTATTCAGTTTTGACATTACCATCAGTCTTGTAAAGAGCTATTACAGTTGTGAAAATTCATTCCAAATTCTAAGAGAGGAATTATTTTAATATTCATTGGATTATAACAGTGCTCATAAACTTTTGGATTTTGGATTTTTAATTGATGATTTTGGAATTTAAGTGAACTTATTCAGAGATTTGGAATACTTCATTTTGACATCAGCACATCAAGATTACTAGTACATCAGGACTTTGGAGACCATTAGCACATCATAACATTCAAGGACACAGCCGTGAATTCGGAACATTCTATATTTAGGACTTGTGATTAGAACAATCATTCTTATTGGATTATTAGGATTTCAAAACACATTACTGTAAGTGACTTTTTGATTTTTCATTTTAATTATCTAGTAATAAATTGCTTGTTGATTTTTACTTGATTTGTTGGTTTCACTTTCTTTCTGTTACATTTTTCTTAGACCATAGAGTCGTAACAGAAATTGGGGGCTCGTCTTCCGGGATTGAATTTCTTTAAAGCATATTAGAGATATTAAAGTTATTTTTTGAAATTCATATTGATTTTGTCTTGGAATTTTTTTTTTGTCTTTGGCAAAGATTTTTAATAGAGAATTTTTTTGTTGTTGTGTGAAACCAACAAGCATTTACAATGGCATCTAATGTTCAGAATTTCATTTCAAAACCTACCCAAGAGGGGTTAGAGTGCATGAGAAAGGATGAGTTGCTCGAGCTTGCCAGAAAATACAGTCTATCTGAGGCAAAAGTATCATTGACAAAACAGGAGATAAAGATTATATTAATTCAGTATTTAGTAGGAAAGGGAAATTTTGATAGTAGTGCTTTAAGTTCGAAGAGAAAGCCTGTATCTGGTTCTGACAGGAAATTAAGGGAATTAGAGTTAAAGAACCAGATGGATTTAGAATTGGCAAAGCTTCAGATTCAGAGAGAGAGAGAGAGAGAAAGAGGAGAGACAGATGCAGATGCAAAGAGAAGAAAGGGAAATGCAATTTAAATTAAGAGAATTAGAACTGGCAAACAGAGCACACTCCACTCCTTTAAACACAAGTCCAGGTTTTGATGTTACTAGATATATTAGGTTAGTACCCCCTTTTCAGGAAAAAGAAGTAGATAAATACTTTCTTCATTTCGAGAAAATAGCTGAAAACTTGAAATGGCCCAGAGAGCATTGGACTTTGTTATTACAAAGTGTACTTATTGGCAAAGCTCGTGAAGTCTACACTTCACTGTCAGTACAACAAAGCACTGATTATGATGTGGTTAAGGAGTACATCTTGAAAGCTTATGAGTTGGTACCAGAGGCATATCGACAAAGGTTTAGGAATTGTAGAAAAGAAACTGGACAAACTCATGTCGAATTTGCAAGGGATAAAGAACAACTATTTGATAGGTGGTGCTCAGCCAAGAAAGTTGATCAAGCTTATGATAACCTCAGACAGCTCGTATTAATTAAAGAGTTCAAAAGGTGTATCCATAGTGATGTTAAAACCTATCTTGACGAGCAGAATGTGGAAACTTTGGAAAATGCTGCTCGTATGGCTGATGATTATTCCTTGACTCACAAAATTTCATTTGGTAATAAGTCGTCCTCTCAGCAGTTTTCTGGTAAAAAACCATTTCAATCTCATTCGAGTACTTCCAAATTTCACAACAGCACAACTGTTAGGAATCAAACATCTGATAAGACTGATCAGAAATCCTTATCTCTTCCTACGTGCACTTATTGTAAAACGAAAGGGCACATTATTTCTGATTGCTTCAAGTTGAAAATTAAGCAACAGAGTAAAGACAGAGCTTTTCCAAATGCTCTTATTTCTACGAGGTCAAGGTCACGGTCTTGTATTGAAAGCAATACATTTGTTGGGTCAAACAAACCCCAGTCTGATTCTATTTTGGAGGCTTATGAACCATTCATGTCAGAAGGTTCTATATCACTTATTGGTGATTCTGCCAAACCTATCCCAATTAAAATATTAAGGGACACTGGAGCTTCTCAGAGTCTTTTATTATCAGGTACTTTGCCTTCCTCAAGTGAAAGTGTTCTTGTTCAGGGAGTAGAGTGCGGCTTTGTAAATGTTTCTCTTCATTGTGTAAATTTGGCATCAGACTTAGTTTCTGGACCTGTGACTGTTGGGGCAGTGACTTCTTTACCCATAGAGGCTGTTCATTTATTACTAGGCAATGACCTAGCTGGAGATAAGGTTGTGGTTACTGACAAGCCTTGTTTGGATCAGAAAGTTGATCCTGTCGAAACTGAAATCCCTGATTTGTACCCTGCTTGTGCAGTTACTAGAGCTATGGCAAAAAGAGCTCTTGAGATTGATATTGATCAGGATATTATTCCTTTAGCTGACACATGTATTGGTCAGTCTTTTGATGAGGTCACTTTTTCCTCAGGTATTGATCAATCAAATGGTATTGTTAACAGTGATCCTCTTTTATCAACTCATTCTCTTTGTTCTAATCAGGATGACAAACGACAATCCCTTGTCGTTGAACAGGAGCAAGATCCCGAGATATCTTGTTTGTTTCAGAGGGCTATTAGTGAAACTGAAGCCACACAAGTTCCAGTGTGTTACTTTGTGAAAAATGGGGTCCTTATGAGGAAATGGAGACCACCTGATGTACCCGCTGGTGACGAGTGGTCAGTGAGCTATCAAATTGTTGTTCCTAAGTCATATAGACAGGAAATTCTTAATTTAGCCCATGAAACTCCTTTAGCTGGTCATTTAGGAGTCCGTAAGACTTATCACAAGATCTTGAATCATTTTTATTGGCCGAAACTGAAAAGTGATGTTTCTAAATACTGCAGATCTTGTCACACTTGTCAAATGGTAGGAAAACCCAATCAGAAAATACCTAAGGCTCATTTACAACCTATTCCTGCATTTGATGAACCATTTAGTAGAATAATAGTAGACTGTGTTGGTCCTTTACCTAAAACCAAGTCAGGCAACCAATACTTGTTGACCATCATGTGTACATCTACAAGATTTCCAGAGGGAATTCCTCTGAGAAATATAAAAACTAAAACTATTGTGAAAGCTTTGGTGAAGTTTTTTACACTTGTTGGCCTTCCCAAATCTGTCCAGTCAGATCAAGGGTCAAATTTTATGTCTGGAATTTTCCAACAAGTTATGCATGAACTAGGCATCCAACAGTTTAAATCTTCTGCCTATCACCCTGAAAGTCAAGGTGCTTTGGAAAGATTTCATCAAACTTTGAAGAATATGATTCGATCATATTGCTTTGATACAGAAAAGGATTGGGATGAGGGTGTTCATTTGTTGTTGTTTGCTGTTAGGGAATCAGTTCAAGAGTCGTTGGGTTTTAGTCCCTTTGAACTAGTTTTTGGTCATACTGTCCGTGGACCATTGAAATTATTGAAAGATAAACTTCTTTCAAATGAAGATTCAGAGATTAATCTTCTTGATTATGTCTCTGATTTCAAATACAAGTTGTCAAAGGCCTGTGAAGTAGCAAGAACTAATCTTCACACTACTCAGTCAAAAATGAAATTAAGGTATGACAGAAATTCACAGGAAAGGAGTTTTAAACCTGGTGACAAAGTTCTGGCTCTCTTTCCCATACCTCAAAATCCTCTTCAGGCTGAATTTTATGGTCCTTATACCGTTGAAAAGAAAGTAAATGACTTAAATTATATCATTAACACTCCTGGGAGACGGAAACAGAAACAACTTTGTCATATAAATATGTTAAAGGAATATTTTGACAGAGATAGCTCAGCTAATTATTCTGTTAATTTAGTTGTACCTGTCCCACACAGTGAAGATATCAACGATGGAGTACGATCAGACTATAGTGACTCTGGTATAACCAATCTTCGGAATTCAAAAATATTGAACAACCTAGACCAGAAACTTTCACATCTACAACAACAGGAAAGAAATGAACTAAAACAGCTATTACATGACTATGAGCACTTGTTTCCTGATGTTCCAACACGAACAAGTAAAATTTATCATGACGTTGACATTGTAGATTCTGCGCCTGTGAAACAGCATCCTTATAGGATGAATCCTCTCAAACAGAACTATCTGAAGAAAGAAATTCAGTATCTACTGGAGAATGATTTCATAGAACCAAGTAAAAGTAACTGGAGTTCACCATGTATTCTTGTTCCCAAGCCAGATAATACATTCCGTATGTGTACTGACTATAGAAAAGTCAACAGTGTCACCAAAACTGATTCATTTCCAATCCCAAGAATGGACGATTGCATTGATAAAATTGGAAATGCGGAATATGTCACCAAGTTTGACCTTTTAAAAGGATTCTAGCAAATTCCATTGACGGAAAGGGCAAAAGAAATTTCAGCATTTGCAACTCCAGATGGACTTTATCAATATAAAGTTATGCCGTTTGGAATGAAAAATTCGCCTGCAACGTTTCAACGTCTGATGAACATGATAACATTTGGTCTTGATAATTGTGACGCTTATATCGATGACGTCATTATCTACAACAACACCTGGGAAGATCATTTGGAAACCATTCGAAAATTCTTTGATCGACTCAGCGATGCGAATCTGACAATTAATTTGAGCAAAAGTGAGTTTTGCCATGCTTGTGTCACATTTTTAGGACATATTGTGGGACAAGGTCAAGTTAAACCTATAGAAGCTAAGGTCAAAGCTATCTCTGAATTTCAAGTTCCAATTTGTAAAAAGCAACTGATGCGATTTCTAGGTATGGCTGGATATTATCGGAAATTTTGTTCCAATTTTTCCAAAATTGCTGAACCTTTAACAAGTTTATTGAGTAAGAAAACCAAATTTCATTGGTCTGACAAGTGTCAGGAATCTTTTGACAAGTTAAAGGCCATGCTTAAGAATGCACCAGTTCTTTCTGCACCAAATTTTAGCCAATCATTTAAATTATCTGTTGATGCAAGTGATGTAGGGGTTGGTGGAGTATTGATTCAGGTAGACAAAAGTGGTGTGGATCACCCTGTGTGTTATTTTTCTAAAAAACTAAACAAGCACCAGAAAAATTATTCCACAATTGAGAAGGAATGTTTGGCTTTGATATTGGCTTTACAGCATTTTGAAGTGTATGTCACCTCAGCTCTTTCTCCAATTATTGTGTACAGTGATCACAATCCCCTTACTTTCATCAACAAAATGAAAGATAAAAATAGGAGATTGTTGAGATGGAGTTTGATATTGCAAGAATATAACATTGACATCAAACACATCAGGGGAAAAGACAATGTGATTGCAGATGCACTCTCACGTGCCTAGAAATGTAATATTGCTTGATGTAATTAAGTCCAGTATCATAAAACATGTTCTTATGTAATTTTGGTTATTATAGTATTAGATGTATATTCAAAAGAAAGCTTTATTATATAAATCTTTCTTTTTCTTTATGAGGGGAGGTGTTATGTATGATGTTTATATAATATTATAAATATTTTAGGAAATTATAAATGTTTCTTCACTTTAATATTTGCTAAAATCTTAATGTTTATCAGGAAAAACATGTTTAACTAGTGTCCTTGAATTAGGTTGTTTTGATCAATATGTTTTCTCAATTTGAAGGTCAAGGTTGAATTTTGTTTACAGTTAGAATTCCATTAAGATGACACATGTTCTAGAACATTCTGTCATGTGACCAATCTTTATATATGCCATGTTTGGTGGACATTTATTCAGTTTTGACATTACCATCAGTCTTGTAAAGAGCTATTACAGTTGTGAAAATTCATTCCAAATTCTAAGAGAGGAATTATTTTAAATATTCATTGGATTATAACAGTGCTCATAAACTTTTGGATTTTGGATTTTTAATTGATGATTTTGGAATTTATGTGAACTTATTCAGAGATTTTGGAATACTTCATTTTGACATCAGCACATCAAGATTACTAGTACATCAGGACTTTGGAGACGATTAGCACATCATAACATTCAAGGACACAGCCGTGAATTCGGAACATTCTATATTTAGGACTTGTGATTAGAACAATCATTCTTATTGGATTATTAGGATTTCAAAACACATTACTGTAAGTGACTTTTTTGATTTTTCATTTTAATTATCTAGTAATAAATTGCTTGTTGATTTTTACTTGATTTGTTGGTTTCACTTTCTTTCTGTTACATTTTTCTTAGACCATAGAGTCGTAACACCATTAAATATCATACAGCAGGGACCTATATATTCTGCCATTAAATATCTTACAGCAGGGACCTATATATTCTGCCATTAAATATCATACAGCAGGGACCAATATATTCTGCCATTAAATATCATACAGCAGAGACCTATATATCCTGCCATTAAATATCATACAGCAGGGACCTATATATCCTGCCATTAAATATCATACAGCAGGGACCTATATATTCTGCCATTAAATATCATACAGCAGGGACCTATATATCCTGCCATTAAATATCATACAGCAGGGACCTATATATTATGCCATTAAATATCATACAGCAGAGACCTATATATCCTGCCATTAAATTGTTTATATGGTTTATTTAACACAGACAGTCGACATGAAGACAGATTATGCGGTGGTGATTTCTTCATCTCATTTCGATGTAGGGCAATATATAATCAATTCTTTATCCAACGAAATTATATTGCTTGAGACAAAGTGTTCTCTACTGATAAGTGACAATTTGCTGACTGGTGTTATACATAGTGTAAGCAATTGCTAGTTTAGTCATTGTTGGTGAGGTGTCTTTGTGACTTATGATTGGACGTGTGTTGATGGGGGGGGGGGGGGAGAAAGGATCGGCATGTATATGAATCTATGTACTTTTATTTGTTAATTTTTAAAAATTCGACGATAAATTGCTCATAATCGCTACACTCCTTTGTTCGCGACAGCCATGTTGGCCTTCTGGATGGCTTGTTTGCCAGACTGGTTACGGATTCCACACATTACTACGAATGGGCGGAGCATAGTCAATAGGTGAATTCTTTAGAATAAATGCCGGGACTTTAGAGCAAAGAAATGTCACTTTAACAATAAATCAGATCGTCTCTTTGTAGTGATTCGGTAATTATTTCTGTTTCCTTGTTATAATATATCTTTTCATCGGTGTGTTTCTTTGGCTGATTTATTTTCTGTATGATATTAGCCGGATCATAGTTATGTTAGTCGCGCTCGGCAAGTATATTTTTTCGAATTTTTTGTTCATCATTCTGAAAACTGAACTCTTAAATCCATTCAGCTGATTCTACATTTAGCGACATAGGCAATATGCTCACATATTTCCGGCAGTCAGTCACGTGTGGGACACAGGCAGGACAACTTCGAAGTTTAAATCTGAGACTGCTGCCCTGCACTAACGGGCTTCACCGGAACTCAAATTTATAAATTTGGAATAACGTCTCTCATTCCAGAGGGGAAAAAAATGTGTTGTTCGATTGTTAGACCTGAAATAGAAAAAATCCAATGCAGACTCTGTAAGAAACATGTTGTATGTACAGTTATATTACAGACTTATTTAACATCCAATGTTATCTGATGAATGTATTTAACTAAAGCATAAAGACAACATACTATTTGTAATACATATTTAGCAATACTCAGCAAAACACCCCCCCCCCCCCCAAAAAAAAAAAAAAAATCATTTATATCCCTCACGATCAGGTGATTCAATGATCTAGTATTCTCCTATTACGTAGAAAATTACCTTAAAGGAGGAATCTTAATTTTTTCAATAAACCGTAGATCTGCCAACGAAATGTTATTTCACCAATACTGCTGTTGAAAGAACTTTACTCTTTTTTCCGTTTTACATCTTCTGAGTGAAATCAATGTGCAGTAACATTTCTATTGGTGATTCTTACCTTAAATATACTATTAAGGATTGAACCATGTTTGCATGTATTGATGTTGGTAGGTAGTACTTTGGTAAGTAGGTAGGAAGGCTCATTTGTTAAACCAGCATCGACTACTTTTGACTAGATTTAACAAAGGTGTTATCGACTTTAAAAAGCACATACTTTTACAGTCTCCAGTCAATATAATTATAGTATCAATTTCAATGACAAATCTTTGTTGTATACTTCAATGGAACTTTCTAGAATAGATTCAAGTAAGTTACGTCCTTGAATCAAACAGTGTTTCCTTTGTCCTCGCCTTCTTGTCATAATGAACGATATTTTACATTCTGTAATTTAAAATAATGTAGAGCTGGGGTCTTTAGTTGTATGAAAATTACACAGATACCTACATCGAAACAATGTATCTTTTAATTATTTAAATGTAGTTATTAGGTCAGACCATTATATACATGCACTGTTGATCTTTTGTGGGCCTAAATAGCGCAGCGGTAACACCCGCGCTTGCATCTCTGCGGTCACCAGTGTGATTCCTGCTTTCAACGTGTGCAAGAATTTGTGGTCGCTCATCCAACGTCAGGGGTTTCTGAAAAGCTAATTTGGTTTCCTCAGCCTCAAAGACCACAGTAAACCAGCGTCTGAACAATCGAGTACATGTCTTTTAGACCAGAGAAGACGGAAGAGTTGTGTCCCTGTATAATAGGTCAGAGGTCACCAGAAAAAACTACATCTGCGAACGCACGCTAAAATATGCCGAGCTTTATATATGTTTTGTAAAAGCTTCTGTTTACAGTAAAATGGAACCAAACTTGTGGATAGTTTGTGCATTTCTAATCTTTCTTACCCCTTTGAATGAACTGAGAGTATCGCACTCTTTATCCTACTGACCTCTGACCTATCGCAAAAGGACATACCTCTTATCTCGTCTCAGGGAAAGTGTTGGTTGTAGTACAAGTCGGAGAAGTTGATATGTAGTCGAAAACCAAGCTGTTTTGAGGAAGATACTATTGAGAATAGACAGTCTGATGGACATAGAGGCGGAGGGTGTCACAATATCTGCCCTCTAAAGCGTGAGATCCAAGTAAAAATAGAAAATCAGAACGGTGATGCATTTTCCTACATGATCATTGCTAAAAGTGCAATCTATCAACTCAATTTCTTTTTATATATACAGGTAAGGAAGATTACATTTTTCATTCTCCATAAAATAATGAAAAATATTTAATATAATTATGTGCCAACCAGTTATATTCTCAGATATCCAAAATTTCAAATCAGGAATATGGGTATGGAAAAAAATCTTAAGATCTGCTTAAAGAGCTTAAAATATTACATGCATGTTTTGCAGCTAGAATAAATGGAGGAAAAAAGTGCATTAAAATGCATTGTACTTTGCAAAGGGAGTAATTATTATCTGTCTGGAGTTAAGTCTTTTGGAACGTACTTGGTTGGTTGTGCTCACTTTATGGACTGAACATCTGAAACCACTTCAACTCAAATTCTACACGGATTCAAAGTATGTGTATATTTTACTTGGCAACAGTATGCGCACAATGTAGCTTTTTTTATTATTTCACCAAACAATAATTAGCGTGAAACACAGTCGTAGATTTATCGAAACTTGGAGTGCATTAAATTGATTAATTTACTCGAAGGGATCACATGGATAAAGATTCTAAAAGTGCATTTTGTGGTTACAGTTTTGATCAGTAAAGCCAATTCAACTGTCGATAGCGAAGAAGAGTATACGCAGACATTCACGCATTGTGGAAAACTAAAATACAGCTATTTCATGTAGGATGTACACTAAACCGACTGATACTACAATGAAAAATAATCAAATTGACCTTTGAATTCCAAAATAACAATGTTTCTTTGTGTTATTTAATGCAACATATCTATGAGATTTACGGAAGGTATGCTTGGAAGGACTTATCATATTTATCAGATGATAAACACACGTTTGATGACCAACCTACACCATTTTTACAATGGTTTAACAAGTGCTTAATAAGGATATCCTTTTCTGTTAATAAGCCCAATCCGTACTTTTAGACAAATTTGTTTGGCTGCTCCCCTACCTACAACCATATCATGCATGAAATACTCTATGTTATAAGTTATGTTCTCTGATGTCAATTTGCATGACTGAATGGCAAACTCAGAGATAAAAATGGCATTGGCGTTATGACTATATCATAACCCCCCCCCCCCACACACACACACACACACACTCCCCCCCCCCCCACACACACACACTTCCCAAGTTTGTCTTTGCATCAGTGCAGTTAAAACATACCAATTGGAGCGATACGTTCTGTACGGGTCCTAAATGGCCCGACTCAAAATTTTTTAATTTCATGATGTATTTATGCGGTAGCAGGATCAGTCATGTTTATAAATTAAAAGTTCACAATTTGAAAATATGCCCTTTCACAAGAATGTACAAGCACAAAGTTTATTATCATAACACTTATGTTTTCATATTAATATGGCTAAAATTTTATACCTCAAATCAAGCCATGTATTTTAATACAAATCTTTCATTTATGATGATGAAGAAGAAGAAGAAGATGATGATGATGATGCCATCAGTGATACTTCACAAAGTTCTTTTGTTTTTCTTAAAGCTGACCTTTGACCTTCCACCAGTGAGCTGTATTATTTACTGGCAACTTGAAAGCTATGTCAAACTCGTTTTATAATATCACAACATACCATCTATAAATTTCAATATTTAATTCATCATTTGTTACAGAATTCTTTACGTTTGATTACGTGCTAAAACTGAATAGACAATGAGTTACTGGAACAGGGGCTTGGGGTAGAGGTGGGTATGGGGACGTACTATCTACTGGAACAGGTACTTGGGGTAGAGGTGGGTATGGGGTGGTACTAAAAAACATAAAACTTCATCTACTGTTGAAGTATTGTTTTTAATTACACACCAGATAACTAAGTTGTAAGTGTTTTTAAGTTTATAAAAAAAGTTGCATATTCTTTACTAAGATGTGGTGTGTTTTCAAACTAATGTACATCTTTGACCTATAATTTCTGGAAGCTCAGAGGCATCAAATATTTAATGTGTTGGTGGTGGGTATGTGCAAATTGCTTTTGTGCTGATGTTTTTGTTGTTGTCCTCATTAGGGATAAATATCTTTCCCACCGATATTATATTAAAACAAAATATACATATAAGTTGAGTATTGTTGTTTCCAGTAGAGGAGTGGCCATTTATTGTTAAAAGGGAAGTAAAAAGAGCTCTAAAGACCGTGTATATGACACACTTTACCGTACAAATCCCTGTCTGACGATTACATTGCTGTGGTGTTGTATGGGTTGATTCCGATACTTTATACAAGTCATAATATTCTTCAATTCAGTTATTAAACTGTATACACATTCAGTTGTAAAAGTGCTATTAAACTGGTGTTTTCATATTTACCTTTTATAGCACTCAGTCAGTGGTAATGACCCTGATCTTTCTGCATAGACCTGCCGTTTGCCTTGTCTGATAGAAACGCACTTATTTCATAGAATATAAATATATCGGATCGTACACGAGGGCGCCATTCAAATTAAATTTATAAAATTAGTTGTGTAATTTCTAACTTTGGGAATTTTTGCTTGCAAAATTGTACATTAATAAATTTCATTTCAAAGATTAGCACGAAGCACGATTTTATTTATCACACAATGAAATGCAAACTGATTGCCAGTACCCTCGGTTTCTTACCTGTTTAAGCCAGGCAAGCTGTAGGTAAGTGAGTTGCCGCCGCACAGACGAGACTGGTAAAGTATGCATGCAACCCTTCCTATCAACACGATTATCGCACACCAGAATATCCGACATTGCAACCGTCATTCGGCTGATGGTAGCGATGCCATATACTCTGGCGTGTGAGAATGAACACCTCAAACTCGGGTCGATAAGACTGGCCAAAAAGAGATCGGCGAGTATCGTGTCTATAAATAGTTTCTATACTATCACGTGCCTCGAGATTTGTATGAAAGACGACGAGACCACAATCGCTGTACTTAAATGATAAGTGTGACAAACACGCGAAACGATTGGTTTGCATAAATCAGTATTGAACTCAAGTAAACGTCTGATTATAGTACCGTTAATCTGTCTTAGGAGTCATGTTGGATTATTGGACATATATGTGTGTAAGTTTCTGCTTAGACCGACAGGATTGTGAGCAAATGCAATAATGTTTATTTAGTTAATTATTGTACTTTAGAAATTGCTTTTGCATTCTAAAAACAATAGAATTTCTGTGATTTTCTATAATGCATTTGAGTTTTGCTGTCAATCACACTAGATGCCAGAGTATTATAATTCAAAACTGCTGAACCAAAACAATCATACTGCTGCATTGGAAACTCATGCTATTTCCTAAAAGCACACTCTTATAACCAGCCGATATGTCAAAATGGTCTTAAATGGCACCCTGCCTGCAACAGCTGAAGATAATGTGGACCTGGTGCTATAGGAGTGAAAAACTGATAAGTCACTAATTTAATTCAGCGAGTAATTGAGACCCTTAGAAACACCCTTATGAGGTGCTTGAAAACTTATAAACAGGTTGTGATCATTGCAAGGTCTGATGGAATGTGTCCTGTGTAAATATTCCTTCAGAGCTAACACAATACGACATCTACATTTTAATAGGTATGCACTAAGACAAATTTAGCCCAAGTGTCTAGTGTCTACCTCGTCCTGTAATTTTAACTTTAATATTAACACCAGTAAGAGAAACATTTATAATATCTACCAGGTGTAGACTTTTACATCTTTGTGCATTTAGCCATGCCAATAACATGACTGATTTGAGAGTCAAGTCCTTAAGAGATACAGAACTTTTTGAATCAAGGTCGCCAAATATGTTAAAATATTATTTACATCCTAAGTGAAACTGTATCTAGGAAGAGCAGGTCGAGAATGAAAGACTCCTTTCAAAAAAACGTTTCGCAAAAGGGCGTGTAGCCCATATATATCAGTTCTCTCAAGTCACAAAAGTGGGCAATCAGAACGAGCTGAATTTAAAGTACTATATCCAAACACTTTCTGGTTTAGTTCAGTAAGGAACTGTAACACAACATTTACAGGTATTTTAAGGGAACACTGTATGATTGGGTACATATTAATCTCAAGAGTTGTCAAACCAGGGCTGAGTCGTCCATTATAGTGCTATGAGGATCGCTTTGCCTCATCGTGTTTAAGTCCGAGAAGCATATTTCCCAGTAGAATAAAGGAAGGAAACATATATTATAACACTTTGTCCAACTTAGCAGAAAAGCATCGACAGCATATGACTCATTATCCTTATTCATTAAAAGAGTCAAATGATGAGGTTGCAATTTATTGAGGTAGCACTTTCTTAAGTGTATAAGGTCATTACCCGTATTTTACACAAACTCTCTCTCTCTCTCTCTCTTTCTCTCTCTCTTTCTATCTATCTGTCTATTTATATATATATATATATATATATATATATATATATATATATATATATATATATAGAGAGAGAGAGAGAGAGAGTTTGTGTAAAATACGGGTAATGACCTTATATATATATATATATATATATATATATATATATATATATATATATATATATATATATATAGAGAGAGAGAGAGAGAGAGAGAGAGAGAGGAGTGGTCTAGTACATGTCATGTGTAAAATGTTTCACAGCTGACGTGTATCTAAGGTAGATATTGCTAGAGACACAGTGCACTCTACTGACGGGTGATAACTTCCTGATTGGTTTTATACAAAGTGTAAGATATTGCTATTTTTAGTCACTTTTGCTGCTGTGTCTTTGTGTTTTATGATTTGGTGTTTGTTGACTAAAGAGTGAGAGAGAGAGAGGCCTGGAGATAAAAAAGTTAGTTTTCTAAACTCTCAGTGAAAACTTCACAGTGCAAGTTAAAACATTTATGGGTAGAAAGGATCGGCATGGATATGAATAAATGAGGTATCGTTGTACGCGATAACCTTGTTTGCCAGATTGGTGACGGTTTCCAGTCAATAGGCAAATTCGTTATAGTGAATGCCGGAACTTTAGAGCAAATAATATCAATAAGTCTCGTCGTCTCTTCGTAGCGCTTCGGTAATTCTTTCTCTTCTCATGTCATAATATATCTTTTCATCGGTGTGTTTCTTTGTCTGTTTGATTTTCTGTAAGATATTGACATATTTATGTTAATTGCGCTCGGCAAGTATAATGTTCGTCAGCATAAGTAGACTGACGTTAGCGACGAAAGTAAACAAAGAGCTAAGAGAAGCGGTATAGTAAACAAAATTGGCTCATATTCAAAGCATACTTGTCAGCATAATGATCCACATGGTTCTGAATTGACTGGAAAATAATTCAGTGTACTCCGTCGGAACGATCTGTGTTAAACGGAAGATCTGCATATTCTGTTATGATTTGCCAGCTAAATGAATGACCATAACCGCAGTTAACTATAAAGTAAGTTAATGTTTATTACATACTATATGTTTTCCTGAAACTTGGGACAATTTTAATACATATGTGTGTTGTATCTTCTTCTTTCTGCTATATTATACATATTCAAAGCCTGATCATAAGAAGAAAATGTTTTTTTTTGGTATTAAACATTTATTTATGACATTTACTTTCTTCATTTTCTGTTGAGATGGTGAATTTGAATTTTTTAAATAAATGGTCTGTAGATATTGTATGCGCTGTCACAAAAAAAATCAAATATTTGTCATGTGAGAGGAAGGTCATCAAAAATTCAGGTCATAATTGAATGAGAATTTTCATTTCGTTCACTTTACATAATAGAGAGACAAATACTTGGAGATTTGATGAGGTGCACTTATTTGTTCACATTCCCAATTATTTAAGTTTCACTCCTAAGATTGCCTCCATAACACGCAAATGGTGATATAAAAGCTGCTTAATAATATGGAAGGACGTACCTGTACTATATTTATATTACCTAACAAAGGAAAATAGGTCAAGCGTAGCACAGGTTATTGCCGTAAACTTTAATAACATAGCACAAGATTAATTCTTATAATTAGTATTGCTGTTCATATATTCGTATGTCTATTTTTGCAAAGGTAAGTAAGAGCGTAGAGCCATGTTTGAACACTTAAAGTTAAAAAAAAGTAAAAAATTAAAAGAACAAATCTTGTCGACCAGAAATATCCCTGGCCCATATGCAATTAGCTGTACATTGTTTTGCCGTGGGTGAGCACACTTGTTGATGGAAACCACCACTAAAATCATTATCTATATATTGGGCACAAGACCGATAGATACATTGACAAAATTGTTCTTTGTAAAAAAACAAAAACAAAAAAAAAAAAACAACTTACTTATAGGATAAAGAGTGACTTGTGCACTCCACAAAAAGTATGTGATACTAAAATTTAGCTTCACTTTTTATCAATGTCAGTAATTTTGTTGCTGCTATATACGATGTTTTGCCTCAGCTCGATGCTTCTCTTTCTCTCTCTCTCTAACTCTCTCTCTCTCTCTCTCTCTCTCTCTCTCTCTCTCTCTCTCTCTCTCTATATATATATATATATATATATATATATATATATATATATATATATATATACGAATAAATACTATTATCATACGGGTTTAGAGAATGTTAAGTTACTATAACTTCTATATACCTTGATTTCTGTAGTAGGAATCCAGATGGCCTGTGTACTCAGATGAGAATTAATTGCTGGGTCGACATGCGGGTATGTCTGATACGCACGAATGCCTATACCACCGACTTTGTAGCACCAATTTTGGTGATGCTACAAAGGTCGAGATGGTATATGGGTTGGTACTTACAAGCTAGGCGATGGGTGCCGTAACCGGCGTATCCGGGTTCGAATTTCCGTAGAGTAACCTTTATAATAATATTATTTATTTGTATTTTAAAATTCTGCTAATGTTATCAAGCATTCTCCTGTATGATCCAGGGAGAGCATTTGTGCTATTTGTAATTCTCTCTCTCTCTCTCTCTCTCTCTCTCTCTCTCTCTCTCTCTCTCTATATATATATATATATATATATATATATATATATATATATATATATATATAAGCATATGGTTCTCTTGTCGCTTAAAGCTTGTTTTAGGTCTCTAATTTCGTTCTGCTTATTTGAGATGCGCAAATTAGACTTTTGAATGCTCATCCTTAGAAATTCATGTCATTTTAAATCAGTCATAACAATACAGTCTAGCACAGTGGCGTTTATAAATTTAAGTCATAATTTTTCAACATTCATTATAACATCATCGTCATCAGTGTAATACTACTACTACTAATAATAATAATTGCATTATAACAAATCAGTATTGATATTACTGCACACGATAAGTAGCTCTTTTTTTATTTTTCACTAATTCACTTTGCAATGGGAATTTATAAATTGACGGGAATTACATTACCATAGCACGCATCAACAGCCCTACAGCACCAGATGATCCACTTTGTACCTGTTTCATCACAGTCTGTTGCAGTGTAAGTTATTTATTAACGTGTTTCTCTGACAAAACAGTTGAATACAAATCGACGCATACACAGCAAACTGACAATTGTTAGATTATCATTCATCTATACGGTTGTAAAGATCTTACAAATTTAAGTAATAGGTATTGTACAATTGCTAACACTTCCGTTATAGAGAGACTTTTGGAAATTTAATACCCAATGTCAGTAATCTGTAAACTGGGTTGACTAGAACATCTAATAATGTTAATCACAGTAAATTAGAATTGGTACCACAAGTTCCTTATCTCAGTTTATTGCATTTGTTTCTTATATGGCATCGGTTTATCTAGTAAAACGACATTCCAGCTTGTTGTTTTTTTAAATTATATTTTTTTAACCTTGTGTTAGTGCAACAGGATGAAACAGGGTTGGAATGGATCTAGTGAGGACACTTAACACAATTACATTTATTTATAATTCAAATTAAAGATGATTGAATTTCTGACACCCTAGCTCACACCCTTACTGGTACCTCTCATAAACTAAACCGTAACAACTGCAAACCCTGCCCTACACATGCGCACAAAGTTCAACAACGGATAAAGCGAAATTGTATTGTTCCTCAATGGATACGATCAAAGTATGGATTTTCAACAAATAATCACAAATAATATGGTTTTTAACGGATATAATGCATGTATGGATTTAAATCATATTATTGCTATTTAGAGTTATCAACATATTTGATCAATGTGTAGATTTATCAACATATATGATCAATGTATGGAATTATTGTTCATCAACAAGTATGATGGTACATTAAATTATCATACATATATTGACATTGACTTTTTATTTTTAAAACCTAATATATCCATATATAATGACGTCATCTCGTGGCATCCAGACGATGATCATACGATATTTCCGATCCACACTACCGACAAATGGTTAAGGAACGACCTCGTGTGGCATGTTGTCCAAGCCTGCCGAAGGATCTCTCACGAACCTCCCTATCACGCAGATCTGTTGGTGGAGAACCTTCGACCCCTCGCACTGAGTTAACCAGTATAGTCCCACGAACCAATGTCACCACTGACCGCTCTATCTGGGTTATACAACCCAACAAAGTTCGACGAGTCCCGTAACAGCTAAAAGTACAATATCTGAGCCGTGTACTACAGGAGACACGTTTGAGTAAAAATGCAGTGATATACATTGCGCATGCGCCCTTACGAACTGACTTCGTTACATACCGGTACTAAATTCTTTCATAAAAACGACTGTGCTAGATTATTATTATTATTATAATAATTTTCGTTCGTGCACCAATATGTCTCCTACAAGAATGATCGCACTGGATAATAAAAACTCGAACATTTCTCATCATTTAATTCGTACAACATATAATTGAATTCAACTTGTCTGTTCAGCTATAAAATGTCGAACCGTTATGTGACATATCTCTGACTTGGTACACATTTAGAATAAACTCTCAAACATTCGATATATTAAACAATTTCATCACATGAAACGGATAGCAAAAAGAATAAACTATTGAATTTTACATATCTCTACAGCTGAAGATTGCTTCCATAAAGTGGACAACTTCCTGACAAGATTCATCTGTAGTGTATACAACGAGAATTAGCACTATAAGTATTATATTCGTGGTCAATTCCTCAAATCCATAACCAGAGAACTCCCCCCTCCCCTCTTTTTACTGGCGCTTTGTGCGTGCTGCAGCTAGTGAACAGAAGTCAATATTTTGACATCGCCAATTCTACAAAGAAAACATACACCTGAGTAACGATGTACGCGGCAACGAAACCCATCTACATTTCTATCCATATGTAATACCAAGGTATTTTCGTGCACACAATTTCGTAACAGTTAGTCACTCAAAAAGGAACCCATATGCAGAAGTTTGGTTGAAAAATGCAGCACCGTTTCAGACAGCTATGAATCCCTAGCGCCAACTACCGGAATATCCCTTCGACCACTTATGTAGTGAATGCCCTCCTCGCCCACCCCCACCGCCACTACCCTCGATTCTATTTTATATATGTGATTTTTTCCTTCTGTGCGCTAAATTAAAGAAAATACGAAATAGGAGTATGATTAAACCTTTTCTTGCTGTTTATTTTTCTTTTTGGTTTTTACATTTATTATTTGTTGCTGTTCTGTTCAGAAGGCTAATTTCTATCTTGATTACATTTCGTGTTAGTAAGAGTGGCATACCTTGTCGCTATAAACAATTGAATGTGCTCTTAATTTGTCTGCATTACAGCAGATGAAAAACACAAACAATAAAAAATAGATCAACCAGAGATAAGAAACATTGCTGAACACCGTGTAACCAGATCAGACATACAGATAACACGAAAGAATGCGTACAAGATACTTTTGAACGATTTAAATTTTTGAAGGAAAAAATAAACGGATTAATTGGCCTAATTGGCAAACAAGAGAACCGCAATATGTAACCGTTATTACAAGATATCCAGGATGAAGCGTTTTAGGAGGATCCATAGCAAATGGACGATGACATAGAACACTTGAAAGAAAACAAAACAGAAAGAACAAGACAAAAACTCTATTATTTGGTTTAATTTTACGTAGTGAGAATTTTGATGTTGACAGGGCTACATCATGTATATGCTAGAGTCAAAACACAGAGTGGTAGGATAGCTAAACATCTCCAGCGAAAACTTTAAATATACTCGAGCAAAAAGTGAAAACTGATACACAGCACGAATCAAACTTCCTATATTTTACATGCTGGATAAGGTCACATTTATAGGTAATCTGCAAGATATCACATCATTTAGGTCTAAAAGAGTTTGATGTTTAATAGGTTAAAAAAATTAAAAATGATTCACGATTATTGCCTCATATAAGACTCTAGGACATATATATATATATATATATATATATATATATATATATATATATATATATATATATATATATATATATATATATATATAACAGACGTATACTGGCTGATATACAAAGCTAAGGACATAGCGTCTGACAACAATTGTTTAGATTAGTTGGGATTATGTTAAGTTGTTTTCAAAGTTGCAGATATACTGAATAATAATCTATGAGCATGACTGAAATTAGATTGTTAAACTAAATAGTTAGTTTTCAAAATCGTCTGATAGATAGATAGATAGACAGATAGATAGATTAAGCTTCCCACATAATTAATGAAAATTACCAGACCTCAGAAAGTCCCTTCATCGCATGGATTCCAATGTCCTTAACAATATCAATGAAAACCAAACGTAAACCGCAGGTCAATAGGTTACACTATACACTGCCAGTGGAACTAAGTTTACTTTCCGACAAAGAAATCCGTAACTAACTAATGTTACTCTTTTGGACTGTAATGATGTTCAGTCTTTTCTCAAGTTTTGTCACATGTGGACGTCATGCTCCTAAGCAAGATCACAGGATTCCAGGAATCTCATGATAGTCTTTAGCGCCGTCTTTCCTTATGCTCTTAAGGGATTTGGTTTACACATTTTCTCCATTCTTGTGTCACTTTCACTGTCTACAACATAATTTCATCGTACAGTCATTAAGATATTATAATTCATAATTTCCTCGAAAATCTGATTCATTGTCCACTGAAAGATATTCGTCGACATTAAGCTGAACATCAATATCTATATTGAGACTGGTAGTGATGTCACTAATGAGATTGGCGAATTTGGCGTTATGATTGTCTGGTTTTCCTTTCTCAGCTGATTGGGATTCATTAAAGACAACTCCTGTGTGTAGCAAGCATCCTCGTATAGTCTCAGGTGCAGCCCAGCCCAGAACCATTTTGATAACACGAATGGCGTTCATTAGAAGCACTGCATGTGTTTCTTTGTTGTCTATGCAGTCCATGATATATTTTAGATCAAATAGGAAATTGTGGGCTCTTAATGCCTGAATGATTCCTGCGTCCTGAGGCTGCAAATGACTGTCGCTGGTGGTAGAAAGTTGCTGTTAACATGCATCGGTCCATTGGCGATCATGTAGGTGAGCTCACTGTCCATGCAAAGCAACATTTTCCTCATTTGTCTCTTCGTTCTTGTTTTGATTTCCTTGATCCGCCAAGAAAAAATTTCGGACTTTGTCCAAGGTTTCTAGTGGTGATAGTACTTCACACACAGTTTGTTATTAAGGTTACGAAAAATAAAAGCACTGACTGATTTATTTTCAATAACAACTGCTTTCATCAGCATTGACATAAAGCACAACTGTGATTATGTACTTCACCCTTTATGTTCCTTTTGTGTTATCCTTGGTTAACTCCTGCACTCTCCCTAAAAATAACGTGGCATGATATGTTGTGTCTATCCTTAAATCTCCCCATTCAGACATAGGAATATGGAAAGGCAGTCACATTATGCTCGGTAAAAGAAGACTTGGTCTTCTCTCTAAGAATTTCGTCAGTTACAGGAATGGTATGTGCTCTGGCGTCTGAAAACTATAAAAGCAATTCTCTTGATATATTGGTATGTTTCACTGTCTTCTAAATGTTTGTCGGGGGTGCTGATAGTCAAGTTTGGCATCATCCCACTTTTTACTCTGTGCGAAGATACTTGTTGATGGGATAATTCGACACAACAGACAAGTGATTGGTGGTTGGCGATCTCTTGTTGACTACCCTTAAATGTAACTTTGAATACCGCACAATTTCTCACTTTCTGACCGGATCTAACACAATTTTCTTGCTTATTCGACTTTATTTCTTACAGCTTGTAAAAATATATATGAAGATGACAGGTCTGCCCATCCACCTATAAAACAACGATTTTATTCAATATTACATTGGTTTTACTTTATTTAATCTAATTGAACTCGAAGTGATATTTGTTGCTTATATTAAAGTTACACTGGCTATTATGGTGAATGGTCTTAAGGCAGTCAGCCGAAACAGTGACTAGTGGTAAACACTATACCATGTACTATTGGTTTTCCTATGTGTGGAAAAACCAAATTAAGATAACAATAATCACATTTACTGGAAGCGGTCGATAATTGAATTTACTAATTGAATCGTCCCGCCTGACACACATAGAGGATGTTCGAGGTCAGTGATCGTTATTTACGTCTCATTTGTGCACTGATTGGCTTGGAGGAAGGCGGATAGCAACGGTGGCGAATGAAAAGGGAATTAAAGAGCAAATCAATTGGTACATTGAAATCTATTGGTGGATATTGAGGGTGGCAAGTGATAATGAATTGATGACAATTTCTTTATTTGCTTGTGAAACTGCTGATTGTCTTCTTTAAATGCAGGTAAAAGTACGGATTGTTTGTGAAAAGCTGTAGTCACCATTACTTTTAATAGATTTGTAATCAATGTACCTAAATAGCCTTATTTAATTACTGTATAAATGACTGTGTCATTTGTTCGTCTAAGAGAAAATTACCCATTGGAAAAATAATGGTCTCATAAACTATTGTCGTTGACAATAAAATGAATCCATTTCTCAAATAGTATCAACAAAAAAAAAAAAAGCTTCTAAGAGATTTCTTTCTTTTTTATTCTCCTACATGAAATATGAACTACCCACCAAACTCATCTATACATCTGCCCACTTAACCAATCCATCCGTCCATCCATCAGTCCATTGATCAAACCCTCCGAAAGGTCGTTATTGCCTGTGCCACCTTAACGGTAACAAATTTTGTACCGTAAAAAATCAAATTAAAGAAATCACTAAGTTTTAACATGTCTCCGCTGAGCTGATTAACTTTACTAGACAACTGCGTATTTTATACGTTTAAACAATATTTGAGAACAAAGTGCGTCGGACTTAAGCAATTAACATCATTGGTAAGAAAGTGCTTGAGGCATTTGAGAAGAACGAATAAATTAAATCGGAATGAAAAGAATCAACGAACTGCTTTTTGCAAATAAAACATATTTTTGTATGTTTTAATTAAGGATAGGCTGAGACGATCGTGTGGCAGTAATTGGATAATAGTCATAAATTTGAGAATCGCGATATTGAAAGCGATCAACACAACACATTCAATGTGACCTCTTTTGCAGGAGGTTTTTAAATTACTTATAACATAATACGTAGCATTTAACTCTAATGTTCCAGAATTCTGGTTAAATGCAACCGAAGAAAGATAGAATGAATGAATAGATAAACAGACAGACACACACACACACGCACACGCATATATACATACATATATATATATATATATATATATATATATATATATATATATATATATATATATGCACACACACACACACACGTATGTAGACTGGTGCATGTGAATATGGTATACATCTCTTTGAGCCGTAATACTAGAAGAAGAAAAATCTTGCCATCATAGGCAATTATAAACTTGAGCCATTTAATTACTGTGCTACCTTTTATACTAATCATCATCAACAACCTTCTTCTTATTCTTCTTATTACTAGTATTATTATGATTCATTTTTATTTTTTGTCATCGTTTGTTCTTTTCTTTCGTTGTCCTCTGACGGCGTGGACGTATTCCTAGCATATCAAGTCATAATTTTTGTAGGTTCAGAACAAAACACGTATGTGTTTTATATATATGCACACTTTCTGACTATGTTGCAATCCTTTTTTTTATACTTTGTGAAGAAAAGCGTTATACTTTTTCTTCCTCGCAAATTCAGAAGAACTATTTGGCGATTTGAAAAAGAAAGAAAGCATTTTTGTTCCGCGAGAACTAACTATAAGAATTGTTCATGGTAGAAAAAATGATAAAACTTCAAACTAAGGCCATTCGTTATTACTTCAGTTTATTTACAATTCATCCAGACATCCCGGTCAATTAACAAAAATGACGACAAAGCTACTCTCTCTCTCTCTCTCTCTCTCTCTCTCTCTCTCTCTCTCTCTCTGATATATACAGATATTAAGGCAGCGTGCATTATGAATAGACTAAATTTAAGTTTCGAGTCGAATGATGCCAATTCTGTTAATCTTTAAAGAACTGATCGCTGCAGGAAATTTCGTTGACATGTTATTTGATCGGCATAGTTATAAAACCATTTTCTTAGCCTCATTGGTCGGTTTAAGGGACGGATCGGGAACGTACGTTGACTCAAGGACTAAACCGTACAGACATGGTGTATTTATTAGCTATGTGCTTAATAGCTCATTAAACTTGAAGATTAAACCTCGTCGTAAAGGTTAACCACACTTATTTCAAAAATAGACGCTAAATCATGCCCTGAACTTAAGAACTCTGTGAACTTAAAAAAATAATTCAATCATTTAATCAATCAATCATTAAAAAATAGCAAGTGGATTCCTCTAAATTATTTGTATCCAATATGGAATATTTACAACAGAGCCATTGAGGAGGATCTCATAACGCACAAGCGTATAGGCGCTGACTATTTCACATGATTTTAGCTAAATAACATACAGATATATGTAGGTAGGTGGAAGACTGTCATATAGATACATCTATCGACAAAATGGTGCCTGGAAAGAAAATCAAAGCTTCGTAAAGTAACAGGCGCGAAGCTCCCCTTCTACATCTACATAATTTATTTAAGCTCTGAGGCACAAACTGTTCAATAGCAATTTTCCTTTCAGCCCACTTAATTATTCTTTTTCCTTATTAAGGATAAATTATTTTTTCACCGATAATGCAAGTAAATTAGGCAGATAAGGTTAACTATTTTGTCTCCAGTAGAAAAGTAGTCATTTTATTTTTACAAGGAAGGTAAATAGAGCTCTATAGACTGAGTAAACGACACAATTTATCATGCAAAGCGCTGTAGTTTGTTTACAGTATTTTACAGTTTATAATATTCTTCAATTTCATAGTGAAAGATTATAGAAGTTCAGTTGTAAAATGTTATGAAATAGGTGTTTTCCGATTGACGTTTTATAGTTTCCTCAGTCAGTAGTAAAGACTCCCATCTTTCTCCTTCGCACTAGCGTCTATATTGTTTCAGGCAAACAAAAACCAGGTCGTGACTCACCTGAGAACTCGGCATTTTAACAAAATAGAAAAATATTCATTTTATAGAACATAAATAAATTGAATCATATATCAGTGCACCTTTCGAATGAAATTTATAATATTAGTTGGATAATTTGTTACTTTTGGCTGGCAAAAGTTTAAATTTATACACCGAGTTTAATAAATTTAAGTTGACATTAGCACAAAAGTGCGATTGTATTTATCACACAATTAAACGTAGACTGCCTGCCAGTCACTTCGACTTCTTATCTCTCTTACCTGTTTAGGCCAGGTAAATTGTAGGTAAGTGAGTCGCGGCCGCAGGGACTGGTGAAGTTTGTATCTAACTCTTTTTAGCTACTCCATTCTCGCACACAAGAGTCTCGTGCATAGCTACGTAGTATGTATTTCAGGAATGTTTAGGAATTTTCTTCGCTGTTAATAGTACCGTCTACAATTGTACTTTCAAAATGGAAAGTTTAATTGCCTTCGGGCTACAGCTATGCATAAAATAGGATTGTCAGTCATGGGACCAGGCTGACTTGAAGAAGACCAATATGGTAGCCCCCATTTCATGGCATCGTGACGTTTGTCACGTGCATTGTACGCAAAGCTCAGTGTATATGAAAAATGTAACGATCTTGCTCAGTCCTCATGCAACACGATAATCACATGCAATAGCTCAATACTATCTCAATGTCGTGATCTATTGCTCGTAAATGCAATATAAAAGTTGCATATTTTAGCTCTAATAAATGTCTTTTCCGCAAAACAGATTGTACCTGCACATTTAAATTACAGTTTATTAAGTTGATAATTTATAACTTCTCTGATATATGGCTATACCACACCCACTCACCCTGTTAAGCCTATTCGCATTACCAATAGCCCTTAAAAAACCACTGCGAACGCAAATAAAATCTTCTTGCCATTGTGACCCAACATGAACTTTTACGTTGTTTGAATGAGCAAGTTAAAGTTTCTCTTTCAAACACGACCGATTAAACGGGCACCTTTCATTTATGTGTTGGAGATTGCTGCTTTGTTTTGTTGATGACGTATTTTGTTTATGCGAATTCATGAAAAACGAGGAAAAATCTCCGCATCTGGCAGCCACAATAAGCGTAGCGGATTCTCTCTCTCTCTCTCTCTCTCTCTCTCTCTCTCTCTCTCTCTCTCTCTCTCTCTCTCTCTCTCTCTCTCTCTCTCTCTCTCTCTCCTGGCCTGTGATGATAGTACGGCTGGTTTCACACCAGTTTTGCACTGATATTTGTCGAATGAATATATATATATATATATATATATATATATATATATATATATATATATATATATATATATATATGCGTGTGTGTTTGTAACACTTAATTTTTCCAGTCTTTACGGCAATTGTACACTGTGCAATATGGACGAGGACTATTCGTCAAACACTAGAATCTACGATTTAGAACAGGGGTCTCCAAACTTTTCAACCCGAGGGCCGCATTAACTATCAAACAGCAGTTCGGGGGCCGACTACACACTCGAGGTCCAAATAAAAAAGAATCAAAACATGGATGTTGTTTTTAATTATTTATTTAATATTATTTTATTCAGTTATTATTTAATAACACATTGATACACTACACATGAACACCTGTATTAGTGGGAATGGTGAAATTGTTTCCTGGATGCCAAAATAGCAGACATTTCTGGCTTTAGATTTGATGTCCCTAACATCAACAGCGACCTGAGATTATCATCGGACAAGTTTGTTCTCAAATTGTTCTTCACGTATTTCATTCTTGAAAATGTTTGTTCACACAGGTATGTGTTCCAAAGATTGAAAGGTACCTTGATGCAAAAGTTTTGACATTAGGAAAGTCTTCCTTGGGCAAAAACTGGTAAAAACCCACCAGTCCTTCTTTGAACTTGTCCCTAAGGAGGTCATTTGCTTGCAACTCAATGACCTCCAGCTGCAGTTCATCTGGGCAACTGGCCACATCTGCTTCAAATGGGTTTTGAAACAGTCTCACTTCTTCTGCCTTTGAATCCAAGTCAGAAAACCGCTGCTGAAACTGCAGCTGGAGGTCTTTGATGATCTCGCATGCAAATGACGTGGGGAACTCAGCTGTTGCTTCAGCCATGAAGACCTTGCACTGCTGAAAGTGCGTCAAGTTGTTGGCCTGTACTTGTTCCAAAAACAAGACAAGTTTGGATCTGAAGGCCTTTAGGCGGGTGTATAGATCAGAAACTAGATTTTCCTCTCCTTGTAGTTTTAGGTTCAGAAAATTTAAATGACTAGTTATGTCTGCAGCAAAGGCCAATTTTCATACCCACTCTTCATCAGACAGTAATGGCTGTGGCTTGCCTTTACTTTCCAGGAAGTCACCTATTTCCTTTCTTAACTGAAATACTCTGCTCAGAACTTTCTCACAACTTAGCCATCTTACTGCTGTGTAATATGGTAAATCTTGCGATTCTGTGTCTGTATCTTTCAACATGTCTCTGAACTGTCTATGGTTGAGCCCATGTGACCTTATTAAATTCACCATCTTCACCACAGGATTCAGTACACTGCTAATGTCCATATATTTAGCACACAAAGCTTGCTGGTGAATAATACAGTGCAGGAACATTGGTTGTAGAATGTTTTTCTCATTACACATCTGCTTCACTTGTCCAACCAAGCCTTTCTTTATGCCACTCATGTTCTTTCCTCCATCAACAGTCAGGCAACTGAGATTAGTCCAGTCCAAGTTATAATCAGCAAATGTTTTTTTCAACTCATTGAATATATCCTCTCCGGTAACAGTGCCATACATGCTATGTAGGGAAGCCAGCTCTTGTGTTATGTTCATGTCTTCATCCACACCTCTAATGAACACAAGCAGTTGAGAGGTGGAACAGCTGTCCAGCGATTCATCCATTGCAATTGAAAAATGGCGAAACTTGCTTGCATTTTTCGCTATTTGAGTCACAATGTTTTCACCCATGTCTGCAACACGGCGGGCAATGGTATTTGCACCCAAAGCTACATTTTCAAACTGTTTTGACTTTTCTGGGCAAAGTTCCTCAGCCACCTCCAACAAACATTCCTTCACTACTTCACCATCTGTAAACGGTTTGCCACTTTTAGCCAGGACGTAGGCAACTTTATAACTGGCCTTAGTTAAGGATTCATTTTCATTTGAGGATTTACTGAACAATGTCCTCTGAGATGTGAGTTGCTTTGTAATTTAGAAAATTTTTCGGCACGGACTTTACCCTCCAACTGTGCATATTTCTCCTGATGTTTGCTTTGATGATGACGGCGCAGGTTGTATTCTTTCATCACAGCCACGGTTTCGTTGCAAATCACACACAATGCTTTCTCGCTGGATTTGATGAAGAAGTATTTCAAACTCCATTCTTCTTGAAATTGCCGACACTCATCGTCTATTTTTCTTTTCCTCTTCTCGGCCATCGCTGTGATCAAAATAATCAAGTCTTGAACAAGCAGCAAACCATTTAAAAACTCCGCCACTAGATGGCGTTATATCATCTCATTGACTGTGAACGGAAGTAGAAAAAGTAAGCAGCGAATAAGGTTTTGCAATGTAGTGATCGGTTGGAAAACATAACGCACTACTGCGCGCCTCTATTTTAATTCGGTAAAAACATAACGTCCACGTAAGCGGCGGCTGATCTTGGCAGGATACACGTAAATTTCCGTAATTTTTTTCCGTAGACAAAAAGGTCTCCACGGGCCGGATGAGAGGGCCTCGCGGGCCGCATCCGGCCCGCGGGCCGTAGTTTGGAGACCCCTGATTTAGAAGATTACCACACGTACTATATACTACACACGTGTTTTTTTTTTCCTGGGGTGTGTGTGTGTGTGTGTATGGTTTATGGATATTACCTTTCGGATAAGAAGATAGGGTTAAAGTTATGCCTAATAAGGGTTGCCAGAACTTACTTACAATATGTATACATGTACGTGTGACCACAGGCAAACGTGACCTTGACCTTGGTAAAGGAGTTACCCCTAAATTGTTTTTATATTGGATTCAGTGATTTCTTCTGGATTGCTTTGGAACAACCGTCATTACAGTCATGCTATCATGGCGAATGGACGATCAGCATTAATTCTTTTAGACAAGGTTGGAATTTTAAACATATTTTGGATGCCATCGGATAAAAGGACGAAGCTGTATTCTGCACCCCCACCCATCTATAAAATTGACAGCCAAAATTTAATATATATCTCTGAACAGGATTTTAAAAAAATCGTATATTTTTTTGGTCAGATATTCTGACATTGTTTTACTAAAGTGATAGAGTTTCAAAGGCATGTGGTGTGACCTACTGACGATTTCGAAGGTCGCAATCGCAACGATTATAGATACCATTTTTAATTATCAGAAATAATATTTGATAGATATCGCCGCTTCTTATACAAAGTATTGGGCTTCAATCGATCCATCAATTATGTAGCCTTCGTTCGTCGCTGCCATCACTGTGTATAGTTCACTAGGCATGCGCGGGATAGGTAGAGTCTAGTACACCTATATGGAGGGCGATGTGAGTTATAAAATAGTAATTCAAGAACGAATTTTTAAAAAATTTTCAAGAAAGTATTTTCCCAAGATGCAAATTTCTCCAAATATATCTTTTAGCGGTGATTAATTCTCCAGACTGAATAGATTTCTAGCCTCAGTGCGATGGGTTTTCTAATAATTTTTCAAGTTTCCGATATCCAACAATCTTCCGAATTCCAATAGTTTTTCAATGATATTTCGACACTAGGTTATTTAAGGCCCGGAGATTTTTGAATCTGCATCCAGCAAGCCGGTTGATAAGTGACGAGACTCATGAGCATCTAAAACCCAAATTTCTTGGGTATGTACAGCAGCATGTAACATCCAAGATTTAAATACTCACATCCTCAAATGGCATCTAAAACCCAAATTCCTTGGGTATGTACAGCAGCATGTAACATCCAAGATTTAAATACTCACATCCTCAAATGGCATCTAAAACCCAAATTCCTTGGGTATGTACAGCAGCATGTAACATCCAAGATTTAAATACTCACATCCTCAAATGGCATCTAAAACCCAAATTCCTTGGGTATGTACAGCAGCATGTAACATCCAAGATTTAAATACTCACATCCTCAAATGGCATCTAAAACCCAAATTCCTTGGGTATGTACAGCAGCATGTAACATCCAAGATTTAAATACTCACATCCTCAAATGGCATCTAAAACCCAAATTCCTTGGGTATGTACAGCAGCATGTAACATCCAAGATTTAAATACTCACATCCTCAAATGGCATCTAAAACCCAAATTCCTTGGGTATGTACAGCAGCATGTAACATCCAAGATTTAAATACTCACATCCTCAAATGGCATCTAAAACCCAAATTTCTTGGGTATGTACAGCAGCATGTAACATCCAAGATTTAAATATTCACATCCTCAAATGGCAAAACATAAATTTATACTTCAACTTTAGATTTCAGTTACTTCTGTAATTTATTTATTATTTATTCTGGAATTATTTTTCTAGAAGTTGCAATTGAGCCAGTTGACAATTTTAGGGTATATTTAGATAATCTGAACTATAATTTTAGTAATGTTATTTATCAACTGAATTTATGACTTCTAATTTTCGTAACGTTCTGAAATTTAGTAATTTCTTTCATGTATATTTTGTCTAAGATACATTTTCACAAGTTTGTAATATTTATTTATTCAAGAGCTAGTGCCTTTCCTCTGAGAAGATTCGTTATTAACTCCTATAGTTTCCGCCTACCCCCCTACCCCCCGGGGGGGGGGGGCTTGTACCCACCCTACCGATTTTAAAAAGGATATAAAATTGCATAAAACTTTCTCATTTCATTCATTGATTTATAATTTCTAACTCGATTGCCACTAAGCGGTCAGCAACATTGTCACCTTCTTCGCGTTTCAAGCCTAATTGAACCTTAACACTAACACGGCGTACAGATTTGCGTGGGCGAGTCTGTGTTTTTCACATAACAGGAGTGTGGTACTATATAGTGTTCCATCAGCTCCGGACAATTCCGTAAATTCTTGCAACGTTAAGATGTGAGGTCACATTGTCCCCCCCCCTCCCTTTTTTATAAATCTTTTTGTAAATTTTAGAAATAAAAATTGCATACATTAGATGCGGACGACACAGTGTTTACCTTCTATGTGTAGGCATTGAATCCACCCTTCACTGAAAATGGACTCTTCCAGCAATCGGAAAATGACAGTGAGCAGGCTCCTCTTTTACTTTGAAAACTTCCGATTGGTCTGAAGCGCGAAGAAGATGATAAATGTTAGTGACCGCTTGGTGATAATCGGGTTAGAAATAATAAATCAATGAATGATATGAGTAAGTTTTTTTTACATTTTGTATATCCTTGATGCTTTTCATTTTGTAAATATGGGGGGGGGGGGGATACAAGCTGCCGGGTGGGTAGGCGGAAACTAGTTAAACAAATGTAGATGAGTTTGCCTTGACGTCGAGATATATTGCAGTTATGCATCTTTGTTTGGATGATAATTGGTGACATTTCTCACCATATATCACCTCTTTCCTATTAATCTGTGTCTGGTCATAGTGCAAGTCGATTTTTTCTTCACATACCACGCTTTTACTTGTATAAAATGTGAAGTCGTCATTGGCTGATAATATTTCTCTCCCTATATCACACTTATTCCATTCTATTAATGTATGTATGATGTTATGTATACTGAATTAATAATGTGTCTATGATTGTAAGTTGTACTTTAATAAGATTATGATAATTTTGTAAACAACATGTTTACATAGCATTTGAGTTCAAGGCCGGTTTTGTTAGCAGCTGGACTGTTATTTCCATGTCTTTTTGTGACAAAAGTCAGATACACAATGTATTATTCCAATAAAACTACTCATATTTTGATGTGTCACTACTCATAATTTGATGTGTCATAGGTCATGCAGGCATGTGTATGGACACACACACACACACACACACACACACACTTATATATATATATATATATATATATATATATATATATATATATATATATATATATATATATATATATATATTGGTAAACAAATTCATTCTTATTCTAGAAATGCGGTTCAAAAAGATCAGTCTGTAAGGAATCTATTTGTGTTGTGTTGTTGAAATCAGATATAATTCAGAGAGAGGAATAATTTATTTGCAATATTCGTTGGAATACTAAAGTGCTCATAGATTTTATGACTTTCTGAGATTTATGTGAATTCATTTAAAACATTCCGGATTACATCATTGTGGTACATCAGGACATTCAAGACTTGTGGTACATCAGGACTTTCAAGACTTGTTATACATCAGGACACTCAAGACTAGTTGAATTCATTCGGAACATTCTATATTTTTGGACTTGTTATTAGGACACTTACGTTCATGTAAGTGTCTTTTGAATTTTCAGTTTAATTGTCTAGAAACAAGTTGCTTGTTGATTTTATTTGATTTAGTTTGTTTCACTTTCTTTCTGTTACATATTATTAGGCCATAGAGTCGTAACAACGATCATCGAATGGGTATTTCCTCTTCAAATATCACGCTTTCCAAGACTGAAACTCTAAAGTTCATGAATTTCTGTGAGTTCATCAAGCGAACAAAATATCATCCAGATACAATACAGTGCTTCACATATAGTACTGTTAAGGGGATATAACTCTTTTTGGTATTGGAAACTGTAACAGAATAAATTGTTTCTCTTGATCTATTGCAGTGATCATTATCGGCAAGAATTAAAAAAGAATCGTCCTCTGTCCAAGATTGTCAATTGTACTAATAGGTGAATCCTTTAAATAGTCTCCTGCTCTCTTAATCCACATACTTATATTATGGAAAGATAAACTAAATGAGATTAAAGTCACAAAAATACAGAAAGTTGCAGATATTTTCCCATGCACATCAGTGATTGCGAACATGTAGAATAATCGATCGTACAAGAAAACTACCCGAATATCATATCCGAAGTCAAAGTTCGCATCTCTGCCGCCATGAAGAATTCCCAAGATCCAGATGATTGCTGATTATTTGATTTATCGCTGTATATTTGATTCTCATTTTGCATTTTGAATAATTGTGTATTGTACAAATTTAAAAGTCTGACTGTCATAAATTCTGTCTATTTTATTACAATAAGTTTTCACAAAGAAATTGTCAGTAGTGTCTGGCGCTTTTGTATTTAAAGGTGTCGGAAAAACTTAGTACCATATAGCATACAGTCAAAACATTGCATTTATATATATACCTTTCAACTAGAATGTTAATAATACTGGCGGACGGAATCATGGACGGACAATAAGGGTGCAGGAGGCATAATAAAGTTTGATGCAGACATAGAAAAGAGATGGGTTGGAGCATTTACCAAGGAAATGGAGCGAAAAAAAAACAAGAATAATAAGCAATCGCTAGATCCTCATGCTACATCCATAGGGTAACAAAACAGGGGTCCAAAAGCAGCTAGTGACGAGGAAGAAGTACCCTATCATAGTTCCTAAGTTTACATCAAGATCGATTCGGGGGAAAAGAACGTAATGTTAAACATACTGCGTAAGTTTAGTTTGAGGTGTTGTTTCCCTATATTTCCAAGGACCTTAAGACAACAGACGCGGTCACTGAAGGGTTCTAAAACGCGCCAATACCACAGATCATTTTCTTCTAATCAAACTAAGGTCCACACATTAACGAGACTCTAATATCACACTTGTGTGGTTTTTGTTACTTTATAATGGTATGATTCAGTACGTATTATATAGCTATTTCACGCCACGTACCACAAAACTAACCCCAAACGCATAATACACAGAATTATTCATATCCCTAATTACTAAACACTTACAGATTAGTATCATTCAACCAGATCTCTCGCATGGCCCTTTGAAATCGCAACCAAACAAGGGTCTGGTAATATATATATATATATATATATATATATTACAAAAGCAAAGTTTTCCTTGTAGCGCCTGAATGAGGCTTTCCCAAAATTTGGAAACGTTATTTAAGTGACTGATGACATGAAGTGACTTAACAAGTAAATGTGATAAGGAGATGACGTCGAGTTTCGCGTAAACATTAACAGTTTCACTGGCTGATTGAGACACAACTCCTGCATCGGCGTCTGTCTTTGGAAATTAAAGTTTAATGATTTATCGCATGGCGACTGCGCTATTTAACTTAACATGCCCATCGCAAAATTTGCACATTACACACGTGTCATAACACCTGGAGCGATTCTTATTGGCTGGCCGGGTTACACTAACTTATTATTAATGTGCGTGTAAACAGAACTTTTTAATTGACTACATTGTTGTCAAATAACCGAAATGCCAACTTTCCTGATAGGTACAAATGTTAAAATTGAAGGCGACGTAATGCTGTGTATTGATTAGAGAGGACAGGAATTTCTAGAGTTCCAAGAGATACAGACCAAGTATAGGCAGGGTAATAAACCTCACGATGTGAGAGTAGTAAAACCTAAGATATGGTCAAATTTGGAAAGACTCGAACATTATCCGGTCAACATCTACAAACAATCTCTTCAGTTACGCCCCGGTGATTATAGCAAACCAAACATCCCTTTCATATTGCTACGCATACAAATCCTAACACCATGTATTTTAGTGTGCCTTAGAACATCAGCTAGGTAATGTAACTGTGCATGTAAAATAATCCCCATGAATGAAAAAGAAAAAAAGTAAGCATTAAAGCTGTGCAGTTTGCAGTCAAATCTCAAAACAAATATTCTACGTCAGATAATTGGTTTCATATAAGTATATCAAAAGGAGAGTTTGATACCTGTTCATCGACCAATAAAAATAATCTGTTCCACTTAAAAACTTAGTGTCTCATTTAAGAATTCTGCGATGTTGCCCTGTTATCTGCATTATCTGATTCACTGGAATATCACTGAGCTTTTGCACAAGATATTTACATGCACTGTGATTGGATAATTTCTTACTCGAGTGTGTTAAATGTAGGCGTAGATTTTCACTAAATATATCTTCAGATAAATACTTCTGTCTATTCCTTTATGTTGCAATTTTTCTAGCGAAATAAGTAATCAAATTTAGTGTACAGGTTGAGAAGCAATAATACCTAGACGGGATTGCAGTTTAAATTTTCCCCGTTGATATCAAACATATTTTTACATTGATATCTAACATATTTTGTTACATTGATATGTAACATATTTTTTACATTGATATCTAACATATTTTGTTACATTGGTATGTAACATATTTTTTTTACATTGATATCTAACATATTTTGTTACATTGGCAAGTAACATGTTTTTTTTTACATTGATATCTAACATTTTTTACATTTATGTCTAAACAAGTTTGAATAGACATCTAACATATCTTTCTTTACATTGATATAAAACATTTTTTTATACATTGGTCATTAGAGACTCAATTTTCACATTGAATACAGTTGATTGCGGTCAGCTTGGTTATTTTGAAGTTGTTATCATTTTCATCAGACCATTTTGTGTTAGTCATGACTACTTTATGACTATCTAATTAAATTCATTCTTAATTTAATCTGACTATCGATCGGTCATCCTTTAGGCTCTATTTTCCAGTCAATATACCAGGATATTTCTGGATATGGTTCATTTGAATTTTTTTATGTTGGAATCGTTATGTGATTGCTTTAATAATTCACTGTGTCTGTGCACACCTTTATTTGATCCTGGCTTAGGTAATGTTGTGACAGATTAGAAGACGACTATTCGGAGTTTCTATGTAATATATTGCTAACAGTTATGCGACTGAAATATGGCGAGGCAGAGAAAAAGAAAACTTTCAGTACAATGTCAAGATGTTAATACATTTTTTTGTGTTTCACAGTAACTACATATCAGGCAGCCTGTTTACAAACCTACATGGAGTTGGAATCTGAACATGAGACGGTGAAATGATCCGTTCCAAAAATGTCGTCGTATATACGCAATAATCTAGTAAATGGAAAAAGAATAAAGTTAAATACAGACTTATATAGCCTTTTATCTATATTTCTGCTTATCTGTTAATCTCTTTAGTGTGCCCCCCCCCCCAAAAAAAAAAAATTTTAAAAAAATAAAATAAAAACAAGAACAGGTGAATGGAACAAAGCTAGTTTCTTGATGTTTAATTTGCCAGTTGTAACATCTATTTTTTGGGATATCACACGATTTTAATGACAATTTTTTTGGTACAATAGTAAAATAATATATATATATATATATATATATATATATATAGATATATATATATATATATATATATATATATATATATATATATATAAATAGCCTAGCAAAATAATTGACTTTTACATTATAAAAAGTAGTCACAGTTTTTACATAGTTATCGAAAACTGAAGCACTTTCACATTGTATGTGCGTATGCCCAGGATTCTTGAAGTGACGTGAGAACTTGCCAGGTTTCACTTGAGGGGACTGTAACGAAATTGTGCGCAGAAAAAAGCCTTTTGTATTATTAACGTAAATTTATTTTGGGTTACGTTGTCGCGTACATCGTTACCAATTGCGTATTGTTTTATCCTTGGCTATTTAGAAATACTGCTTAATGTTAACTCACTGCAGCATGAATAAAACGATAACACTGGGCAGCCCATTAACTCTGAGTTCTCTGACCGTGGATTTTACCACGTTTCATAGTAGTTACAGTGATATTTTTCCCTGTATTGTCACAGTGCATACAAGCTTTGCCAGGAAGCTATCAACTTTAGGGAAGGGATCTTCAGCTGTAGAAGTATGTGAAAATGTAAACTTGATTATTTCTTGCTATCCGTTCTATGTGATGGAAGTACTTAACATATTGACTTTTTTTCTGAATTTATTCTAAATTTCTAGAAAGTCAGACCTATGTCACATAATGCCATGCTATCGGATATAATATAGTCTGTTTTAGGTTGGACATTTGATAGCTGAACAGACAAATTAAATTCAATCATGTATTTTACGCTTTAAACGATGAGAAATGTTCGAGTTTTTTTTTTTTCTTTTATAATCTAGTACGATTATGTTTGTCCTAAACAGATTCATGCGCGAACATGGTTATTATAATAATAATCTCGTACAGCTGTTCTTATGAAAGAAGAATTTAATGTTTAACGAAGTCAGTTCATGTGCATGCATGCGTAATGCATATCACTGTATTGCACTTGAACGTGTCTCATGTATTACACAGCTGAGTTATGGCATTTTTAGCTCTTACGGAAAGTCGTCGAATTCAATTGGGTTGTTTATTCCGGATACAGTAGTCAATGGTGGCTATGGTGACGTTGGTTCTAGGGACGATACTGGTCGACTCAATGTAAGGGATAAAGGTTCTGGACGAACGGTTCTGCGGGGTATGGAGGTACCCGAGGGATCATTCAGCAGGCTGGGAGGAGTGTACTACACGAGGTCATTCCTCAACCATTCATCGGGAGCTGTGGATCGAAAGTATTCGTGTGCATCGTTGGGATATATATATATATATATATATATATATATATATATATATATATATATATATATATATATATATATATATATATATATATATATATATAATATGTTTTCCACCTAAAAATACAGTGTCCTTATATGCATGGGGTTGGTGAACAATACATTGAGCACATTTGGTGATAAATCCATGCATTGATGATATCTGTTGATACATCAGTCATATATGTTGATACCAATCTGTGCATTGATCATATCCGTTGACTAATGATTATTTGTTGATGAAGTATGATTTGATCTATCCTTCGAGGAACGATACCATTTTGTTATATCCATTGATAAACTTAATGTGCATGTGTAGGATATGATTTTTAGTTGTTTTAATTTAGTTTGTGAGCGGCGGAAATAAGGGTGTGAGCTATGGAGTAAGAGATTCAATTATCATTATGGTGCATTAGAAATAAAAATCTCATTCACGTGCGTGTGTCAAACGTCTTCGTTAGATACAGACCCATCCGGTTTCTTTCAAACCTACCAACTGCTCTGTAGGCAAACAATGACACTCTCCCAATGTATCAAACTTATAAACATTACCTTTTACTTCATGCAGATTTTCACTTTGGTAATGTTGTGACAGTACAAGCCAGAAGACACCTCTGGCAACGGGATCGATTCTGTCAGTGTGTGTGTGAATGTGGACCTCAAAATCACCATAGATGTTTCCACCAAAAATTGTTTTGCATAGCTGAATTGGGCATATGTACATATTGGATGCCACATGATTCTGTATGGATTTAGGGAGGATAGGTAAAAACGATGTCGATGATGGATTGGACAACACTTGGATATGTTCTTGTGTTGATCATCTGTGGCTATAATTGTTTACAGATTGGATGCTGCCATGTTAGTACATTATCTGATTCACGGAAATATTTGCTCACTGATCTATTGCACAAGGCGTTTACATACACTGTGATTGGATAGCTCTTTCCTAAAGGGAGTATTGCTGCTCTGGCCATTCTTCTCATGATAGAGGTAGATTTATTTACACCTGCTGGTTGACGTTTGAACCACTGATTAGTTGATTTCATTTTTATTTTAGGATTTGTACGCGTGGCGATATAAAAGGAATCTGTTGGTTTGCTATACTCACCTGGGCGTCATTGAGCAAATTGTTTGTAGATGTTAACAGGGCAATGTTAGAGCCTTTCCAAAATTTGACTACGTCATAGGTTTTACCACTCTCACATCGTGATGTTTATCATCCTGCCAAGATTTGGTCTGTATCTCTTGGAATTCCAGAAATTCCTGTCCTCTAATCAATACACAGCATTACGTCCCCATCAATTTTAACATTTGTATCTACCAGGAAAGTGGACGTTTCGGTCATTGAACAACTTCGTACTAAATTTAAATAGTTCTATTTACATGTACATTAATAATTAGTGCAACATGGCTAGCTAAACAGAATCATTCCGGGTGTTATGTGTAATATGCACATTTTGCGATGGGCATGTTAAGTTAAATAACTCAGTAGTCGTCAAACATCCCTTTGCAAAAACAGACGCCAATGCACGAGCAGTATCTCAATAAGACAATGAATCTGTCCATTTTTACGCGAAATAAGACGTAATCTCATTCTTACATCGACTTATTACGTCGCTTCGTATCATCAGCCAAGAAAATAACTTTTGCAAATTAATTTAGGAGAGCTTTGTTAGGTCGTTACAGGAAAACTTTTTTTTTTTTTTTTTTTTAAACTAGACCCTCGTTTAGCGGAGATTTAAGAGAACCACGCGAGAGGTCTGCTTGAATGATGCTAATCTGTAAGTGTTTAGTAATTAGGGACATGAATAATTATGTGTAGTATGCGTTTGGGGCGAGTTTCATGGCACGTGGCGTGGAATAGCTATCTATTGCATATTGAGTCATACCAATATGATGCAAAAAAACCATACAAGTGTGAAATTAAAGTATCATGAATGCATGATCCTTAGTTTGATTAGAGGAAACGTTTCGGTAGTATTAGCGCGTTTTAGAACCCTTAAGGTCCCTGTAAATATAGGGGAAACAACAACCTCACACCAGACTTACGCAGTATGTTTAACATCATGTATTTTATTGGGTTTTTTTTCTCCGCTTGGTCTCGATGTAAACTTAGGAGCTATGATAAGGGGCAGATATATAAATATCGTTTGGGTGGGGCTGGGGCGAGTGTGAAGAAAGAAGCAAGGGGTCTGTGGGATGGAACCCCTAGTGGGGGCCTGGGGGCGAAGCTAGAGGAAGGTCTGCAATTTACGCGTTTACTGGTCATAATTTCAACCTTCTAACTGTAAAGAAAAATTTCCTAGGAATCATTCCAGTTGTTTTGCTCTGGGGGGTGGGGGGGATGGGAGTTGAGGGGCACCGGAGGCCAAAACTGTACACCACTACACTTTTATTCCTCTGCACTTATCCGAAAAATGTTAACCTCAGACCACAATTATTTTTCATCTATTTTATGTGTAACCATTCGTTAATGTACATTTGTTAATATAACTAATAGATCTGTGCAACTTTCTACACAAATTAACTAACCTTAGTACATAAAACAAAACTCAAATTACCCAAAGCTATGGGATCAGTACCATCTTTTATAGTAAAAATACAAAACATTTCAATGTCAACAACCATAAAAGATGGCTCTGTAATAGGAACATAGAGTTTTAGCGAAGCTTTAACTCTGTGAACAGTATCGTTGATCTCTGTGATGATGACTTAGGTAATGTCGTCGCGGAGCTACGTAACAGTCTGTGGTACGATTTAACCTTGGTGACTTTTGCCGGGTAAATTGGACAGGTCTTGACGAGGCCTTAGTATCATACCCTATCTGATGGGGAACATCCAAGATAATCCACATTTCCGCTTTATTTACAATACCAGGCCAGACCTGAAAAGAGATAACGTCAGTTGATTCAGTCTTATATAACACTGAGATGGATGTCAATAAAGTGATAAGTGCTAGACATGGAGATTTCAAGATGAAATGAAATGTACAAACATAGGAAAAACTACATTTTGCATAGTAACACTCAGAAATGTGGAACAGTAAAAACTGTATTAAAAGTAACTATTCATATGAGGTTTTCAGAAGTATATTTAACCATTTCCACGTCAAATAAGTAATAAATATAACACCGAAAGTACGTCTTTCCAGAAAGGTTCCTACAACAATTAAGGAAAGATCAGAGACAGAGCTTGATCGACTTAAAAAACAAGGGATCTTAGGGCCAGTGGCACAGCCAACACAGTGGATGGCCAGTGTGGTCTGCCTTGTAAAAACACAAAAAGCTGATTATCTGCATAGACCCCACAGACTTGAACGAAGATTTGAAACGAAGTCATTACCTCTTACCGACAACAGAAGACGTACTACCAGAACTCAGCAATGCGACAATCTTCAGGCAAGTGAATGCAAAATATAGCTTCTGACATCTGGAGCTGGGCTAAAGAAAGTTCTCTTTTAACCACATTCAACACGCAATTTGGACGCTACATATGGTTTTGATTGCTTTGGTATTAACCACATTCAACACGCAATTTGGACGCTATGTATGGTTTTGCATGCTTTGGACGCACATATGGTTTTACATGCTTTGGGAAGGGGCCACTTGGACACTACATCTGGTTTTGCATGCTTTGGAAGATACACGTGGTTTTGCATGCTTTGGACGCTACATATGGTTTTGTATGCTATGTGAAGGGACCATTTGGAAGCTACATATGATTTGCATGCTTTCGACGCTACATGTGGTTTCGGAGGCTTTGGGAAGGGGCCATTTGGACGTTACATATGGTTTTGCATGCTTTAGTAAAGCCATTTTGATCCTACGTATGGTTTTGCATGCTTTGGGAAGGGGCCATTTGGACGCTACATATGGCTTAGCATGCTTTGGTAAAGTGGGTTGGTTATGTTCTTATTTGGTGTGATAAAATATGATACGATGATATCATGAAACTTGTTTGAATGGAGTGACGTGCGAAGACAGGAAAGAAAGACGAAAGAAATATATGTCTGAATTAAGGAACTAAAGAATAAGAACCACTAGACGACAAGAAGCAAATGAATGAATGATGACAGGAGGAAGAAAGGAGGTATATATTAAAAGGAATGAAACAGGGAGGAAGAAAAAAAAACAAGTATTGAAGAGGAATAAAAGAACGAAAGATGAATAAGGGAAGAAAGAAGAAGGAACTTAGAAAGATGGAGAAAAGAAGAAAATTTATATGCGATAAAATTTCTGTTTTACATTTGTTTTTATTTTCTGACGCAAATTGAATATCATTATATTTCTGACACCAAATGATCTAATCGTCTCTGATCGTAATATGTATATCAGTATCATGGATACTTTGATTTTCTTTTTTTTTTCTTTTTTTTTTTTTTTTTTTTTTGGGGGGGGGGGGTGTTTTTTGGGGTGGTTAGACGCGAATAGCGTATGTACAATACTGTATAAGAGGTCTTGCTTCCCATTAAAAGCGATGTGGAATTGATTTAGCCGAGATCTAATTTTATAGCATATGTTAAAACACTTGTAGCTGGCAATTCAGGTACGTACCGAAGTAAAAATCGGCAGTTCGTGGTGTAACAAAACCAGTCAAGTGGATAATATGCTATTGAGCTCTTTTCCGTAGGCACATAATTTCGTAGGTTTCATAATTCCGATTGGAAATGTTTTCATGCAAATTATTCAACAAGTGCTGTTTTTTTAATGATGTACTTTTTGTCAAACATGAGAAAAATACTGTCCAGAGTCGCTTATCGGACCCAAAATGTTCCCATAAAAATCGTTGGATTACCGCGGCTGTCAATTTGTCGAATTTTGACATTGAATGACCTTCGCTAGAGAAACTTTTTGTGAATACTGGTTGCATGATTCGGGCCAAATTAAGGGCTTACTCATACCATGTAATTATATAATATAGAAAAACAATGGAACACACGTACATATTTTATTTTAGTAGTTATTGCTGTGTGCATACATAGTAAAGAGAATGTACAAGTGTGATTGTCAGTTCGTAAATTTATATAAAATAGTTCTTACGTGAAATTATACTTTCGATTCAAACTATTCGTAACTTTATTCACGAAATCAGAAAATATGAGCTATCACGTTTAGTTTTTAGCCAAATAGCTTTTCAGTGTTTACAATAAAGAAAACAAATTTGTTGTTTGAATTTATATATATATATATATATATATATATATATATATATATATATATATATATATATATATATATATCTATACAGCGTGAAACATTTAATAAATCGTGTTTTCTTTGCCTTATATTTGTCAAAAAAATTTCATGTAATGAGTTACTAATAAGTAACACAGAATTAAAATGTGCTTTACTGTTATCATTCAATTTTTATCTTGCGAGTGAAATTGAAAATCAACAAACCAACTTATTTTAATTTCATTATAATCCTTCAGAATTTTGCAAATATTAATGAATGTAAGTATTTCATTGAAAGCACATATTAAATCCAATAATAACTTGATTTCTAAATAGAGATTTAATTTTATTAATACATATATGATATAAAAATACTTCCATGTAACCAAAGATTACAAAGTGTTATAAAGTCAGCATTATATTTTGTGTTCTATAAAGGTAAAAAGTGTGCTTTTGTTGTATCGGCATTGATCAAACAGGTTTTGCAAATAGGAGTGAGATCATTTTACTATTATTGTTTGCAATTAAAATATTTAAGTGCATTCTGAACAAAGTATTCAAAAGATGGTGATAATATGATGAGACAATTTTAATTGATTAATTAAATGTTATTAATTATTATGTTTTAAATTAATGAATAGATTTTCATCATTTGGATTAGAGTTTAATAAATTGGAAATATATAGCACACTGTACTTGAAAATAATAGACATAGTTCAACAAAATATATTTCATCTTTCGACAGAGATAACAGTACCATCTTTCTTGTCGTTTTCTTTATTATAATTAATATGAGGTCCAAAAAATTTGCAGAATATAGATGTATGATAGTGTATTTAAATAAATCATGAATTTGACAGGACCCCAGATTTATTTGTTTGTATGTTGTTTTCGGTATTATATTGTAAATTATATTATGTTATTGAGCAATGTAAACTAGATTTGGAGGGACAGCAACTCTAGTTGTGTACTAGAACTTATATTTGTACCAGAAAGTAACCCCTATCTTCTTTCTTGATCTATCCAAATGTTAGTGGAGGCTACACTATCATAGCTAGACCTTTGCCATGACACCGAGGACCTTAGGAGGATCAACTCCCATCTCCACTCAATGTAAACATCTTCTTTGACATCTGCCATTTTCCCCTGTGTATTTTAACTCTGCATGTAATTTTATATCAGAATCTACCATCTAACAATTTAACAACTTTGAGATTACAAATTGGATATTTATATCTTTTTGGCTTAGAAATAATAATTTTAAATAACTAGTAATATAATCAATGAAATTAGTATGCTTGTATGTATGTATTAATGTGTATATTATGATATAGTATGTACATGTATGTATTATACAGTCTATTTTTTTATTGAGATTACTGAATCTATACAGTAAATGGAAATGTTGAGAAATACACTGCATGCTTTGGAACCAATCTGATTAAATCAAGATCTCCAATGCAACAGAGTTCTGACAAACACTGATAAAAGTTCATGTCCTGCAGACATTTGGAATTCCTTGTCCACTTATTTTTAGTAGCCTATCAGATAAAGACTTGCATTTTGTATTTGGGAGAGTTATCGTTTGCAATGATATGTTTAGAATTATTTTTGTCGCATTTATCAGTTTGATAGCTGTAATTTGATTGCTGAATCAAAAGGTCAACAGAACATGATCTCGTATTGATGCATTTCAGGTCTACTTTTTGATAAAAAGATCTTAATTTTAATCAGCTTGAATTTGGAACTCTCTTATTACAAAATTTTATGAAATAAAACTTTAGAGCAGGTAATTTATCGCCGTTATGTGTATTCACAAGATACTTAGAATTAAATTTACAGGATTATATCATCTTTTTTTATATGCCCACCATAAGGCAGATCATATCATATTATGGCATCTCTTCCTTCATTCATTTGTCTGTCAATCCACCTGTTCTCTATTTTGCTTTTGCATAAGAACTTGAGTATTCCACCATCTACCAGTACCAAACTTTGGGAGTAGCTTGCATTTTTGGTAATGAAGAAGCCCTTTGCTTTTGGGGGTCAAAAGCTAAAAGGTCATGGTAACTGTGACAGAAAGAAGACAAATGTTTTTTGCATGATAACTTGTGTTGTAAATAATAGTAGTTTGCAGTTTAAATTTTTGAGTAGCTTTATTAAGCTACTCAAAAATTTAGTACTAACAGACTTTTTTCCAGCAGATTTTGTGAGACAATCAATGCTGATTTGTGGAACCAAATTTTTAAGTACATTTACCAGCTAATATGGGCCAGAATTATGTACTGTATTAACAGTGACTTGATTATAACTACACAAGAGAGACTGGAGATTTAGCTGACAAGCAATTTTCAATTAAGAAATCTAACTTATTATGAGAAATCAATGTTGAGCTTCATCTTGATTAGAGAGAGGGTTGAAGTTGAAGTAGGGGATTGGAGAATTTTACAGGTTATTATTTACCTATCAAGACTGGAAGTTTGATTCAATTAATTCTCTCTGTTTGGAGGAGATGCAAATTGGTACAGTGGCTCATTGACTGCATGCAATCTTTTCTTCACAAAAATTATTCTTTAACTCCTCCTGTGCATACTGTATTATGCATGCAATTATCTTGCTTGCAGCATGTTAATGCATAATTAATTATTAATGGAAAGAGAGAGCATTATGTTTACCATGCCTTCACACATTATCTCCATTTGAGCTTGTTTTGTCTGCAAAATTTTCTTCGGGTAAGAGAGGAAAAACGTGTATTTTTTTTATGCCCCACTGTCTTAATATAGTCCTGTACATCTGGTACATTATATGTTTTGAATACAGTTTGATTTCATGCAGTACACAACAATTTTGATTTATAAAAATGTGTACCATTACATTCTGAAAGTTCTCCAACAGTAGGGCCTGTTCGAGAGAACATTTTGCCTAAGAAGATCAAAGGAAAATCTATGGACAAGCTGACATTGAACATAGATTCTTTTCTTTGTAACTGGTTTTCAAAATAAATTTGAATGGGGAAACCCTTACCTTAAAATTTGCACGCCCTGCCATGAATGTGGAAGGGGCATAATGTTAAGCTTTTTGTCCGAGTGCCAGTCGAAGTGTTGAAGTTTTGCATTAAGGTCCGTTTCTCTGGCATCGTTTTGCCTCAGAGATGTGCAACTTGGTATAAAGATGCATCTTGGTGAGTAAACCCCATCTCACCAAAATTAGTTCAGTGACTTTTGTTAAGTTTTACAATCAGGTAAATTTCCAAGCATTATTGGCCAGTCATGCCACTTGGTATATACAGTCAATGCAGCTTGATGAGTAGAACATTAATTAATTAATTTGCTCCAACGATCATTTATTGATCAATTATGCCAAAATGCAAAGTGAAACACTTCTTTCAAGATTCTGTTATTACTACTTGCAGTTTTATTTCTAAATGAATACACTCTATTTCTAAGCAAAACACATAGGCTGTTAACACTGTACTTCACAAACATTCCCGATGCACTATGGTGCCTATCATAACCCATTAAAAATCTAAATCCATTGTTGTAACAGACATTTAACTGGATCATTGTAGAACAACAGATATTTTCCAGAGAGGAGCACAAAACCAATTCATAAAAGAGGATTTGAGACACAATAATTTTACATCTGTAGAACATGTTTTAAAAGACCTAACAAGCATATTTACTCCAAGAAAAAGAGAACTCTGTTGTCTAACAAATCTGAACAAATAACATGTCCTAGACACATATTCTCATTGACAAACATCAATAATAGAGGGCTTTGATTTTTTTCATCCCCTAAAGTTGAGAAAAGTTATGCCAGATGTCACCTGTGCCCAGTAGTTACAGAAGTCATAATCCTCACTTAATGCCATTGCTTGATTCAACATAGGTAGCTGAAGCCAGGCTTTATGCATTGATGCAAGCAGCAGCCATGACCATATTTGTGTACATTGAGTAGGCAAAGCAAAACAAATTGTCAATGGTTAGAGTTTCCCACTACAAATGTACTGTTCTATTACCCCTTCGGGTGAAGAAGATCTGACAATGTTTAAACGTAAACAAGCAATTTTAGTGACTGAATGAACAGCCCGAGGCAGACGTGATTCTTTTTGTGTTATTCAGGATGATTTTAAAGAGAGAGAGAGAGAGAGAGAGAGAGAGAGAGAGAGAGAGAGAGAGAGAGAGAGAGAGAGAGAGAGAGATGGCTTAGATAGAGTATATTGATGAAAATGGATATGATAAGATTTATATGTGGAATTTAAATTGTACCAATGACGTGACTGAGACCAGAGACACATTTAACACATGTGTCTATAAATGTCTATGCTTAGCTACGAAGTCGTAGCTAAGACATGGTCCAGGAAGTAGGGGTACTAATATTAGTACTTATAGTCTATGCGAGATAATTTGGAGCCTAAATCTGTATGTTGTACCTTCTCAAGGGACCCATTTAATACTGTTTATACCGTTATTTGACGTTGCTTTGTACAATCTGTTTTGCTTCAATGTTAACTACTATATTTAGTTCATTGATTTGAAAGTCATACAAACTTTTGCAATAAAATGTAAATGTTTTTATACTGTGGGTGTTTATCAGCAACATGCAGAGTTACAACTATAAAGGATACATATGTTTTCAATACACTAGGAGCAAACGAATTAAATATAATGAGACCAAAATTTCAGGAAACATCCAAATTATGAGCTTAATAAAGAATATAGTTCATCATTTTAGAGAATATATTTAATGTACACAGTTTCACACTATCCGAAATTCCATTGACAAATTTTTGGTAACTGTATGATTCCAGACAGAGCAACTGGCAAAATGGACGTAAGGCTTTAACAATTGGCAGTGACGATGTTGCCATGTTGGTGCAGTGGATGGCAAAAAATATGGGAGCTGTGAAGGGCCGTAATGAATTAAGTTAACAATTTCAAAAACTGAACAAAGATTTGCATATCTATAATCTAAATGTTGATTTCGAATGAGGATTATATGAGCCCCATTAGAGAACTGGAAAATGATATTGGTTTCAGTAAATTCTGAATAATGACATTATGCATGAAAGAGCAAATATATTTATTTAACACACTATTTTATGTTATGACAAATTCCATATGACTTTTCAATAACTGTACAATACCTGATGGAGCAACAGACAAAATGCATGTTTATAATCTGTCGGACCTTGCACTATATGTGTTGCATTATTTGTGTAGATCAGAAAGAAAAAAAAACTGGTCCCCAATAATGAGACAGTAGTCTACTTGCATACATCACATAATACAAAACTAAAAGCAATAATGGACATTATGAAAAATTGAAGATGGCATCAAAAGCATGTGATGGCCCAAAGTAATCATCTTTGCCATTTGAGTGAGGGGAAATCCATACTGAATATTGGGGATGCATTGAAAAAGGATTCAATTTTAGCAGTGCTGATTCCAGAAATATTTCTGGTACAGAGCACCTGGAAAAAAAGTCAGTTCAGATGATGATCTAATCAGTTCTTGGAATATATGAACAATTTCACAACTTTTAGGATACAAATTGAATTTTTATATCTTTTTGGTTTAGATGATACAGATGATGTGGTCACTTCAACACATCTTCATAGTTCGATGTTGGGCTAGATGCTTTCAATGTTTGTTTAGGCGTCTTCCTTTTCTACATGTGCCAGGATACCTGTTCATATTTTGCTTTAAGTATTATACAGTTATATCCCTCTTCTCTTCAGAACTTCTTTTTAGTTGGTCGTAAGATTTAATTCAGCTTGATTTCAGTTTCCCTTCTTATGAGCATAACTAAGAGTCTAGTCCCATTAATCTGACTTCAGCTTTTTCTCTGTGCAGTGCGAATAAACCAAAACAGTTGTAATGGGTTTAAATTTTTCCAATTCATTATTCCTACTTAATGTGTTTTGTTATGTTGATAGTGTGCTGTATGGAAGTAGAATTAATATCTGTTTTACCATGGAACAGAGATCCTGAAAAGTTCTAATAGCTCTTGCCGAATATTTTTTCCTGAAAATGAACATCGTGGCCATATATTTTTGAAATTTAATATAAAACAGTTAAAGGAGATTTAACAAGTTTTAACAAAAAAGAAAACATTGATATACCTAATTATTAAATCTACCAGAGACTGTGTTATTTTTGGTTTAGGATTTGCTGCAGCTATAGTGTTAGTATTATCCTTCCATGATTAACTAAAGCATGCTTGATTGGTCAGTGCTGACACATGTCGGAACTGTTCCATATACAGAGTTTCCCTTTGGACTTCGAAACCGAAGGGTCATTGACTCCTGAGCTGAAATTTCCAAGAGTCAAAATTTGAAGACTAAGAAACAGAATCTTAAACCTGGGAGTCATTAGATGGACACGGAGAAAGAAAACACTTTTAAAACTCGTTTACATTTATTGCCAAACACAGAAAGCATCAAGACATTTTTTTAAATACACCCAGCAATACAAATATAATATACAATATGAAGAAGAGACCAAAAGGAATTTGAACATCAAATATTACATTGAACTGTACTATTTATAAACCATAGTAGAAAAATATTTGGCATTACTAATAATGGGTTAGCACAAGATCTGCTTTACATAACATAATCTGTATATCACTGTTGACAAGGCAATACATTCATTTTCTTCAACGCAGCTCTGAACTTCATGTGCATTTTGAAGACCTGTCTTCTTTCCATTTGTTACAACCATGTTCATTTTCATAGTCTGAGTCAGTATCACGCTGATATTTCCCTGAGTTCAAATACTCCTCTGAGACATGGTATTTACATGTAATACTTAAATTTGAAAATCAAATTTGATATTACTCGACGTCACACAATCAACAAAAGAATGATGAACATAGTCTAAGAGTAACATTAGAAATGATCAGCTATGAAATAATTCAGTTATACCAGAAGCACAAACAAAAGCCAGAGAATCAATTAAAATCATTAATTACAAAAACATTGTGAGGATAGTATGTCATCAAAACAAGCATATGGTACTTACCCCAATCAATCCTTATTGATTTCAGTTCGCCATTCTTAATTTTAAGTCATTATGGCCGATTCGCCATATTGCTTTATAAAGAGGTGTTAAATTCCAATTATCTCAATTAGTGTGTTTAACGTTGCGTTATTTCGCTTCATTTTGAGCGGATGCATGTCAAGCTACGGGTTAATTTCAAATCTATATTATACGTTAAAGAAGTTTGACTTGCTTGAGTATCTAACTGATTATTTGCAGTATTCCTAAATTCCAGATAAACAAAATTGGAAAGAAATTGTAAGGTCAAAAATTGCTGGTCTTGAAAATAGCCTCTGGAGAGTTCGTATGTCTAATCAAGCAGATTTTGATAGATTCTCTTCGATACACGAATCCTTGCGACCTGCCTCAGTATGGCAGTCTGCTAAAACCAGACAGCACACTAAGGTATTTACATATGTAGCTAAACTATGGGCTGCTGTTCCTCAAACACAGCTCAATATGTGTATTCGATGTGGGAATGTTTATACAAACTTGATACTTCATTGTTGTGTTGCTTGTCCTTATATGTCGAATTTCAGAAACTCTTTCTGTGATTTCCTTACTGATAAATTTCCACTCAGCCCGCATATTACATTATTTAATGCAGACGACGAGCTGCTACTGCAATATCTTCTAGGTAAAAGGTTACCAGCAGGTGTAATCGACAAAGAAAACTCCAAGTTATTCGCCCTGTATGCAGCATACTTTGTCATGCAGTGTGCAGCTATCTTCTGCAAATAAGGTACTTAAACTTGCGACATATGCAGCTGAGGAACACTTTAATGATGGATATAAGAATCTATGTTCTAGTATTCTATTTTATATCATAGACGAACAATGTTATGATATTCACACTATAGATCTCTTGACATTATTGTATGTACGAAGTAATTGATGTTGGTTCTACGGCGCCCCGGATTCACAGTTTGCTTATTTTTTTTTTTTTTTTTTTTTTTTTTAAATTCGTGTTTGTTTGTTTTGTATTCATTTCTTTATTCTGGTACTTATTTATTGATTGTATTCAGATGATTTATTGTTATATCATGCAATCTTCTACGGAAGGAAATAAAGATGATGATGAAGGCAAGACTTCTAAGAGTAAAACTGATGCATAAGGCAGAATGCACAGGTGTCAGTTTCGGGTCAAATATAACATTCATGCATTAGAACCCAGGAGTACGTCAAATGGAAACCCTGTAAATCTTTATGATTTTTCCATCCAATAGAATGGACAGAATATTTTGTGTTATTTGTTTGGGATTCTACATATTCTGACTGCTAATTCCCAAAGGTGCGTGCCAATAGTTGCAGATGTTTCTCCATATTTGGTATGATACAATGTACAATATGCAATTGTTAACTGTCGTTAAAACTTACAATCAGGTCTAGTACTTGAATGTTTCTTTGAAGTCTCCTTGCTACTGAAAAATGCATTGCACATGCTGCATTAGCAGATTTGCCAGATGCATGATGCCATCTTGATCCTCTCTTCATCACCTCCTCACCTGGAACAGTCCATACTGTGCCTGAATCAAATCTTTGTGTTATTCAATCGGGATTCTAGATATTCTGACTGTGCTGATTCCTAAATGAGCATGACCCTTGTTTCCTCACAAATTATATATTAAACTCATTTTTTCCTTCAGAAAACTATACTATAGAATTTTACCCCACAATGGTATTTTATTCCACTCTATTGTTTTTTTATAAATTAATTTCTGATTGATAACAAGTTGACTAACTACCTCGAAAATATGTAACAACTTATTAACGGACATTTCCGGTAAAGTCAGTTGGTGAAGTTTTATTTGATTAGGTCTCCAAATAAGTCTTGGAGGACAATAATAAAAGTATTTGTTGTTTCTATTATCTTTTTGTCTTAATTTGGGCCTAGACTTCACATATTTTGTTCTAAAGATATCAAGTGCTGACACATCGCAATGCAAACCATGTGGTATGAGGGACTAATGTAAGGTCTATAGTTCAGACCCTGAAGCAATAATATAATTATTGTTTTTGTTTTGTATAAGTCATGTAGATAAGTTTTCACACATCTTTCATGTCTTTGTCTTATGTTTTATGGCTGTAGACAGTTTAAACAGTTGGGAAAGCATAATGACCAAGAAGTTTAGTCAGTGACACCTGTTGATTGTTGTGAGCAGTGGTAGATCAGTTGGTAAATCTTTGGACTTGTAATCCAAGGGTCACTGGTTTGATACCCAGCTAGGCCAGCCTGCATTGGCTGCTTTGTTGTGTCCGTGGGAAGGTCACTTAAATTCCATTTCCTTGGCATGATATAGCCAATAATGTGTTAAAGGCGCTGTTAAAATCCACGAAAACAAACTACTGAATGTCAGACAAAAAAACAATATGTAAACTGGACCTAGTCACCTTTTAATTTGGCTTAGTTGGCAACTTCTGTATTCATTGTCCAGCAAATAACAATCCGCAAACTAGATGTAGTCACGATTGAATTTTACTTTGTTAAGATGTTTATTTGGCCGTTTAATGGATACGCAAATCAAAGACAAGTTGATATCATGATATTTGAAAACTCCTATGACTGATATCTGGTTTCTCAGAGTATGTGTTGGTTGGAACCTCATTCACAACTTCAAGGTCAGTCCTTTGGATCATACATCGAATGTATGCCAACAGCTGCCATTCAGATCACAGCCGCTATTTACAAAACAAGGATTGACTGAGGCGTTGTGAATGCAGCTAAATATATTTTTTCCTTCACAACTTCATGATCAATCTAATTGTAGAAATAGCTGAGGTGTTCCAAATAGATTGTGGTTTCTTTTTTGCAGAGAAAGTTCCTGCGAACAAAATGTATGCTTTGTCTGTAAATTACTGCACCGACATATACCCAAGGCATATTTTTGTTTCATATAAATAGCACAGGTGGTCCAGATGTAAAAACACTTTGATTTACTGGACATGTCTAGCAAATACAGGGATTTCAGGAACTGTGAAAAGTAACCATGCCTGTAGGCAGATACATGTTTATTTATGTACACATTTTGATGGATATATGGTGTTCTCCTAACCTAGACTTGAGCTTTTTCTCATCCTGTTTATGCCAGCAAATTTTGTTCCTATTAGAAAATGCAGAGGACATATGTAGTATAGTTCATTTTGATCAAGTCTTGCATTTTACTCCAACTAGAACTTGTAGCTTTTGCACTCAGGTCAACCTCTGCCTGAGTTACACAGAGAGAAGTTGACAAGAGTTTCTGGTAAAGGTAAAAAGTGTAGACTGAAGTGAAAAATCTCTTTCATGTCAGTGATGTCATCATCTCTGATGATAGAAGAGATTGTTAGTTTCAATGTTAACTTGTACTTGTGCCAAGTATCTCATCCCATACAAAACTACAGTTAACAAAAACAAAAGAAAACACTAATAACCTCCCTGCCAAAAATGAAATGGTCACTGAGTGGTGCATTTATCAGACGTGAGAGATATCACAGCTGGTATTTGTGTTACGATCTTAGTGTAAAACTAGTGTGGAACAACTGAATAGACTTTGATAAGGTATCTGTTTAGACATCAGCTTGAGTATAAGTGCATGAATCCAACTGATTTCTTAAGGCTGAAAAATAATACATGACAGGAGATTGAGGACAGGTAGGACAGGATATGAGTTAAAAATTAATTGCCAGTGACTTAAAGTGGGTTTATAACTCTAGAGCAGCTGTTATGTGTATACTCAGATATCAGTGATTATATGTATATGTGCTTATAATGCACATGTAGTATTGTGCCTTGAGTGAGTCATGGAGACATTTTTCATCCCAAAATGCCAGTGTCCCCCTAAATTTAAATCCCCATTAACTTCATCATTATATTGGACCAGAAGCAAAAAATGTCCCCCTGACAGCATACCCAAGGTGCAACACTGTAAATCAATGTGCAGCACTGCACATGGGTATGGATCTGCATGTCTTTGAGTTAAGACACTTAAAACCAAAATCGGAATGGTGCAAACAACCAATGACTGATACTGTCATAAATATGAAAACACAGAAAGCGAAATTACATCTATTGTGAAAGCATCAGACATTGTACTTTTGCTGAAAATGTTACCATATTTGTGCAAGGACACACACCCCACTTATTTTTGTAGATTTAGAGGGTAGAATAATTTACCAGTAACTCATAATAAGAAAATCGCCTTTTTTTCTAATTTAATTAGTTAACATCAACAATGAAAGTAGATCATGTCATGTTAAAAACCAATAATTAGTTACAGTTACATTTTTAAATGGACAGATATAATGATCCAAATAATGCAAGTGAATCCCCTGTTGCTAGGTGAGTTTCTGAAATTGATTGTGAATATATTTGTTGTTCATTCCATTTCTACTTATGTTATAAGTTTTAGCATACTTGGTCACATGGCTGAGTGAGCTTATGGTATGGCTCATTGTTTGTTGTACATCGTCTGTCAACTATTGCTATTTTTAAATTCTTCTTAAACACAGCTGGACCAATTTCAGTCAGATATGGCACAGATCATCCTTGAATAAAGGCCTTTCAGATTTATACAAATAATGTCAATCCTCCATCAAATATGGCCACCATTCCTAAAGATAGAAAAACATTTAAATGATTTCTTCTCCAAAATCACCAAACAAAATTTTACCAATTTGACAGAAAGCATCCTTGCTTGAGGAATTTTAAATTTATGTAAATGATGCTGATCTGTGATCAGATATGTCTGCTGTTAATAAAAACACAAAAACCCTTATGACTTTTTCAAAAACCATGCAACAGAATTTGACCAAATTTATAAAGGTATTCAAGTTTGTATAATTGATGCTGATCTGCCATCAAATATCGCTGCCATTTTTAAAGATGTTTTCTATTTTAAAAAAAACCTGTTAAGCAGGATTTGGCCAATTTTGACAGAAGACATCTTGGCATAAAGACCTTTCAGTTCTGTACCCATGTTACTTATCTGCCATCAAATATGGCTGACATTACTAAAATTAGAAAAACCTTTAAAATTCTTTTTCTCAAATACAGCTTAACATAATTTGATCAGATTGGATGTAAAGCATTCCTATATAAAGTCCTTTCAATGACAGCATGCCATCAAATTAAGTCATCATTACTAAAATAAAAGTAGGCCTTTCTAATTGTACAAATGATGCAGATCCACCATTAAATATGACTATAATGACTAAAAATAGAAAAAAACTTTAAATGATTGATTTTCAAAACCATTGGACTGTATTAGGTCTGATTTGACAGAAAGCATTCAGGCATCTTACATCTACTGGCATTCGAGAAATAGAAAAATGTACAAACAATTTCTTCTCAGCAAACTTGAACAGAATCTCACAAAAAGCAGTCTGCAATGAAAGCCGCCTTTGTTTACATGATGCTGATCCGTTGTTAGATATGACCACTGTTACTAAAAATGGAAAAACTTTTAACAACTTCATATCAAAAACTGCTGAACAGAATTTGATCAAATTTTACAAAAAGCATCCTGGTGTGAAGGCCCTATGAATTATATGAATGATGCCAATCTACCATGAAATTTCACTGCATACAGCAGAAGTAAAAAAAACAACAGAACTTAAAATAAGTTAAAAACCATGCTGGCATGAAAGTCTTTCAGTTTTGCACAAATGATGCTGATCCACTATTCAAAATGGCCATTGTAACTTAAAGCAGGAAACCTTTAAACGAATTCTTTTCAAAAATCAGTATACAGAATTTGACCCAGTTTCACAGAAAGTCACCAGGCATTTGAGGTTTGTAGAATTTATGCTGATTTGCCTTTCAATATTGCTGCCATTACTACACAAGTACTGTGAATGGCACACAATAAGTCCACCGTATGTTCAGTAGTCCACTATGTAGGCACGAGTAGGGTATGGTTTATTCTGGAGATTATTGAACATGGGTCTCCGTGACCTGGACCTTTGATCAAGGTATGTGGTCTTAAATTAAACTTACTTTGGAGATAGCCTTAATATCTTATTAGACATACCATAACCATGACCATGATCACTGACCTTTAGATCCCATGATATATATGTTTCTTTATTATCCTATGTCCAAACCATCCACTGGGTTTGGTAAAGGAACTTGCTCAAGAACAAAAGTTATTCTGCTGACCTTTTGAGCCGGAAATCAGTAAGCCTCTTCGGTACCTTAAATGCAATCCCTCCGCAAACTTATGACAAGGTATGTGGTCTAGAATTTAAGTTATTATGCAAAACACATTTTGCTTCTTTAAGTTACAGTGACCTGAACTTAAATCTTTTGACCAGAAACTCAGTAGGTTTCTCTCTTACCCTTCATGTAAGTCATCCAGAGGTTTTGGTGAAGTCACTGAAATTTATGTGCAGAAATATATATTTTTTCTTTCAGCCACAGTGACCTTGACCTTCAACCTTTTGACCCCAAAACTGACACACTTCTTCCATACCCTAAATGCAAGCCATCCACAAAATTTGGTAAAGGTCTATGATGTTGAACTAATGTTATTGTGTGGAAACCAGCTTCTTCTGTTAGCCACAGTGACCGTAACCTTGGATCTTTTGACTCCAAACTTGATAAACTTCTTCCTTGCCTAATGTGCAAGCCATCCACAACGTTTGGTCTAGATCTCTGATGTAGAGCTAATCTTGTTCGGCAGAACCATTTTTCTTCTCTTAGTCATAGTGACTTTGGTCTTTGACTTTTTGACCCCCAAATAGATAGGCTTCTTCCTTATCCAAAGTGCAAGCCATCCACTGGTAACTGTAGATGGTGGGGAAACTCAACTTATTGTGCAGAAATTAAACTGGTAACAGATGGATGGATGGACATGATTGTAACATAATATACTCTGTATTATGGCAGGCATATAAAAATATAAAAATCTTTTTATATCAGAAAGCATCATACTAACCCGGACTGCTTTGCCAACTGACCTTGCATTTGACTTTTGGGTCGATGTTAGCCTGGTAAGCTATCTCACTCCCTCTTAAGCCTCTTGTTTAAATTCATGATTTGTGTTATTCATTGTGTTATATATAATAAGTTGTTATTTTGAATATTTTACAGAAACAGTTGTTCCTGTGAAATAATACAGACTAGAGGGGAAACAAGGTCATACTTGTCATGGATTCAACTTTTGAGTAAGTTTATATTTTTCAACGTTCTTGTAGACCATATACAGTACTCCCTTGCGTATTACACTGTTCATGGGAAGCATAAAAGTGGACCACCATATGAGTGAGGCTGCCTTATATTGGGGTGTTTTTGACATACCATATCTACTCGCTTATAAGTTAGATCCAACTGCAAACTCAACAGACTCAGCTCAGCCCTTACACAATGCACTGGCATGTCTCAGTCTATGTATTTTGTTAGGACTAATTAGTAGAAACAAACAACGTAGACTCTGGTCTGTTGGCACTTTATGCAATGACAGAACAGGGTCTGTGTTATTAGCAGTTGTCCTGGACTTGTAAGCAAATATATATGATAATATTACTGTTAAAAAATGAAAATTGGGTTAATGACTTTACCAGCCAGAGACTGCCTTATACGTAAGTGCCTTATATTGAGGGAGTACTGTATATAATAACAGTGGAACTTAAGGACACCAGCCTTGACTAGGAACAAGTTGTAGATGCTCCATAGTTTTGATTTAGGGATTATATGGGATATTATTGATTTTAGGGGTTATATGGGATATCATTGATTTTAGGGGTTATGTGGGATATAATTGATTTTAGGGGTTATTTGGGATATCATTGATTTTAGGGGTTATATGAGATATTGGCCTTAATTGTAACAATAACCCATAGCCTTGACCCATCTTGAGCATTGCCAGGGTGGGCTGCTTTAGTGCATTTTGTGGAATTATAGTTTCATTTTCCAAATAATTCCTTAAGTCAGTGACAGTATGATGTAAATTCTGTGTGAGTCGTTGATCAACTAAGATTTTACATTTTTAGTAAGTACCCTTAAGATACGGCATATTGGGTACACGATCATGTTTGACTAAGCTGAGGATCAAGTCATACAAAATGCACAGTATTAGGTAGGTCTAGTGTCCTCAAATTTGACTGGATGTGTTGCCCATCAAAGTCTTGTTCACAAAACGTTTCTTGGCAGTTCTGTTTAACTTTTCAATCTAAGAAGAAAGAATGAACTGTATTCCACATGGATTTGCACTTAATTTCAAATTAGTGTTTATTATAATTATAAATGTCAAATTAGTGTTTATTATAATTATAAATTTCAAGAGCATAAAATTGAGGATATTGTATTGTCTCACATTGCCAATCAGATCTAGAGGAACTACACCTACATTTAATGGTGGATGAATTAGGAAATTTTAAACAAGGACCTTGGCCTGGTAGTGTTTTATAATGGATTTTGATAATGGTGTAGAGAAATTTATTCTGTATGGGAAATTGCTATGGACGTCCTATCTACTCTGGTAAATTAATGCAATTTTAGAAAAGACAATCATTTGCTCATGCTTGAATAAAAATAAGCTGGAGAAAATGGTTAGTGTACATTTAAGAAAGGATTTGAACACCAGATACAGGTTCAAGGCCAGACCTAGCTGTCAAAACAATCAAGCACATTATTGATCTATCAGGGATTTATAGGTGCATTTTCAGAGGTTGGCTCAAGTCCAGAGTGGGAGAGAAAATGATAAAGCTTAGTTCATTGCCTTTATACTCCAGCCCTGTCTTTAAGTGGTGCAAATATTGGTATTTGTTGACATGTAGATGGAGTATATAGGTCAACAACCTGCCCCATCCCATTAATTGATCACTGAGTATTTACAAATCCCCCATTCCACTCCCCTGTCTTATCTAGATCACTGAGTATTTACACATTCCCCACTCCACTCCCCTGTCTTATCTAGACTATAAATTATCATGCCTATCTGCCTCTGAAGATAATGTCTTTATTTTCTAACCAGCAAAGCAAAATTTTCAGGATTTTTAATTTTTCACAGTAAAAAATATTAAATAATGATTGGCAGGGTAAGGGGGCAGTGTTTTGCCTAAAAAAAGTTCCAATTTGAATTTTATAAATGTGAAAGAGGACAGATTTGTCCGATTCCACCCAACTTTAGGTACACAAATGAAGTGACTTACTGCACATGGATATGGGTGCAAGAATAAACCCTTAATTAAAAAATTACTAAAATGCATTTATGCATTTTAGTTAGATTTTTATTCTGCCTGTTATTAAAATATGAACTTATGCATTGTGTTGACATTAGCATTCATGACCTGTAGTACATAACTACTGCGTGATGCCTCTGAAATTATACCATACTCTTTTTTTGAGGTATAACCTCCATATTATTGGCAAGATAGTCTGATGAGAAATCTAAGGTACATATTTATAATCGCAATAAAATTATTAGTTAAAGACGATTTTATCAGGCAAAATTCACAAATAACTATTATTTGCAATGAAATATACTGTCCACAATATGGTATTTTAGACTCAAAACAATGCACAGTATAGGCAGTAAGATCAATTTTGTCAAGGCTCAGTTTTATGAAGTTTCATTATATATAAATGGCAGGAAAATTTGTACAATCAAGAAAATATGTAAGACAGCTTCCAACAGGAATGCAAATCATTTAAATATCAGATCTGCTTTTCACAACTGTTATTCTTTGTATTGAAACATCATAGTGAGACTTGATTGTAAATTACAATTCCATGACCATGTTGTGATCTCTTGATTTTCTACTGATTATCTTTAAACTACACACTCTGTCAACTTCACTGCTTTTATTTATGATAGTTTTTGGCTTGGAGGGATTTCAAACCCTCCATCCTTATGGCATAGTGTCCATTTTGAGTTACCAGATATAGTTTGTATTATGAAAAATAGCAGCAAATTTTATGGTTATTCTAAAATTAGTAACAATATATGTATTCACTGGCCTTATGTGAATTTATATGTCAAGACAGGCAGCTCAAATTTAGGTAAATGATTAGACCTGATAGTTATCTCCCTCAGATTTTGCTCCATTGGTGGTAATACTTGTATGTGTTTGATGTACCATATATACTCGCTTACGAGTCAAGTCCAACTGCAAACAAAGTAGACCATGATGTGCGATTGCATAATGCAGGGTCTATGTTGTCGTTCTACTGTTTACTCCTAATAGACTGCATATACCCAGATATGCTGGCACATTATGCAATTGCAGATCTGAGTCTATACAGTTTGCACTTTGACTCAACTTGTAAGCAAGTATATAAGGTACTTCAGGTAATTAAAGTTGATTTGTTATACATTTTATGTTCACAATAGTTTGTTTATCCTCAATAGAATCGTATATTAAGCTAGTTCGATATCATTGCTGTATTGCAATATTTTCTCTGGCGATGGTGAATCATTATACAGACTGGGACTATCGATACAGGACAATAGTAGAATGAAACATAAACTAAATGATATGAACTGTCCAAAAGTAAATGTTTCTTGTCGACTTTCTTTTCAACTGAATGAAGTAAACAACAAGGCCCTTTACAATATATGAATTCTTTTATGGATTACACAAAACATTTTTTTGCTGGACTTTTATTGTTCACTCTCATCGAAATCCCTGTGCAGGCTATAAAGAAGGTGTTGGGGAAAATTGTGTGCATTTGACCAGGTTAACATTTGAACTAATTTCAACAGTGGTACGAAAATCTACATCTGAAAACCGAAAATTATTGCTGGAAGATACATTTATATCAGAACTTTTTTCAATTTCAGCATCGTGTTTACTGTTCTAGCAGTTAAATCCCAAACTAATAAAATTTTCTTGTAAAAATCGACCTGTACTGTGGACGTTTTGAGCACAGGCAAAGACTGGTAACATGATCATGTAAAACTGGATATAGTCAATTGTAAATTTTCAACTGATTTGCATCATTTTACAAGAGCCTTTTTTAACAATTTGATTTGTGGTTTAAGTTATATTTTTAAGCAAAAACGCTATTCAGTTGCAGGTAAAAATTGTCAGTTTGCAGCAGTTTGTTAAACAGCCTTCATCATAGCAATGTTACGCAGTTTTATATGATCACATGACCAATCTTTACCAGTGTTCAAAACATTAGTGGTACAGGTTGATTTTTATTATGAGTGCTGTTTCTGTTTGGGATTTAGCTGTTAAAAAAGTTAGAACAGTTGTATAAGTCAACAATTACTTTTGGTTTTCTGACTTTCATACCAACATTGAAATTCATTAAAATGTTTACTGGGTCAAAGGCACACACTTCTTTCGAACACTTTATTTAGAACCTGCAAAGGGATTTCAACAAGGGTGAAAAAAAAGCCCCAATAAAAATAACTGCTAGTTAAAATCTCTAAGGGATTAACAACAAGCATACAAACTGTTTCCATCCACCCGCTATGTCTACCTATATTCACTCATTGAAAATTCAAAGAATTTTAGTCTCTCATGCGATAGCAGTTATTAATACTTGTAAGTATTTTTTAAAAATAATTCTCCTTGTACATTTTGATTAGTTCTGGTAAATATTGTTTTGTCTGAGTATTTTCCGTTTTAGTATGCTTACCTCAACCTGTAGATTGATCATGTCCCTACCTCCACTAAAAGTGTATACCATATTCTGCTTAAATAAATGCCCTCCTGCCATTTAAATCAAAGCCAGTGTATACCTTTGACATAGATATATCAAGTAAAGGAATTCTATTATAAACAGCACAGTCTACATCCTTTAACAAATCAACACAAAACAAAACATGACCTTGCAGGTGCCATTTCAACTTGACCTTTGCAGTTCAGCTCAATACACATGTATATTTTGGTTGGAAAATGACATCAGCACATGTTGTGTTTAGTTTCCAGACCTTGAATAATGTTTTATTTTTGTGTTGAGTTGACCATATCAGCAACTGATAACTGTAAAGTAAATGTTCCTAAAAGTTCACCTGAAGAGAACAAGATATATTAGAGTATTCTACAGAGGCATACTCCTGATTTATTGGCACACCCTGATTGCATCTATTTACATAATATGATAATAAAGGTGTTTTAAAGTTATTTTAGTGTATCTAATCAGTGTTTCATGAACATTTAAAAGAAAGAAATTAAATAAAAACTCTTTTTTGGTGGTGGTGATGGTGGTTGTTTTTTTAATTTAGCATATTCTACAACAGATTTATGCAATGATACAAGAGATGTTTGTTTTGCAAACTTAGGCTAACTTGAATCTATTTCAATTTATTTATGCATGCAGTACTATCAAAATACATATCGTATATTGAGCTCAATTAGCTCTAAAGGTGAAATTGAAGTACACACCTGAAATAAAGTTATTATTATGAATATTATTAGCTCACCTGGCTGTAAGGCCAAGTGAGCTCATGGTATTGCCCTGCATCCATCATGTGTTGTGTTGTACATCATCCATCACGTGCCATTCATTTTTGTGATCCAATTTCTATCTAACTTGGAATATGGGCTTATATCATCAAAATCTTGGATGACTCAATAATGAGTGGAATCCATGCATATTAATGAAGTGATCTTGCATTTAATTGACTGAACTTGTAACCACTCTGGAGGCCATATTTCTAATCTGATTTTGATAAAACTTGGAATATATGCATATATCATAGAGATCGTGTTCAAGTTTGATAACGAGTGAGACTCATGCATATTAATGAGGGGATCTTATATCTGATTGGCTCAGTTTGTTACCACTCTCAAGTCCATGTTTCTGAACTGATTTTGATAAAACTTGGAATAAATGCTTATATTGTCAAGCTTTTGGATGACTTAAATAATGAGCAAAATTCACACATGATGATAAAGTGATCTTGCATCTGATTGGCTGAACTTGTTACCACTTTGGAAGGCATAATTCTGATCCAGTTGTTATGAAATTTGGAATATGGGATTACATCTTCAAGCTCAGTGATGAATTTGACAATGAGCAAGATCAGCACATATTAATTAGGTGATCTTAGATCTGATCTTGAGTGACTTCAGTTATGGTCAAGAGATTATGTATATTAACTATGCCTTATAATTTGAATGAATTTTTATCAGGATATAGTGAAATAGGTAAAATCAACATGTTATAAAATTTGGGATATAGTTTACATAAGTTGTGTTCTTACAATATGCTGCATAAGCCTGTTTAATGAAATTGTCAACTGTTAAGTTATGTAAGCCAGATGAGCGATATCAGGCCCATTTGAGTGTCATTTATTGTCTCCGTTTCAGCCCTATCCCCAGGATCATAAATGGTGGAATTGCTGGTATTGTGGGAGTGACATGCGTGTTTCCAATGGATCTGGTGAAGACCCGGCTACAGGACCAGAAGCCTGGCTCAGATGGCAAGTTACCATACAAAGGCATGTGAGTAGAATTAGGTAGCATTAGCTGAAACTTAAGGGAAAAGTTTGAGGTCAGAGGAGAAGCCATAGGTTTTACAGTTTTTCTATTGTTATTCCTGAAAAGGTCTGAAATTTGCAAACCATATTTGGTCATTATTCCTGCATGATAACTGTAGTTAAGCAATAGCATATTTGCAAAGCGGCTAGAAAAAGGTGTATAGAAAAAATAGACCTATCTTAAGGCTTTCAAGCAAGGCTGTTTTCTGTCAGATTTGTTCAAATTCTGTTGATTGGTTGTTGAGAAGTTGAAAAGTGTTTTTCTATTTTTAGTGGAAGCAGCGATAATTTATGGAATGATTTGCAGAAATTTGATAGCCCCCTCACGCCTTAATAATTTGTTTCAAATTTTACTTAGTTCTTTTGAGTGGGTTTCAAGAAGTTGTTTAAAGGTTTTCTTTTTTCAGCTCACTTGACCATAAGGATCTAGGTAGCATATGGTATAGCCCTGTGTCTGTCATGTATTGTGTGTGTCAACAGTTGCGGTTATAAGCTACTTTTAAAAAAACCACCAGACCATTTTTGACCAAATTTAGCACAGAACATCCTGGCATGTAGGGCTTTTTCGAATTTGTACAAATGATCCTCATCCACCATCAAATATGGCCACCATTACTAAAAATAGTGAAAATGCTTTAAACGATATCTTCAGAAAAACCACTACACACACATAATATGATCAAATTTGCCAGCATCCTGGCAGGAAGACCTATGCCGTTGTAGAAGCTGATCAGGCTTCAAATATGGTCACCATTACTAAAAGTAGAAAAGCCATGGTTACTACAACTAGAAAAACTTTGATTTCTTACCAAAAACTGCTCAACAGAATTTGACCAAATTTAAGAGAAATCATTCTTGTATAGAGAGCTTTCAAATTTACATAATTTATGCCGATGTGCCATCAAATATGGCCACAAATACTAAAAAGAGAAAAACATTTCAGTAACTTCTTCTCAAAAACAGCTGAAGAGAAATTGATGTTATTGGATGGCATTTCAAATTTGTACAAATTATGCCAATCTGCAATCAAATGTAGTCCCTGTTACTAAAAAGAAAAACAAATCAACTGACTTCTTCTCCCAAACTGATGAATAGAATGGCCAACCTCGACAGAAAGTATCCTGGCATGAAGAACATTCAAGTTTGTACAGATGTTGCTGATCTGCCATCAAATATAGCGACCATTACTAAAAATAATAAATCCTTTTAAATAACTTCTTCTCCAAAAATGCTGAATAGAATTTCTTAAAACTTCACAGAAAGGATCCTGGCAATCCTTTTATATTTTTACAAAAGATGCCAATCCACTGTCAAATATGGCCAATGTTTCTAAAAATAGAAAAACCTTTGAACAACTTCTTAAAAACTACTCTGCAGAATTTGACAAAATTTGACAGAAAGCATCCATTGATGGAGGGCTTCCGTGCTTGTAAAACTGATGCTGAACTGCCATAAAATATGGCCAACATTAACTAAAAATAGATAAACATTTAAATGGCTTCTTTTCCAAAGCCGCTAAACAGAATTTGATCATATCTGACAGAAAGCATGTTGGCACGAAGACCTTTCAAATTTGTACAAATGATTATGGTTTGTACAACCTTGAATCCTTTAATTTGAGGGTTTGTCTTGAAAACTCCTTGAATTTCAACGAAGTTGGTTTTATCCTTAAAAAGTCCTTAATCTGTTGAAAGAATATTCAAAGTTTGCTAAAAAGTCCTTGAATTTATCAGAGGAAGAGAAGACATTACATCTGAATAAAATATATAACTTTTAAATTAAGACATTTAATTATGTAGTGTTGAAAAATAAATAAGAAATAACAAATAAAATGGGATAAAATTTAATGGTTCAAATAACACACAACACCACACAACACCAGAAGTTAGCAAAGTAACATAAGGAGAACATTCAGTTGTCATAGATCAAAATATTCCTTTAAAACTTTTTGGAAGTCCTTAAAAACTGCTAGAAAAGTTCTTAAAAAAACCCTCTCAAATGCTGTACAAACCACGATGATGCCAATCCAGCATAAATTACTGCTGTCATTACTACCAATAAATAAAACCTCAAAACAACTTTGACCAAACTCAATAGAAAGCATATGGCATGAAGACCATTCAGGTCTATACAAATGATGCCAAATTCATCATCAAACATGGCTGCCTTTACTATAAATATAGGAAACATTTTGTAAACCATTTCTCCAATACTGCTGAATACAATTTGATCAATCTTCATTGAAAGCGCTAACATGAAGACCTTTGAAATTCGTACAAATTTTTTTAATAATGCCAATCTGCAATCAAATATCACTGTTACTAAAACTAGAAAAACATTTAAACAACTTCTTCTCAAAAACAGCTCAACAGAATTTGTCCAAAATTGACAGAAAGCATTCTGGCATTGAGGGCTTTCAAGTTTGCACTGCTAATACTGAGCCACAATAAAATATATCCATTACTAAAAAAAGAAAATTCCTGAAATGATTTCTTCACAAAAACCACTCAGCAGAATTTGACCAAATTTTACAGAAAGCATTTTGGCATAGAGGCCTTTCAATTTTGTGCAAATGATGCAAATCCACCGTTAAATATAGCAACAGTGGCTTAATTTAGAATAACATAAAAATTTACTTTAAAAAAGAGTGCACAACAGAATTTGACTACACGTTACAGAAAGCATTGTGGCATAAAAGGCTTTAAAATTTGTACAAATGATGACAATCCACAACTAAAACTAGAAAAACATTTACACAACTTAGCCCAAATAACAGAATTTGACTGACTTTGACAAGATGTCCTGGTATAGGGGCCATTTAGTATTGTACAAATGATGTGGACGTTCTATCAAGTGTGGATGCAGATGCAAAAACTTGAGAAACCTTGAAACAGTTGTTTTCATAACATATGAAATCGACAGCATTTTATTGAAATTTCAACAGAATGTATCATACAACCCAGATTTCTTCGCCGACTTTTCTTGTATTTGGCTGAGAGGCAGATGTCAGTCAAAATGACTACTCTCAGACCCACTTGGGCCTCTTGTTAGTAATGACAGCCATACTTAAATGTGAATTTGTACAAAACTTTAAAGCCTCTAGTATCAAGATACTTTCTGTCAAATTTATTCACATTCTTTTGAGTGGGTTTTGAGAAGTCATTTAAAGGTTTTATATTTTTAGTAACTGTAGCCATATTTGAAGGCTGATTGTCATAATTTGTACAACTTTAAAAGGACTTCATACCAACATGCTTTATGTCAAATTTGGTTATATTCTGTCAAGAAATTTTTGAATAGTAGTTTTAAGATTTCTGCTCACCTGGCTGAAAGGCCAAGTGAGTTTATGGTAGTACTCTGATTCTTTCATGTGTAGTCTGTCGTGCATTGTGCATCGTATATTATGTGTCCATCTGTCAACAATTGCTTGTTACCACACCAGAGTCCATATTTCTGATCCGATTTCAATCATTCTTAGAATATGGGTTTATATCATCATAATCTTCTATGAGTTTGATAATATGCGAGATCCATTCTTCTCCTTGGAATACATTCTTCAATCACATTAACATTAGGAATAAAAGGTTCACTACCTCTCAAATCCAGCAATTCTAGCAATACAGTCTTTCATGTCTATATTTCATAAGACAAAGGGAAGAAACCCTTAACCATACCACCCCACCCCACCCCCATTCCCACTAGGCGGCACAAGTTTAAGCCATATTTTCGATCTGATTTTGATCAAACTTCATATATAGTCTATATTAATGAGATACTTTGCATCAAATTGCTTGAGCTTGTTGCCTCTCTAGATCTAGAGACTAAAGTTCTCGTCCAATTTCTATAAAACTTGTTAAAAGGGTTTATATCATCTAGATCTTGGAAGACTTTGATTATGAGCAAGAGACTGTACATATTATATTATAACAGTATGTTTAGAACAAAGTTTTATTAAAATGTAGTAAAATAGGTAAAATCAACATGATATAAAATTGGGGAGATTGTTTAGCTAGGTTGTGGTCTTGTAATACTACATAAACCTGTTTAGTGAAGTAGTCAACTATTATATTATGTAAGCAGGTGAGCAATATCAAGCCCACTTGGATCTCATTTATTGTTTTTTTTACTCACCAGGCTGTAAGGCTAAGTTAACTTATTGTATGACCCTGCGTCCGTTGTGCATTGTTCATCCATTGTGCATTGTGTATCATGCATTTTGTGTCCGTCCATCAACAATTGCTTCTTACCATTCTAGAGTCCATGTTTCTCATTTGATTTCAATCAGACTTGTAATATGGGTTTATACCATCAAAATCTCTAGTGGTTTCAATCATGAATGAGATCCATGCATATTAATGAGGGGAACTTTCGTATGATTGGTTAACCTTGTTACCACTCTGGAGGCCATATTTTTGAACCAATTTTGATCGAACTCAGAATATATGCTTATTTCATTAAGATCTCAGATGAGTTCAATAATGAGCAGGATCGACAAATATTAATGAGGTGATCTTGCATCTAATTGGCTGAGCTTTATACCCCTCTGGAGGCCATATTTCTGATCTGTTTTTTTTATAAAACTTGGAATATATGCTTACATCATTTAGATGTCAGATGAATTTGATAATGAGTCAGATCCATGCATACTAATTAGGTGGTCTTGCATCGGATTGACTGAGCTTGTTACCCCTCTAGAAGCCACATTTCTGATCTGATTTTGATCAAACTTCAAATAAGGCCTTATATCATCCAGATCTTGGATGGATTCAGTAAATGGTGAAATCGATGCATATTAATTTGGTAATCTTGCATCTGATTGGCTGAACTTGTGACCACTCTGGAGGTCACATTTCTAATCAGATTTTGGTCAAACTTGGAATGTATGCTTATGTCATAAAGATCTTGGACAGTATCCATAATGAGCAAGATTCATGCATATTAATGATGTGATCTTGCATCTGATTGGCTGAGCTTATTTCCATTCTAGAAGCCATAATGCCCATCTGATGTTGATCCAGATTGGAGTAAAAACTTATATCATTAAGATCTTGAACAATATTGAAGTGAACAAGATCCACACATATCAGGTGATCTTGCATCTGAGTGGCTGAGCTTGTTGCCACTCTTGAAGCCATATTTTTGATCAAATTTCAAATATAGAATGTGTTAATAAGATACTTTGCATCTAATTGGCTGAATTTGTTACCTCTCTAGATCTAGAGACTATATTTCTAATCCAGTTTCTATAAAACTTGCAAAATGGGTTTATATCATCAAGATCTTGGTTGACTTCAATTATGAGCAATAGACTGTTGATTTTACTGATGCTATTATCTTTACAACAGATTTTTTTCAGGGTATAGTAAAATAGGTACAATACATTATATAAAGTTTGGAGATAGTTACCTAGGTTGTATTCTTACAATACTACATAAGCGTGCTTAGTGAAATGGTTAACTGTTACATTATGTAAGTCAGGTGAGCAATATAAGGTCCACTTGGACTTCTTGTTGGTAATGGTGACCATATCTGACTCAGATTTGTTCAAACTTAAAGACTCTTAATGCCAGAATGATTTTTCTAAAGTTCGATCAAATTCTGTTCGGCATGTTTGGGAAGTAATAGTTTATAGGCTTTGCTATTTTTAGTAATGGTGGCCATAGTGTATGGCAGAGGAGCATCATTTGTACAAACCTGAAAGCCCCTCATACCAGGATGCTTTTAGTCAGCCAATCAGATGCATATTCTTTTAAATAGTTTTTGAAAAGTTGTTTAAAGGTTTTATATTTTTAGTAATGGCACTCATATTTGGTAGTGGAGTCCATTAAGCCAAAATACTTTCTGTTAAATATGGTTTCTATAATCTATTGAGTGTTTTAATTTTGTAAAAAAGAAGTTGTTTGAAATTTATTCTTTTATTTTTAAATGGTGGACATATTCAGAGGCAGATTGGCATTATTAGTACATGACTTGTAAGCCCCCATAATGCTTTCTATAAATTTTGGTTGAAATTTGCCCAGTGAATTTTTAGCAAATATTGATGGATGACACAGTGGACAACACACACTAGATGCTGGGCCATACCATAAGCTGACTTGTTCTTATGGTAATAATAATAATAATAATAATAATAATAATAATAATAATAATAATTACTTTATTTAGAAAAGTTAACTCAGTTAGTTACAGGAAATTATCTGCCTTGAGGCCTTCTGTTATGCACAATATATACAGTATATACAGCACAGTGTGATAAATTTGGCTTGACACTAAAGAATTGAGTTATTCTGAAAATCAAAGTTTCAAGCACAGAACATATGCACAAGCATCTGTGAGCACATAAAAATATACAAAATATCATTCTTTATTGGAAAATTCATCTGTGAAAAGACGACTAAGCAGAAAAAAGCAGGAGGTATTTATATTACTAGAACTGTTTGACTGTCTTCAGATTTCATCCATTTAAGACATTGATTATGAAAAGAAGAAATGCTAGGAGCCTGCCTTATGTCACTGGGAATTTTTTTCCATACAAGTGGACCAGTATATTGAAAGCCTTTTTTTAAACAATTCCTTCTTTGGATTAGGTATAGTGTGAGATAAAATTTGCTATTACAGTGATTGTTTTGAATATGTGTGACCGAACTATGTATGTGATCATATGCTGTCATAGCAGGAGGACACAATTTATGTAAAAGAATTTTGGGTTACAACTGGATCATGGTCTGAGGGCGGCGCTGGGAGGAAAGGAGAGGGGACATGTAATAGAAATTGTCAGGATTTGCCACAAAAGTAGATTTTGGTGATCATTGCCATAATAAGAGTTGAAGATCATAAGACTATAAGTGCAAAAGATCTACCATTGGTAAAAAGAAAATGATTGCTACTGTACATATTATACAGCTTACTTTTTTGTTTTACATACACTAGTATACAGTGCATGGCAACAAACAAGCTCCCACTTGTAAAAATCCCATGGGCAGTAAGTGCCATTTTTATTCCTAACCAAAGTATGTGCTAGGTCATATTGTTTTTCGTTTTTTTTTTTTTTGTCAGTTACTATTGTAATGTTGGCTTAAGTGTCATACAACATTGTGTGTGGATGCCTCTTTTGTGAGTGCATCACCCTTCCACCAAAAGTATGTCAGTGTCACCTATATTTCATGCTTCAGTAACCTTGCATGTGGTTCATTGTTTATGCACTATTGACTGCTGGGTCATACAACACTGTGTGTTGTGTGTGAATGGTTTGTGCAGCACCCTTTCACCAAAAGTATGTCAGTGTCACCTATAGTTAATGCATTAGTGACAGATGGTTTTGTTTTGAAAAAGAATGCTGGTAGACACCTGTGTTCTGTGAGCACATTTCTAGTTTTAAAATTGTGTAGAAATATTAATAATAATCTTTGGATTATGTAAATTATGCATTTCTCAATATTCAGAATTTTAAACAGTTAATTTGTCTTTAGATCTATGAGAAATATAAGATGTACAAACTTTGCTAGATTTTAACTGCTAATCATAAGTTACACCTGACTTGTTACAATGTCAGTGGCAGATAGGCTGTTTAATATTTCAGTGTCCATACTTCACCATCTAAATTAATTGTTTCCATGATGTGTGCCATATCTTATACTGCCTTAACTTACCTGTGACATTGTGTGCCATATCTCATACTGCCTTAACTTACTTGTGATAAAGTTTCTCAAGAATGTCTGAGATGGATTGAATACTCGTCAGTTCGAAAGAATAGAAGGATAAAAACGAATTTCTAATGGATTTCTAAACAAAATTTGGCCAGTAGAGGGTCAATCTATTTGACAGACTCTTGTTTATGATTGTACTTGGATAGTAATGAGAGTCATAACCATATCACAGCAGAACTTAACAAACACTGTTGCAACTTAAGTGCACCACTCCGTCATGACTGTTTTCCAAAAAAGGTCCCTATAATGAGAGTCTGCCTTAGACTGCTTCGAGTTTGTCCAAGTGCATTGAGATATTTTAATGGTAAGATGGAGGTACACTGTGTACACAAGTGGTAAAAAAACTATTTGAGCTATACGGATAAAGCTATTATCATATATCTAGAACTTAGATAATTAGGGTGTTGAGACATCTGAAGATTTACTGCACAAAGTCTTTATTAAGATTTGAATTCAAATGTAAATAAATACTCAGATTGAACTATTTTATTGCATATAGGCCTGTGGTATGTGGTTTAGATCAGTATTAATATAGGAATGTGGGTATGTCTGCTATACATATTTATATGTGTGTACAAGTGTATGTATGTGAGAGAGAGTGAGAAAGAGATATAGTGAAGGCTGCCTCCCTGGCCATAAGTAAGTGATGGGTGTAGTGATGATTTATAAGTAAAAAGTGTACATTTATTTAATGCATCAGTGAAGTAAATCTTAATCACAGTTTCTTCTAATGTAGAAAGCTCAAAGATTTATTTAATTTTCTTTGCAGATGTGACTGTGCAGTAAAAACATTCAGAAAGGAAGGGTTCTTTGGAATGTACAGAGGTAAGAGCTGGTCTTTATAGACAACCTGGTATTTGGTCATAATACGTAGGGAAAGCAGTTTTGAGAAGGCTTTACCTATAATAACCATTAGTACAGTTCTGATTGACTAACTTCAGAGATTTATTTTAGGACAGTACACATGTTCCTTTGACAACAGTATACTATATCTGGCTAAGGTCACTGCTCTAGTGGACTATATTACCATGTGCTGACATCACGTGACATGACATTACATCATGTGAAATATTGTACAAAATGTGTTATATGACCTCTCGCATATGAAATAATCTCATAGGGGAGTGTTGTTTGGTGGGGTATAGTACCCAAGCCAAACACTGCAGGAGAATGGTTTCCTTGGCAGAAGACGATAATAGAATAATGATTGTAAAGAAATTAATCAAAATGGTATATTGCATCTATTAGATGGATACTTAAGTTTTCAAGTATTTTTCCAAGGTATAATATTCTCTCTTCTGATGGAACATGTTAGGATATATTATGGATAAACTGTCAATACATACAGTGTTGTAAACTATATTATATAAATATCAACATTTGAAAAACTGGCTGTTAGGAGAATTAACTTAAGAAATGTAAGATATAAGAAGAAATAAGATTTTTTATGGTACCAATGGACTGAATGCATTTACTAATAGTCGCTTTTATTACACTGGTCTACAGCCAAAATGCTTCCACAATAAATGTTGTAAAACTTTACTAATTCTGGGTCACTGAGAACGAAAATGATGCTTAAAATTGTTGATTGGCTTGGCTCTAGTTTTAAAAATATTATACTGGGTCAGTATATACGACCCTTGACTTAGGAATGGCGGAGGATACGTGAGTTATAAAGGGAAGGGATCTCAATTTAAACCAGAAATGACTAAAATACATCTTTGACTGGATCTATGAATAAATATATGACTGGGTTTGGACAGTACTTGCTTTTTAGGCAAAACAATGAATGATGGCATCTGAAGCTGGTATTGCATCATACATGATATGAATTGCATCATATTATTCCTAGAAGTCAAGGATGGTACAATCATAACTAAGCTTACATCACTCTGCTGAAGAAATTGCCCTATATCAGCTCTACAAATCATACAGTGTCGTTCTCTCTTTTTTGTCAGTGTTTGATTTTGCAAAGGGACACATTTCGTTTAGCCAAAGTGAGCAGAGATGCCTCGCACTTGTGTGAACAATGCAGATAACTTCTGCTATGTTTGTGGTGAAGTGACTTTTGCATCACAAAAGCGCAGTATAACCACTATGGTTAAGAAAGCCTATCACCTTTATTTTGGCTGCAAACTTGGAGATCAGGACAAGATGTGGGCCCCACACATATGCTGCAACACTTGTGCAACAAATCTTCGCCAGTGGTTGAACAGGAAAAGGAAATCTATGCCTTTTGCAGTGCCAATGATTTGGAAAGAGCCAACAGATCATATCAGCAATTGTTACTTCTGCATGTTGCCTCCAGTTGGGAAAGGTGTGTCAAAGAAGAAAAAGTGGACTGCGCATTATCCAAACATTCCGTCAGCTATACGCCCAGTACCCCACGGAGAAGGACTGCCGGTTTCTGATGGACTAGAATCATTCTCACTTGAGTCAGATGAGGAAGAAGAAGAGGATGAAACTTCTAGTGCTGAACCATCAATGTCACGAGACCCATATTTTCTCCCATCCTCCTCCTCTGAACCACACCTCATAACACAAGGTGAACTGAATGACCTTGTCAGGGATTCGGAACTACCCAAGAGTAAGGCAGAGCTGTTGGGCTCCAGACTACAGCAGTGGAATCTCCTGGCAGGTGATGTTAGGGTTTCCATGTTCCGTGACCCTCAAAAGGATCTTGTCCCATTCTTCTTCATGGAAGGTGATCTTGAAGCCGGCAACAACATCGATGCTTTGATGGCAGCCCTCAACATCGTTCATGATCCAGATGAGTGGAGACTGTTGATTCATCGAAGACGAGTCTTAAAGCTGTTTTGCTGCATAATGGCAGTGTTTTGCCATCAATTCCAGTTGGTCATGCAGTCCATATGAAGGAAACCTATGAAAACATGAAACAACTTTTGAGGTGCATAAACTATGACCAACATCAGTGGCAGCTTTGTGGCGATTTCAAGGTTCTTGCTCTCTTGCTTGGTCTGCAGACTGGATACACAAAGTACTGCTGTTTTGTCTGCGAATGGGATAGTCGTGCGAGAGATTCCCACTACATCAAGAGAGATTGGCCACTCCGACAGTCATTGGAGCCTGGAATGAAATGTGTTCAGCATCCACCACTTGTTGAATCAAGGAAGATTTTGTTACCACCCTTGCACATCAAGCTGGGTCTGATGAAGAACTTTGTCAAGGCTATGGACAAAACACAAGCAGATTTCAAGTACCTCGTTGTAAAATTTTCAAGGTTAAGTGAAGTTAAGACAAAGGAAGGTGTCTTTGTTGGGCCTCAGATTCGTGAACTTCTTCGAGATGATGCATTTCACCGTACACTGCGTGGCAAGGAAAAGACGGCATGGAAAGCCTTCCAGTTAGTGGCAACACATTTTCTTGGAAACAACAACGCAGTCAACTACAGGGAGTTGGTGGAAAACCTCCTCAAGGCATACAAAAGCCTTGGTTGCAACATGTCACTAAAGATACATTTTTTGCACTGTCATCTAGATTTTTTTCCACCGAAATGCGGAGCAGTGAGCGACGAGCACGGCGAGCGATTTCACCAGGACATTGCAACAATGGAGAAACGCTATCAAGGCAAATGGAGCCCATCAATGATTGCAGATTATTGCTGGACATTGACAAGAGATGCTCCATTTAATGAATTCTAGAGAAAAGCCAAGAAGCGCCGAGTAGACACTGAATAAGGATTAAACTATGTACTTATATATATACATAATAGTTGTTTGACTTTTGTTTCAATATATTTTTTATTTATATAAGCCTTTTGCTGTTTTTTTAAGTGTTACATAAACAGGACAGGCGAAATATTGTCATGTCAAGCAACCATAAACACATGAAAAGACCTAGGTTTACAATTTATTATTAAAACTCTATAATGTACACAATATACATAGACGTAAAATGTAAAAACTTCAATATCTTGGAAACAGTAGCCAATCAGTTGTTTTAATTGTCATATTTGAATTCAGCCAATCAAAATCCCTAATAAATAGCACATTTTATCTCTGAAGCAGACGACTTCGAAACAATTGTAGACCAGTGTTATATGACTTCAAAGTTTGCTGTATTCTCATTGGTGAACATGCCACACACTGTCTTTGATGAAACGTTATAGTTCCCTTTCACGTTCATGTGAGGGTGTTATAAGATTCCATTGGGTCACCTGACATCTTATTAACATTGTAGCAAGTTGGAGTATGTAATTTTTCTAGAGTTTACATCACGCATTACAAATGATTGAGAAAATACTATTTTCCTTCTGTCAGTCTGTACATCCAGCCACCTTTCTTTTCTCCCCTTTTGTTTGTCTGTAGTTGCATTTTAAATTAAAGTCAGAGACCAGAGTTAATATGGAAACAGTAAATAAGATGATTTCCAAACATTTACTGTTTACTTTATATTTTTAAGAATTGAATTTATAGGAGTATTTCATGTAATAAACTGAAAAGCCATCTTTAGTTGCATGTGGGGCAGGGAGAAGGGGGCAGGACTGTTAATTATTGTTGAGCCCATGTTAGTGGGAAGCAAGACATAGCAGTTACTTTCCCGATGGTGGCAGCAATGGCTGCAAGGCAATTGTGTCATCATCATTGTCATCAGTTTGTTACGGTTTCAGTTAAAGTTTTTGATTTGCCTATATTACCTAAAGTCCTTGATATATTTCTCATCATACTTGGCATTAATCATTATGAAGCTAAGACAACTCATTCTGTGACATGCTTGCTTGCTTCTTTTACCTCGGGGTCAAGGTCACAATCATAGAAACTTTGAATTAAGGTTTTGGTTAGAAATTTTATGTTTGATTATATTTCCTAAACCCTTGGTGGATTTCTTAATACACCTCTCTCTCGATAACTCGCGTACAACGTGGTCCAAAAAGCATAGACCGCACTATAAACGAAGGCTTGAGTTACCGAGGGACCTCAAAAAAATTAAGAAAGGGATGCCATCCCTGCTGGATATTGAGAAAACGCGGTGGGGGTGGGGTGGGGTAACGGGGCTGTTTAAAGGCTGAATACCCATTTTATAATTGCATTCGGAGTAATTGTCAATAAAGAGCTCCTTTCTAATGTATTTGTTCGCTTTTTTGGTATAAATTAGCTTTATTTTCAAGATACACAACTGCTGAAAGATTGTTAACAACATTACGAGAAAACATTGTGTATTACGTCACTGCTTTTTGTTGTTGTTGATTCACAACAAAACAAGATTCCTTTTTTTACAAAAAAATAGGGGCATTTATTTCGTGAAACAACCGTCAACGTGGAAACTCGATTTATTTATTGTTCTATTAATAAAATATGGATGCCGTGATTTCATTGCAAGTAATGGTGACACTTCTTCTCATCCTTGAGGAAATCTCTGAGTGGCAATTTATAAATGTAAAGTTCACTACAAACTCTGGAACTCGCTTCTCCGTAATGAACCGTATCTGTTAAACAAAGCTTTTTATTCACAAAGTACTCATTTCCGTTGGTTGCCTTACTATCTTTGATCACATTTGAAAATGAGTAGGCTAATTTATAGTAGTTTAATTATATTACTTACATAATAATATTTATAACAGTGTTCGATTGATAAATTGAAATGAGTTGACCTGGCACACGGTCGTGACCCTAGCTCTCACTCAGGTAGGATTTGCACGCCTCTTAACTTTTCTTTTATTCCACCCACTTTATTTGATTTGATACAAAAGACGTAATTAACGTGATAATAAAAAGACGGTCTTCTTTTAACTGAGTGTAGCAACACAACAAATACTTCCGGAAGTCGGAGATATAAAAACGGTCGGCACTTAATGAACTTTGAATACACTGAAACCGAATTAAAAGATGGAACTAAAACACAAATTTCACTTGACAAAACTTATTTAATTGTTTTTTTTTAAAGTATTGCCACCAGTAGGCATTAGTGACATTTTCATTGATCGAAATTTCGTCGAATATTGTTATTTACGGTGCACTGAGAATGATTTATAGAAAGAAAATTGAACAAAATATATGACTTCTTATTGAAAGCTGAGAATTTCATGACGTTGGTTCAAATTTCCAGGTACTAACCACTGTTTTGAAGATAAAACGAGCGATATATCAAAGTCGCATTTACCAATTTTGATCGCGATTATTTCACGTTCAACAAATAGGGGCTATCTTTTTTGGTATTTTCTAATTATAAAAAATGGGATCCACGCCTCCTGACCCTGCGTTATAAGCGGGTTCGCGAGTTATCGAGGGAGCGGTGTACTTGGGTTGAATCCTATCAATATGAACCAAGACAATTCATTCTGCGACGTGCTCAATTGGCCCAATACTCAGTTATAAAAAATTGGTATAGAGCTTTTGGTTAAAGTTTTTTCATTTGCTTATATTTCCCAAAAGCCTTGGTAGATTTTCTTCATACTTTGGATGAATCATTATGAAGCTAAAACAATTCATTCTGCACCATGCTTGCTCAACTTTTTGACCTTGTCCATATTTTACAGTTGATCAACATCACTTGTAAAAATGTGAAAGCCTATTATACAAAGGTGCTTTCTGTCAGATTTGGTAAAATTCTGTTAAGTGGTTTTTGAGAAGTTGCTTAAAGGTTTTTCTGTTGTTTAGTAACAGCCATATCTAATGGCGAATTGGCATAATTTGTAAGATGTTTTTTTTTACAGCTCTTAATGCCAGGATGCTTGCTCTCAAATATGGTTAAAAATGAGCTTTTTGCAGATGTCAGGCAGGTGAGCAATGTCAGACCCAATTGTGCCTCTTGTTTACTTAAGTCAGACTTGCTTTATGGCAACCATAGGAGGCTCCAATTCTTTATTATATATCATGTATATATGAGATGTATATATAATATTTTAGAATGCAATGGAGGTTGCTTCCACACATCCTACTGTTTTAAACAACACTGATTTCTCAAGCTTTTTTATACTTAACATGATATAAGCTGTACAGAGATCTGACTCAAATATTCAACTTTTCATAATTGTAGTGCAGTCTGCTTATTTTTTCACTATTAAATAAAGCAAATCCATTGATGACTGTGCCATGATGATGCAATGCACTAAATGGAATATTGCACTCTAATTGGTGAACTGAAAATGAGGCATCATCTTCATTGTTTCATGGCAGTTTTTCTTGTATGCAGTTTATAGTGTTTATATACCAAATATAGAAGAAAAATTATGCATGTTATTGACAGTAAATGTACTAATATTTTGTATTCAAATCTATTTTGTTGTTAAATTTGGAAGGGGGGATGCATGGGCGTGTTCTCAAACCTGACTAGAGATAACAGTGCTGTCAGCGATTGTAGTCGAGAACTCAAGGCTCCATTTCAAATACTCAGATCCTAAATTTGTTCTCCATGTACAAATGTGTGTTAAAAACATATCTTGTGACTTTGATAATTGGCATTAATTATGTGTCTGTCATTAATTTGTTATGAATATAAACAATGATTGTAGTTCTATTTGTAAATCTAACATTTTCACACAGTTAGTAACCTATGAAAGTAATGCAGGCCTTATTGTGTTTCTTATAAAAAGGTCTTTTCTAACTGATTTTATACCCACATTTTGGATTGATTTTTTCTGCAGGATCAGCGGTCAACCTGTTGCTGATAACACCAGAGAAGGCCATTAAGTTGCTGGCCAATGATTTATTTAGACATGTTCTGAGAAAAGAAGAGTAAGTTGCAAAATCAGATTTTGTTTGAGGCAACATTACAATACCCCATTGCTTCATTTAAATTATTGTTCCCATTTTTTCATAGGCAAATGGTGGGTATTTAATCATGCCCTTTCCATCTGTCTGTCAGTCCATTCTTTCATTAGTACATCTGTCCCACTTTTGTTTCTGCGCAATAACTGTTAAACTGTTTTTGATTTTGATTTTTAATGCAGCTTTATACTGATGTAATCTCAAAGGAGTTTGATTTGCAGGATTTGGGACATGTTAATAATATATGCAGTAAAGATTGTTTATTATGTTCTTGGATACAGCATTTTTTCTCTTAGAACATTTGAGTTTAATTTCCGTGGTCAAATTTCTAATTACTATGTATTCCAACGGCTTTTTTTAAATAACATTCCTTTGTTACAATCTTTAATTGGTTATAGTGTTTGATCTGTGTGGTCTGCCTGAGAAAAATAGCTCAGTTAAAACGTTTTTATCACCTGATGTGCCTCAGCCATATAAACAATGGCAGTTGTTTAAATAACAGACGTGTAATAACAAAAGGCACATGGTGACAAAAGCGTGATAATGACTACTCATTCATAATCACTCCTCATTCATAATCAGTAAATAACAAAGGCCTAGCAGAGGCACCAAGGCACATGGTGACAAAAGCGTGATAATGACTCCTCATTCATAATCAGTAAATAACAAAGGCCTAACGGCGGCACCAGGTAACAAAGGTGTGATAATCACACCCCATTCAAAACTGGTACTTTAGAATCACAGGTTGCTGGTTCAGCATGAAAAGAAATGTTTTTGTTTTGTACTTTTTTGACTAAATAATTTAGTAATATCCTTTAGCTATCATTCTATATGTTGACTAATTGAGTACAGATTGAAGTAAAATGGCTGAAAATTCGCAGGTCAGAAAAAGAAAAAAATGTTTTATTAGAAACAAAGCTACAAATAATACGAGGAATAGAAACAGGGCGTTCACGTAAGGATATGTCTGATTTGTTTGTGTTGCCACTTTCAATGATTGCAACTATTTGGTGCAATCAAAATAAAATCATGAGTATAATTGTTTGTGGAGAGATGGATCTGGTAACGAGCATGTTGATTTCTTGGATTATGTTAGTTCTCATAGTGATACTGTCACAACTGTGATACCAACAACTGAGGATATTGTTTATGAAATAAGTGAAGCAGGAAGCAACTGATGTTTCAGCTTCTGGAAGTAACATGGATGACGATGATTTAATACCAGCAGTTGTACCCAGAGCCAGCGAGGTTCTAGTTTCCATAGCAGACATTTGACTGTACCTGATATTCTTTATGAGCATGTAATTGAAACACATTTCAGATTGATTTTTAAAAAACCAACAAAAAACCCAGATAAGATAAATAAAGGACTACTTTACTAGGCGTCAAGTTATTGAACAAAAATGTTTTCACCTAAAAGTAATTAAAAATTACTTTTAACCATACTGTATAAGTCAAGTCCAACTGCAAACTGCACAGATCCAGATCTGCTATCGCATAGTATGCCAACAGATCTGGGTGTATGCAGTTTGTTAGGAGTAATCAGCAGAACGTAAAATATGGTCCCTGATCTACCGGTGCATCATGTGACAGCAGATCCGGGCCCATGTTGTTGCAGTTGGACTCAACTTACAAGTGAGTATATACACTAACATTGTTTAGATTTTGAGGTTATTACAGCAATTTTAAATTTTGTTACCAGTTTTTTAATTTGTCAACTTGTCTATTTTTGACAAAAACCTTGTTAGTAATATTAAGCAACGTCCACTTGAGGTGGACAAATGAAGTTTGGTTGGCGTATTTGTAAAGGACCTGATTAGATGTTCAGGCCATTACAGCAATTTTCCAAAATTGTACTACACATTTATTAACTTTTGGGACTTCGACTTCTTTTTGTGAAAACCTTGTTAGCATAACTTACTTGTATGATAATCTTGTTAGTATGATTAAGTCAAAAACACTCGAGGTTGACAAATACAATTTGTATGCATATGTAGATGACATGTTTAGATTTTCAAGCTACGATAGCAATTTGTAAAATTTGTCCATATTTTTCCACTTTTTGGGCTTAAACCATTTGGTCTGCATGAGGAGCAAAGCTATACAGTTCAGTGCATATTTTGAATATGACATCACATTCTTCTTACTGTTCGCCTTGTTACCACTACTGCTTTTGGATTCTATCGTTTGATGTGTCCATTGGTGAAAAAAATATGATTCTTATTAGCTCACTTGGCTGTAAGTGAACTTATGGTGTAGTCCTTTGTCCATCAATTATTGTCAATAAGCACTTGTATCCTCTTCACAGAATTCAAACAAATTGAAAAATTGGCATACTGGTGTCAGTCTCCCTCAAATTTGTGCACATGATGCCAATCCACCATCAAATAGAGCCACCATTACTAAAAAAAGAAAAAAACTTGAAACAACTTTTTGGGAAGAACCGCTCAAAAACATGTGACCACGTTTGGCAGAAAACATGCTGGCAAGAAGGGCTTTCAAATTTGTGCAGATGATGACGATACACCATCATATGTGACTACTATTTTTAAAAATAGAAAAGCCTTTAAATGACATCTTCTGAAAAGCCACTCAACAGAATACGACTAAATTTGACAGAAGGCATTCTGGCATGAAGGGCTTTCAAGTTTATACAAATGCTGTCTATCTTCCATCAAATGCAGCCTCTATTACTAAAAAGGAATAAACCTTTTGATGACTTCTCAAAGACCACTTAACAGAATTTGACCAAACTGGAAAGCAACTATCTTGGCATGAAGGGATGTTTAAAATGTTTTTTTATGAATGATGCTGATCTGCCATCAAATATGGTTGCCATGACTAACTGTAGAAAAACCTTTAACAACAACTTCTTAAAAACTGCTTAACAGAATTTGATCAAATTTGGCAGTATCCTGACATCAAGAGAATTTAGTGATGTTGATCTGCCATCCAATATGGCTGCCATTAATAAAACAAAAACATTAATATAACTTCTTTTCAAAAGTACTTAACAAAATTTAGCAGAAAATACCCTGCCATAAAGGGCATTTAGATTTGTACAAATGATGCCACTCTATCATCAAATATGGTCACTGTTATTAAAATAGAAAATCATTTAAATGACTTCTCAAAAAGCACTGAATAAAATTTGACTTTGAACACTATGTTAAGAATGACTTTAAAGTTTGCAGAAGTGATGCCAATCTGCCATCCATTATCACCACATCACTAAATACAAAAAACAAGTCAACAATTTTATGTCAAAAACCACTCTTCAGAATTTGGCTAAATTTGACATATCCTGGCATAAAGGTTTTTCAGTATTGGACAAATGATACTGATATGCCATCATATATGGATGAAGGTACAAAAGAACAGACAACTGTGAAACATTTGTTTTTGTAATATATGCAATCAACAACATGAAATTATGGACAGAGAGCATCCTAATGATCCAGATATTTTGGCCAGTTGCTCTTGCATTTGGCTATTAGGCAGATGCCAGTCAGGTGAGCAATCTCAGGCCCACAATGTTTTTCTTTTAGTTGTTTGCATCAAATTTACACCCTATTAGGAATATATCACAACATCATATACTTCCTTGCTTCCTGTGGTATTTCTTGGGGTCATGGGGTTTAGCTATTTGATCTATCGGCACTTCATATCAGAGGCATATCATGTTTTTTTAGAAAACAGTTGTATTTTTGAAATCTAATATGTGCCAAATAAAACCTCTGCTAATAATTAAATTTTAGAACACTGCCAAACAAATAATTGCACAAGAGACAATGAACACTATTCAGTATATTGTTAAAATGATATTCCATAAAAAAATTAATACTACCATCTTCACCCTCTGTTTTAGGACACGGAAAAATAATTATCTTTTTTTATGTCCCCAAACTTAGGGACAACGAAAATAATTTCCAACAAAACTGTCTGAATACTTTGAATTGAGGTCGATCTGGGACAAGATTCACAGCCATTGGCACCCTTTTAGAGGCAGCATATATGACCATTGTTGGTTATCTTTTTCAAATACCAGGCAATGTATTAAATTAAATTACTTTTCTGCTTCTAAATGAAAATCACATTGATCTTATTTAGTGTGTCTACAAATTAAGGTAACAAGTAAAATTACAAACCACAACTGTCGAATAACTTAAGGTGCATGCAAAAAAATTTTAAAAGAAAAAATTAAGTATGTCCAAAAACTTAGGGTGTCCGAAAATTTATGACAAAATAGTGCTTGTACTTTTCAGATTTGATATGTATGCAGATCTTTTAATTTAGTCTCCACGGTGTGTATATTATTTTAATGTTCTGTACATTTTATCTTCATGTTATTCTTTTGTTTCATCTATAGTAACACATTAACTCTCCCAAGTGCAATGCTGGCTGGTGCTGGGGCTGGGATGTGTCAGATCATCATTACCACACCTATGGAGTTACTGAAAATTCTGGGCCAAGTGAAAGGCACAGGTGAAATTTTTTTGTTACCCTATCAGCTTAAACCTAAATGCAAACATGAAAAAGATTCTGTTCCTGAGGATCGTAGCCAGGTTTTTGACTTTACAATTTTTAACTCTACTGGTCATAGACCAGTAGAGCTTATGGGACGGTCTGTGGTTTGTCATCCGTCCATCCGTTAGCCAGGTTTTTGACTTACCAGTTTTAGCTCTACTGGTCATAGACCAGTAGAGTTTATGGGATGGTCTGTTGTCTGTCATCCGTCTGTCCATCAGCACAAGTTTGTTATCGCTACTCCTTCTAAACTACCTGGAGGATTGCCATGAAACTTTACATACACATTGATCATCATGCTCTGGTTGGTCCTAAATAAAAATGGTGCTGCTTGGACATACAGTAGATGGCCACAGTGGCTATCTTAAAAGTCTTGTTATTGCTCTCCTCCTGAATTGATGGTCATATCAACATGGAGTTTTCACTAAAAGAGTTTCAATCATGTCTGCTTGGTCCTAAATGAAATTGGTGCCAATCTGTCATCTACGTCTTTTGAATGGATGGTCATATCAACATGGGGTTTTCACTAAAATATTTCCTGTGAGGTCTAGTTGATCCTAGATGAAAATGGTGTTGATATGATATCAAATATGGCTGCCACAGCTGCCATCTTGAAAATCTTGTTATTTCTACTCCTTCTGAAATGAAAAGTAACATTGTCATGGTGTTTTGATCTGGAGACTTATTATGATGTTTGGTTGGTCCTGAATGAAAATGGTGCCCTTAGCACATCCAATATGGCCACCAGAACTGCCATCTTGAAAATCTTGTTTTCACTATTTCTTCAGAATGGATTGTCATATCAACATGGTATTTCTACTAAATGACTTCTCTTGGTGTCTAGTTCGTCTTAAATGAAAATGGTGCTGCTCAAACATTGAGTATGGCTGCCACAATGGCCATCTTGAAAATCTTGTTATCAGTACTTCTGAATGAATTGTCATATCAGTTTTCACTGAAAGACTTCATGTAATGTCTAGTTGGTCGTAAATGACAGTGGTGGCGATCTGACTTCCAATATGACTGCCACAATGGCTAACACGAAAATCTTGTTATCACTACTTCTCTTAGACGATTGGTCATATCGATATTGTGCTTTCATCAAAAGACTTCTTATGATGTCTAGTTGATGCCCAGTATGGCCACCATTGCAGCCATCATGAAAATCTTGTTGTCATTACTCATCCAAAACAGAAAGTTATATCAACATGGGATTTCCACCAGAAGACTTCTTATTAAGTCTTGTTGGTATTAAATAAAATGGTGTCAATCTGACATCCACTACATCCACCACAGTAGCTAATTTGAAAATCTTATTATTGCTGAAGAATATCAGAGATGGTTTCAACACTGAGCAGTGAAAAGGAAGAAATGGTCTTATCCCCAAATTCCTGGAAATTCTTTTTGGCCAGTAGATCGTCAGTCTCTTCAAGGAACTCTTGTTCTACCTAACGTTTGCTCAGCACTATATAACCAGCATGGTGCAGATGTGCAATTAAACCCCTTCCATCCATCCATCCATCCATCCATCCATCCATCCATACATACATACATTCATACATACTATTAGGAGACTTGGTTTTTTTGTTCCATTGTCGACCTTCAGGATGATCACTTGTGAAAAGCTGGGTGAATGGTAAATGCAGCCTTGCCAGAATCACCAGAAAGACAAATCCCTCCACCAGAAATTGATATGAGATGAAAGATACCGTGGTCCCCTACTTGAATGCCCCCCCCCCCCGCCAGCGGCCACCAGCTTTATATGGCCAGAATCCTATGGCACCATCAGTTTTGTGTTCACCAGTAACCCACAAGGAACCTACCCTCTAACATGGCCAGTGGCTGGCATCTCTTATTGCCAAAAACTGTCATATTTATCTCTTGCAAACAGCATCATAAAGGTTGTTTACAGATAGAAATGACACTAATATTTGTTGATCTCTTAACTCAACACATTCACATTTGTTCCAAGTGAATTTAATCCATGCAAAGAGGTAAGTAATCTGATTATCTTTATTGATATGTGTTCCTTAGATGTTAGGTTTTGTCACTTTGATAACTACAGGTTATTATTACCACCAATAATTATCAAGATCACAAAAACTAACTGCTGAGAAGCACGGTATTGTTCAGCTCGAGTCAGCGTTACATCCAGTCGCCAGGTAGTAAAATGGTATGCTAGCCTTTGTGGCTTCTCACTCATAGATTACAAAATGTACTTCAATGGGTACCAGACTAAAATTTTAAAAAAGTCGATCACATGACAAGCTCACTTCCTTCGTAAACACTGAGCAACGCATGCAATTAAAATTTTCCTGTGAAGGAATAAGTTGTTGCAAAAAGTGTAAAATGTCATCAGATATTCGCAGTTTTGAAGGAAAAGTAAAATCAATTGGACTAAATGAAAGAGGGAGATTCCTTTGCTCACTACTGAGAAATGTGATGTCTGAAAGATTCAAATAAATATCATCAGTATACATTCAACTGCAGTGGGTGGGAAAATGGAATCAACAGACAGGGATAGTTACAACCAGATGTTTGGGCCTATATTTTATTGATAAGGTGGTTTTGCACCATGATTGATGATTATTCATAATTATTTTAGATAACATTGCTATAAGTTTTATCATATTTAGTCCACAACCTGATAATATTCCTGTGATTTTTAAAATAAAATATTAAATATTGAAAAATTGGTTCTTCTTTCATACTTTACTTGTTATTAACATATGCGTGGTCCCCTTGTAGAAAGGCTACTATTAAGAATAATTCCAACTCTTACAAAAAACAAAAGCTGAACAAAAGTTCGGCCAAGGTATGGAAAGACATAGTTTATAGTGTCTCTGTATTTTTTTAATGAAAATAAATGTAACGTTAAACATGAATCATGATTTTGTGCTAATTTTAGCTGCAGTTTGTGCAATTATATGTACCTGTATATATATTCTTTACTACATGAATCAAGAGAAAGAGAGAGTGAATGGTGGATGGGTACATATCTTAAAATATATTTAATGTCTTTTGATGTAGAATATATGTTTATTCTTACGTATCTTGATTTAAATTATATCATCATTAAAATCTTTCTTTGGTTTTGTTAAATGGAGTGAGATTTTATGATTATTCAATTTCATTTATGTATTTGAGTATAAGTATATTTTCAACATATAGAAAATGTATAGTATTCATGTATGATTATTGAAGAAGTAATGTATAATTAAGAGAAAAAGATGACACTCTACACACTTTCATGAACACGTGCTTTAACTAACATTTGTAGCAATTTTGCATGAATAAAATATGTGGATTGCTGCTTAGCCGATATCATTTACAGAGAGAGAGAGAGGGAGAGAGTTATATTATTTATTTTAAATGTCATATTTAATAATGATGCAAATAATAAAAATAATAAAAAATGTTATAAGTAAAAATAGAAACTATTGGAAAAAATCCATATTAATATCAATGTATTCAAGTTTAATATGTTCAGTTTTTACAGTAAACACAGAAAAACTGCTCCCCTCTTCTAATGAAATTTACCTCAGAATAGTACATAAGATGCATCCAGTGTTGACATGCATCACACTGTGCCCACTTTACAATACCAGCGAGACACTTTGTCTAGCTGCATCAGGTGTATATTTTTTGCATACACAGCACTTTTTCTGCTTCAGCGATTTCTTCATCATCAGTGTCTGTGTATATGGAACGATCAATGTAAATATGGCTGGGACTGGGCAGTGAAAACGCTGGTGTCATATTTTTGCTGCTTCCGTTATTACATACAAAAGATACTGTTGGTATGTCTTGTTTTCCTTTCTGTCTTTGTTTCTTACTCATCAAAATATTCTTGTGTTGTCCTTCAGTTTTCCTCTCATTTTTCTTCTGACTCTTTGTGATATGTACTCTTACTTGTTCTTCAATATCATCCTGTCTGATGCAGCGACATGGAACAGTTTTACCCATAGTGTTTCTGAGTTTTCCTGCTTTCCTTGATTTTATTTCATTTAATAATGAAATTCTTCTGAAGAAATGTATTTGATGTTGTAAATGTTTGTCATCTATTTCATTTCCCTCTTCAATGCTTCTGTGTTGGTCCTCTATGTTGTGTTCAGGAACTGGATTAAATTTTGTTGCCCTCTTGTAGGAAAACTTCTGCTGGTGCTAGGGAATGCTTTGGTATTATATCAGGGCAAAAGGGATATATTTCTGTTTTACTGGAGGCTAACTGTAGGTTACCTGATGATATTGCTTGAGAATAAGCTCTGCACCCTATTTCATATATGGTGTGTTTGATTACTACACCAGTGTAAGACACCTCATCCTTTTGCAGCATTTAGAGTTATATATCCTCTGGAAAGGCCCAAAGCAGCTAACATCAAGGGGCTGCTGGAGATAGCTTGTGTGGGCAGTTATAACAGTGTTGTTGACACAGTTGTCAAAGAGCGGGAAACATCAAGGAAAATCTACCATTGTGATCCTGCCTGATCCTAAGCTTATCTGTTTCTTGACTGAAATCTGATACCATGTGAACTCTGTACACGTCTTGTTGCCCCGAGGTGTGAACAGGAGGCAGTAACACTCTTGTTTTCAAAGCACATCACAGAGAGGCTGTTGTCTCATTTATAGGAAAATGGCATCATTCCTTTGTGGCAGCTTCATCGATGAAACCCCCGGATTTATCTGTCAACAAATTCTCCAAGGAGGAAATCAAATCATGCTTTCATAAATGGTATTCGGCAGGAGTGCTAAGTTAAATGAATGGGAGGACAGTGGAGGTGTGCAATTAGACAAGGTCTTGGCCAATGTGTAAACATATACCCATAAGCCAGTTAACACAATGTGGAATATCTCCATGCATATCAGAGTACCACTTTGGATGGACATGATTAAAATGGATTGCTAGAAAGCAGGACTGATTTGCTGATTGTTGATTCATCAGTTAATTATATGTATGAAACATAATTAGTAATAATAATGCACTGTTGTGTTCTCTTTGTTCAAGGGAATAATGAATAGTACTTGTGATCAGAAAAATAAAAAATGTAGTGAAAACTTTTTTTCTTCATTAAATGATTTCTATTTGAATCAGATATGGTAATTGCTTCATATTATTCTATATATTCCATATGGAACAGTGTATAACGGTTGATAATACAATGCCGATGTGGTTTATACATTATGTTGGATATTTTCATGGTTATGTAGCTACTAATATTATTCAAGGATACATTTGCTTACAAAAGGTGCAAACAGTGGTTGACATTTTGTTTCTCAGATTTTTCCAAATTCCATTGGATTGCATTGGGTTTTAAATGAATAATGTCATTACATTAGTGCAGGACTTTAAAATTTATGAAACTTTGCATGAGAATTAAATCATAATCAGTAAATTTTCCATTGTTTTTTGTCTTTCATAAATGTATATAAATTTTTCAGTATTCATAAATACCATTAGTATTAAAAGAAACTAGTGATTCTTTACCATGGCATACATGGGTGTGTGTTTGGAGAGTTATGCTTTGAATATCAGCTTGATTCATATTACATTGTGACTTTAAATTCATGTGCTAGTTTGCCCACAAAAACCACTAAAATGGGTACCCTACAAATTTAAAGTACTTCACAGTATTTTAACATGCTAAAACAGAAGATCTCCCATCATGTCATGTGACAGTTGAGTACAATCTTGTACAGGAGTTATACGGACAGCAAGAAAAAGGAGCATTTTGTGACCTAGTCCAATAAGCTGATAGTGTGTCAACTTTTAGGCATGGACATTTCAATGCTGTCTTCCTCTCATATCCAGTTAGGGTCTAATGTTCTCTTCTCTCCTCAACAGTCGCCTCTCTTATCCAGACAAAATTGTTCCATCCCAACAATGGCTGCTTAATAGAGGTTGCACTGTATTTTGTTCCCAAAGATGTTTGACTCTACACCATTTGTTTCACTATGATATTATGTCCCCAGTAGCCTAGCTGCCTCGTCAACAATGTAATGATGATGATGTGTCTTTATTGCTTGTGGTTGGATACACTCAATTATTTTTCCATAATATGTGAAAAATGTAATTTATTGCAACAGCTTAGGTATGGTGTAAACTTGCTTATAAATCGAGTCAAACTGCAAACTGCTTGTCATTTGATGTGATCAAATAGTTTTAGTCTGGTAAACTTTCACATACATCTTGTAATAATGACAAAGAAACTCAATGATGGGTAACATACCATTTTTACTTATGGCGACCAGAGCTGAACAATAATGTGCTTCTCAGCTGTTAACTTTTGTCATCTTGATAAATATCAGTGGTAATTATAGCCTGTAATCATCAAAGTAACAAAACCAGACATTTAAGGAACACACAACAGTAAGGATAATCAGATTACCTACTTCGTTATATAAATTAAGGTTAGGTATTGAAATGTTGGAACAAACGTCAGTGTGCTGAATTTAGAAATCAACAAATATTCTTAAGATTTCCATCTGTAAACATCAATATGAGTGTGCCGTGAGGGGCAACTTTGACATTTTTGCACTAACATATTGGCCGCTGATTACGTTAGAGGGGTGGCTGTCCTAAAGAGGTACTTATGAACACAAACTTGTTACAGTCAAGGGATTCTGGCTGTAAAAAGTGTGTGGCTGCAGGTCAGGAGGTCCGTTCAAGAGGGGGACCACAGTATATAACAAAAAGAAATACCTTTTATGTATACCATATTTTGGGGGTAATAAGTCTATGCAAAGTACAAGTCGTTAGCATCTATTTTTAGCTATACCGATAATAGACCAGAAGAGCTTATGTGATGGCATTTCATCTGGCATCTGCCATCTGTTGGCACAAGGATTGCCATGAAACTTTTCAAACATATTCATTCCAAGGTCTAACTGGTCCTAAATTTAAATTATGACCCTCGGAGATCCAATATGACTATCAAGGCAGCCATATTAAAAATCTTGTTATTGCTACTACTCCTAAATGGTTAGCCATATTGGCATGTGGTTTACACTGGTCCTTAATGAAAATGGTGCTAATCTGACATCGAATATAGTTGCCACAGTGGCCATCTTGAAAATATTCTTATCACATCTCCTTTTGAATGGACAGTCATATCGACATGGAGTGTGTACTAAAATATGTCTAGATTGTTCTAAGTGAAACTGATGCCAATCTGAGATCCAGTTTGGCTGCCAGTATGGTCACCTTGAAAATCTTGTTGTCACTACTTCTCCTGAATGATCTGTAGTTCGTCCTAAATGAAAATAGTGCACCTCATATATCTAATATGGGTACCATGGTGACCATCTTGAAAATCTTACTGGTACTTCTCCTGAAGGAATGGTGATATCAACATAGGGCTTTCACTAAAAGACTTGTTATAATCTCTTGTTGGTCTTAAATGAAAATGATGCATGTCTGACATCCGGTATTGCCACTGTGGCATCCATCTTGAAAATCTTATTTATATCCTTTAGAATGGATGGTTGTATCGACATGGGGTTTTCACTAAAAATCCTATAATGTCTAGTTGGTCCTAAATGTAAATGGTGCCTGTCAGGCCGTATGGCAACCAATGTGGTTATCTTGAAAATCTTGTTGTCACTACTCATCCTGAATTGATGGTCATTATGACATGGGGTTTTCACTAAAAGACGTCACAAGATGTCTAGTTGATCTTTAATGAAAATGGTACCAATCTGACATCCTATATTGCCACCATGAAAGAGTTTTATTACTGCTACTCCATTTGAACAGATGGTTGTATTGACAAGGAATTTTCAGTAAAAGTCTTGTAATGCCTCCTTGTTACTAAATGAAAATGGTGCTGATCTGACCTCCAGCATGGCCACCAAATCTTGTTATCTCTACTTCTCCTAAACTGATGACCATAGCCACATGAGGTTTTCACCAAAGGACTGTTTATCATGGCTGTTCTTTTTGGGGGTTATAAGTCTAGATATAGAGTATAAGTAGAGGATCAAACTTTAAAGGTAAAAGTACTGACCTATACAATGACAAATATGGTATTTTGGAAATGTTTGTGAGACATTGGCTGTATACACTCACTTGTAAGTTGAGTCCAAATGCAAATTGCATGGACCCAGATCTACCATCGCATAATGTGCCGGCAGATCTATGCCTATGCAGTTTGTTACGAGTACTTCGTAAAACAAACCAAAAAGACTCTGATCTGCAAGCACATTATGTGATGGCAGATCAGGGTCTATGTTGTTTGCAGTTGGACTTTACTTATAATCAAGTATATATGGTGGTTGGTTCATACAAATCAAGATTCAGATGATAGAGATTCTATTGTACTGCATTCTCTTCCTCAACAGCACAAGTCGACCAGACTGCCAACACAACTGCTACAAAGACCGCCCTACAACTATTGAAAGAGGAAGGGTTCTTTGGCCTCTATAAAGGTTTTGGAGTAACACTGCTTAGGGATGTTTCTTTCTCCGCTATCTACTTCCCATTATTTGCACATCTGAATGCAAAGGTAATCAAGCCATAGATTCTGACAAATAAAAGGTTCTAAATACAACTTGAAACATTTTTCCCATTACAAATATTATATCCTCGAACCACCATGATTCTTGCCCCTAACATGAATTTTAATGCTTGCATTATATTATTGTGAGAAACTATTAAAATCACTATAGGATGTGTTCAATTATATCTACTTAATTTATTCATCGTTGAAAAATGTTTATAAACTCTCTAAATCTTTTGATGAGCTACCGTTTTTCTGTGTGTCAAAAGTTATCTATTTCTGGAAGGTGATCCATGGTTCCTGCCCCTGAAATAAAGGCCACGTGACATCAGATCGGAAAAAGACAATTAGGCCAAAGTGTGGAAATAGATTGTTTATAATGTCTCTGTATTTTCATTAGTTGCATTTGTAATATATTTCATTGCTTTCGCATGCATATTGACTGCAATAAAGCACATATAAAAAATGATGCCAAAAGTTTATTTTAAAAAAATAGGATGCATTTTGTTATATTTTTTTTCAAGCTATTTCGATATAAGTATCATGTTTAAAGATATGTTGAACTTGTAAAAGATTTTTTTCTTCAGGCTATGTCACAACAAAGATTTTTCCCCCACATTACAATAATCCAATAAAGAATTTAATACCGCATACTCTTCCATTTGATTTATTTTTTATAACATGATAGAAGAACTGCATGTTATAGAAACAAAGTTTTTACATTGCCTTTGTCGTCTGAGAAATGTCTGTCATGGATTTCCTACTAATAAAAAGGTAAAGAAAGCCAATGTGTGAACAGCGGCCCTGGCTTGAACAGCTAACACTCACGCCAGAGCCACAAACTTCAGGCAAATATGGCATTAGTAAAATTGAGCATTTCCATTGTTTTTTTTCAATCTGAATTGTAGTACTATTTAAATGTAATTTCATCAATTTTCCTTAATCAGCACTTAATGTCATTGTTAACAAATGCTAGTGACCCAGTTGATGACGTCATGCTCTCAAAACAAGCGCGTGAGGTCGCGAGAAACATAGCGCACGATTCAAGGATGACAACGAAGTTAGGAAGATTGATAGTAGAACATGCCACCTCTATGGATATAATTAATGTCTTTGCAAATTGTTACAGCAAAAAAGGTTTTAAAAAATGAAAGTAAGGTAAATTGCTGTTTATCCAGCTCATTCTTTCCATTCTTGTAATTTTTTATCACTTCCTTGGTCATTGTACATATTGTATATGCTTTTGAAATTAACATTATACTTGCGGGCAGTAAAGATAAATGCATGAAGCAGACGAAATAAGCAATATATGTTTTAGATAAACAGTTTAGACAATAGCTGATATCCAGTTTAGACAGATTAACAATTTTAGAATTTTGGAGAGTTCAGCATTCTAACTTTGACTAAATAAAGGGTAAATTCAGGATAATCTTAAATAAATAACAGAAAAAAATAGCAAAATTTTATCACTGTTGTTGATGTGTTTTTGATGATGGAAAAAGTTGAACATTTAGATTTTATTTGAAACCTCTGGTAATGTGTTATATGTAGATTCACATACAGTATATACATTTACTTGCTTATAAGTCAAGTATATGTGGTAGTTTCTTATAAGTCAAGTATATATGGTAGTTTCTTATAAGTCAAGTATATATGGTAGTTTTCTTATAAGTCAAGTATATATGGTAGTTTCTTATGAGTCAAGTATATATGGTAGTTTCAATAAGTCAAGTATATATGGTAGTTTCTTATAAGTCAAGTATATATGGTAGTTTCTTATAAGTCAAGTATATATGGTAGTTTCTTATAAGTCAAGTATATATGGTAGTCTCTTATAAGTCAAGTATATAGTAGTTTCTTATAAGTCAAGTATATATGGTAGTTTTCTTATATGTCAAGTATATATGGTCGTTTCTTATAAGTCAAGTATATATGGTAGTTTCTCATAAGTCAAGTATATATGGTAGTTTCTATAAGTCAAGTATATATGGTAGTTTCTTGTAAGTCAAGTATATATGGTGGTTTTCTTATAAGTAAAGTATATATGGTAGTTTTCTTATAAGTCAAGTATATATGGTAGTTTCTTATAAGTCAAGTATAGATGGTAGTCACTTATAAGTCAAGTATATATGGTAGTTTCTTATAAGTCAAGTATATATGGTAATTTCTTATAAGTCAAGTATATATGGTAGTTTCTTATAAGTCAAGTATATATGGTAGTTTCTTATAAGTCAAGTATATATGGTAGTTTCTTATAAGTCAAGTATATATGGTAGTTTTCTCATAAGTCAAGTATATATGGTAGTTTCTTATAAGTCAAGTATATATGGTAGTTTCTTATAAGTCAAGTATATATGGTAGTTTCTTATAAGTCAAGTATATATGGTAGTCACTTATAAGTCAAGTATATATGGTAGTTTCTTATAAGTCAAGTATATATGGTAGTTTCTTATAAGTCAAGTATATATGGTAGTTTCTTATAAGTCAAGCATATATGGTAGTTTCTTATAAGTCAAGTATATATGGTAGTCTCTTATAAGTCAAGTATATAGTAGTTTCTTATAAGTCAAGTATATATGGTAGTTTTCTTATATGTCAAGTATATATGGTAGTCTCTTATAAGTCAAGTATATAGTAGTTTCTTATAAGTCAAGTATATATGGTAGTTTCTTATAAGTCAAGTATATATGGTAGTCTCTTATAAGTCAAGTATATAGTAGTTTCTTATAAGTCAAGTATATATGGTAGTTTCTTGTAAGTCAAGTATATATGGTAGTTTCTTATAAGTCAAGTATATATGGTAGTCACTTATAAGTCAAGTATATATGGTAGTTTCTTATAAGTCAAGTATATATGGTAGTTTCTTATAAGTCAAGTATATATGGTAGTTTCTTATAAGTCAAGTATATATGGTAGTTTCTTATAAGTCAAGTATATATGGTAGTCACTTATAAGTCAAGTATATATGGTAGTTTCTTATAAGTCAAGTATATATGGTAGTTTCTTATAAGTCAAGTATATATGGTAGTTTCTTATAAGTCAAGTATATATGGTAGTTTCTTATAAGTCAAGTATATATGGTAGTTTTCTTATAAGTCAAGTATATATGGTAGTTTCTTATAAGTCAAGTATATATGGTAGTTTCTTATAAGTCAAGTATATATGGTAGTTTCTTATAAGTCAAGTATATATGGTAGTCACTTATAAGTCAAGTATATATGGTAGTTTCTAATAAGTCAAGTATATATGGTAGTTTCTTATAAGTCAAGTATATATGGTAGTCTCTTATAAGTCAAGTATATATGGTAGTTTCTAATAAGTCAAGTATGTATGGTAGTCTCTTATAAGTCAAGTATATATGGTAGTCACTTATAAGTCAAGTATATATGGTAGTTTCTAATAAGTCAAGTATATATGATAGTTTCTTATAAGTCAAGTATATATGGTAGTTTCTAATAAGTCAAGTATATATGGTAGTCTCTTATAAGTCAAGTATATATGGTAGTTTTCTTATAAGTCAAGTATATATGGTAGTTATTTTATAAGTCAAGTATATATGGTAGTTTTCTTATAAGTCAAGTATATATGGTAGTTTTCTCATAAGGCAAGTATATATGGTAGTTTCTAATAAGTCAAGTATATGTGGTAGTTTCTTATAAGTCAAGTATGTATGGTAGTCACTTATAAGTCAAGTATATATGGTAGTCTCTTATAAGTCAAGTATATATGGTAGTTTCTTATAAGTCAAATATATATGGTAGTTTCTTATAAGTCAAGTATATATGGTAGATTCTTATAAGTCAAGTATATATGGTAGTTTCAATAAGTCAAGTATATATGGTAGTCACTTATAAGTCAAGTATAGATGGTAGTCTCTTATAAGTCAAGTATATATGGTAGTTTCTTATAAGTCAAGTATATATGGTAGTTTCTTATAAGTCAAGTATATATGGTAGTCACTTATAAGTCAAGTATATATGGTAGTCTCTTATAAGTCAAGTATATATGGTAGTTTCTTATAAGTCAAGTATATATGGTAGTCACTTATAAGTCAAGTATATATGGTAGTCACTTATAAGTCAAGTATATATGGTAGTCTCTTATAAGTCAAGTATATATGGTAGTCACTTATAAGTCAAGTATATATGGTAGTCTCTTATAAGTCAAGTATATGTGGTAGTTTCTTATTATGCAAGTATATATGCTAGTTTCTTATAAGTCAAGTATATATGGTAGTTTCTTTTGAATTCTGCATGTTGATTAAAGTATAAATTTCCTCTAGGTTTTGTTGTAACTAGATTGTATTACATTTTTCAGGGCAAGCGACGTGAAGGCAGCAACCAGGCTGTGTTTTACCATTCATTCATCTCTGGGTGTATAGCTGGCTGCACAGCTGCTTTCTTGGTCACCCCATTTGATGGTGATTAACATATGTTCACATCATATCATCTGTATCTTGGTGGTGGTTGTTATTGTAGTTAGAGCCCTGCTCGATGAAGCTGGCTGAGCCCTGCTGTAGTCACTTTGTCTGTCTGTCTGTCCAGCTCTTTGTCCGGCCATCAGCAGTTTGGTTTCTGCAGCATAACTGTACTGGGAATTATTGGATTTTAACAAGATTTGGTATGCAGTTTTATACTGATGAGACCTCAGAAGAGTTAGATTTCCAATAGTCTTTGTCATCATTTGGAGGAGTTGTGGCCCCTAATTGCTTGTTCTCCAAACTTTGTGCGGCTAACTTTACCAAGGATTGATGGATTTAAACCATATTTGGAATGCAGTTCTATATTGATGAAACCTTGAATCAGTTCGATTTCCAGCATTCCATGATAATATTTACAGGAGTTATGCCCCCCTGATTGCCTGCTTTCCTGGCTTTGATTTCTTCAGCACAACTTTACAAAGGGTTGTTGGATTTTAACCAAGTTTGGTTTTGGGCTTTATATTGATCTGACCATGAATTAGTTCAATTTCCAGCATTACATGATGTCATTTACATGAGGTATGTCCCCTGATTGCCTGTTCTCCTAACTTTGGTTTAGAAAGCATTAATTTACCAAGGATTGTTTGATTTCTGCCAAATGTGGCAAGTGGCTTTATATTGATGAGACTTTGTGAGTGTGTGTGTTTTCCAGCTTTCCAAAACCTTATTTAGAGGAGTTACAGCCCCTGATTTTTTATCCTCCGAAATTTGATTTCTGCAGCAAAACTTTTTGAGGATCTTTTTATTTCAGGGAAATTGAGGATGTATCTTTATATTGATAAGACTTTGAATTAGTTCAATTTCTATCATTCCATTACATCATATACAGGGTCTATTCGTAGGATATGTGATTGCAGGATTCATGCTTATTTAGAAAAAATCATCCATAAAAGTCAGCAGAATGCATGAAAATTGCACACAAAATGTTCAAGACCTACCCTTTTTTCTTCAATAAATCCCTCCTATGTTTAAAAAATCACCACCCCTTTTTATGAAAATGGAGGGGTGAATTTGCCCCCTAAATATTTAGTTCTAGATGCATATATAGGAGTTTTTGCCCCCTGATTGTCTGTCCTCCTAACTTTGGTTTCCACAACATTACTTTACCAAGGATTGTTGAATTCATGAAACCTTGAATGAGCATGATTTCCATTGTTCCACAATGTCATTTACAAAGTGTTATGCCCTTGATTGCATGTAATCCTAACTTTGATTTCTGCAACATAACTTTACCAAGGTTTCTTGGATTTCAGTCAAGTTTGGTTTAGGCTTTGTATTGATCAGACCATATATGAGTCTAATTTCAAGCATTCAATGATATTTGCACGAGTTATGCCCCCAGTTTGTCTCTCCTACTGACTTTGGTTTTCACAGCAATAATTTACCAAGGATTGTTTGATTTCAATCAAATTTGGCATGCACCTTTATATTGAAACCTTAAAATTAATGTAATTTCCAGCATACCACATTGTCATTTGAAAGAGTTATGGAGGCTAATTGCCTGTGTTCCTAACTTTGGTTTTGCATCAATACTTTCACAAGGATTGTTGAATTTATAGCAAATTTAAAAGAATGGGCATTCATGGGACATATGTCCTCAAATGATGATGTTAAATGCTGGAAATCCAACTCATTAAATGTCTCATCAATATAAAGCTGCACCTCAAATTTGCTATGAAGTTGTCTTGCACACACCATAACTAGGTTGCTGTTACCTTCTTCCCCATTTATATTAAAAATGCTTTAGAAACTTGTCAGGAATTTCAATCTAACACAATACCTTTTAACCTCTTGTCACCAAAGTTGTAATGTGGATGCATATTACGTGAAACATGAATTATACATAAACACCTGACCACTTCGACCTACTTTTTGTGGTTTATTCAACAGTGCTTAACAATACTGACTTGTGCCACATGAGCAGTGGTCCCATATGAACTCTTGTTCACTATTCGATAACTACTCTTGTTAAAAACATTGGAGATGTTGCTTAAACAAAGCTACTGAATCTGCAAAAGTTGTAGAGATTAGGTTTTTATTGTCCAGTCTGTATTATTATTTAGTACTGTTAACTAGAGATAGTACCTATTGAGAACTTGTAGCAGTCATATTTAAAGCAGTATTCATCCAGGGCACTCTTTGGTCAGATTGTATATTACAAATTTATCACATAAACACATCCAAATGTATTTTAGCAAAGATTAGTATCAGATACCAACTTAAGTATTTTGTCATCACACAAGATATACAAAGGCAGGGTTGTAAATTTGAATCTTCTTGTACAGTATATGAGGAATTGTTACTTCTTTTGATGGTATGTTTGCAAAGGAATTTTAAAAAAATTTCTTTCTTTTTTCAGTTGTAAAGACTGGCCTACAGGCATCAAAGAAGGGCCAAGGGGAACAAAAATACAAAGGAATCATTGATTGCTTTGTGCACGTATCTCTCTCACTCTCTTTCATCTTGTGCATAGTTTTGCAATAGTCATACCTTTTTTTGTAACAACATTAAATCCAGTATTAGTTGCTACTATACCTTTGAGACCTTTGAGAGACCTGATGATTTATTAAGCAGTTGTCTACTTATCTGAATAGTTTATATGTGGCCCTATATTCACTATTTGATATGAATTATGCATAAATCAATATATGCTTTTTTTCCTTAAACCCTGTCCCACTGAAAAAAAAAAACATGCACCAGAAACACTTGACTACTAGGTAGCAAAGAACAGTTTGACATCAGTGCCTTTCAAGTTGGTATTGTCCTCATGACTTGAACGACGTATGACTTTCTTCTTATAAGCAATAAATTGTTTTTCATCAAATTGTGGTGTGAAGCATCTATGCATCTAGAGCTTTCATTGTGTGACATGATACCAATCTGTAATCAAATATAATCACTATTACTAAATATAGAAAGACCATAAATAAACACACACAAAAAAACTTGACAAATTGTCACTGAATGTAATAAGGAGCATTCCTAGCCTCAAGGTCTTTCAAGTTTGTCACAGAGATGTGCAACCACTGTAAGATGTAGCGATCAACACTGATAGAACCCCCATAAGCTTTATATGACTTCATGTCAGTTATAGCCAAGTGTTGACTCAGTTTTAGTCGGAGTAACCTGGCATGTAGACCTTTCCAATTTTGTACAAAGGATGCCAGTCTTCCCTAATGTCCTGTAAAAGTTTTAAGACTTTGAGTGAATGGATCTATATGAAATTTGCCCACCCACACTCATTTGCATAAGAAAATATAGTCAAACCTGTCAATAGCAGCCATCCATGGGAAAAGGCAAAACTGGTCTTTGTACACAGGTGACTTCTGTACACAGGTTCCCCTTTTTAAATTGGTTTTTGAACAAATACCATGCACCGAATATCATTATCATTATTATTGTTATTATTATTATCATTATTATTATTATTATTATTATTACATTGTCAATATTGTTTTATGTGCACTATTCAACAAAATCATAAAATACCTGCATATGTTATTCTGTCCAAAATTTATGTTCCACGCAAGATTACCATAACCTGCTCACTTTAATCCATCCTATAAATTAAATCATCACTGTCTTAAAATAATCACCGATCTTAGTTTGTTTTGTGCACCATATTTTAAAAAATATCTGGATAAGTCAGTTGCTCAACTTGCCGAGATCAAAAGACAGTTGGCTTATGTGAGAAGCCTGTGATGAACAGGAAAAAAAAAAACCATATATGACTATTCTTTGTGACCACTGAACCAAAACTTCGCCTGCCTTTACAGACAATGTTTAAATATTGAATGACCCCTGATCCTAATGAAAAGGGATGTAACTAGTATCTCTTCTCAAAAACAACTGTTTTTCTTCAGAGATGGCTTTAATTCACAGGCAGATAGATGAAGATATCAGACTTTACTTGTCACACTGGCACAAAAGGTGACATCCATTTCTGCTGCAATAACACAAATACTTATCTGACCATCCAGCAAACGAATTGCTTCGACCCTATACCCTAATGATAAAAACTGCATCGCTTTTGATTTTGACATATTGACACCTTTGAGTTACATTCAGCATGACTGGGGTACAAGTACAAGAGAGATAAGAATGTTTGCACATTGATTGACATGATATTCCTTTATCTAAACAATGCCTTCCTCAGGAAGCAAAAATTTAGTTTGCATAGACTGAGCAATCATTGTAGATACATGCCAGTGAACGCTTATGGCAGTGAGAAACCATTGTTTGGTTAGGAAACACCTGGCTGCAGAGTGTGGAAAGCAGGTGACCTTACATGCAGGACATTTATATATGAAATTTGTCGGGGAGGTATTAGAAATGCCATTGTAAACAGTTAACCACAGAGTAAAGGTGAATGTTAGAACAGGTTTGACAGGCAGTGTATTTTGTTTATACATCAAACTATTTGAAATTTTACAGACTTGTCACTTAAACTTTAAAAAAAGACAACTTCCAAATTTGAGCAAAATCAGAACAGTAGTTTCTGAGACACTTTGGCACAAAGTTACTACAAAACGTTTGTTTTCCCAAGAAAGGTATTGTTTAGGTAAAGACATAGCATGTGAATTGATGTGTAAACATGCCTTATCATGCTTATATTCACCTTACTCCAGTCAGTCTGTCAGTGTAACTTTTAATTTCTCCATTACTATTTTAAGAAATTTGTTGTTCAGGTAAATACTCAAAGTAAATCATCATTCTTATAGCCATCCCCTTAACACTTTTTTCGGGCGGGAGTGGGGTATGTGCTAATAATCATACTAAATAATTTCATCTGAAACGAGTATGAGAGGTCATTTTACAATGAAATTTGTATTTATTGTAAGTAAAATAACTTGCTTAAGCATTATAATAGTACTGAAAGTCTCCATCAATCCACATACACAAAATGCATTGTGGTCCAAGAAAAACAATCAGATAGTCATAATGTACATGCCAGATCTTAATTAAATATCCATCCATGTTCTTCCAAGAATAGATAATGGACCAACATTACAGTCACTATTTCACAAGATTGGAGTACAAGTACAAGTGAGATAAGAAATGTTTGCACATCGATTGACATGATATTTCGTTATCTAAACAATGCTTTCCTCATGAAGCAAAAATTTAGTTTGCATTGACTGAGCATTCACTCTAGATACATGCCAGTGACCGCTTATGGCAGGGAGAAACCATTGTTTCATTAGGAAACACCTGGCTGCAGAGCCTGGAAAGCAGGTGACCTTACATACAGCACATTTATATATGAAATTTGCCAGGGAGGAATTAGAATGGCCATTGTAAACAGGTAACCACTGAGTAAAGGTGACTGTTAGGACAGGTTTGACTGGCAGTGTATTTTTTTATACATCAAACGATTTGAAATTTTACAGACTTGTCACTTAAACTTAAAAAAAAATTTGAGCAAAATCAGAACGGTAGTTTCTGAGATACTTTGGAGCAAAGTTACTAATAAACGTTTGTTTTCCCAAGAAAGGTATTGTTTAGGTAAAAACATATCATGTGAATTGATGTGTAAACATGCCTTATCATGCTTATATTCACCTTACTCCAGTCAGTCTGTCAGTGTAACTTTTAATTTCTCCATTACTATTTTAAGAAATTTGTTCAGGTAAATACTCAAAGTAAATCATCATTCTTATTATAGTCAACCCAATAACACCACTTTTTTTTCGGGCGGGAGGGTGGTATTTGCTAATAATTGCACTAAATGTATTCATCTGAAACGAGTATTAGAGCTCATTTTACAATGAAATTTGTATTTGTTGTAAGTAAAATAACTTTCTTAAGCATTATAATAGTATTGAAAGTCTCCATAAATCCATATGCACCAAATGCATTGTGGTCCAAGAAAAACAATCAGATAGTCATAATGTACATGCCAGATCTTCATTAAAGAGCCGTCCATGTTTGAGATGAAAATGTTAACAGGCATTTAATTATTAAGTTACTCTTTTTGTTCCAAGAATAGATAATGGACCAACATTACAGTCACTATTTCATCTTAGATATTCTGTTCAGAATGCTTAAGGAACTATGCCAAATTCTGCAAGAACACAGAACTAAAGATGAAAACTTGTGCATATTTGATAATAACTGCATGATGGGAACAGTGTTTCTACTTAAAAGGTATCACAACTCTGAGCAAAGGTGACGTGTCAGTCATTGGGTTGACACTTTGTATATTTGGCCAAGGTCTGTTACTTCAGTTTGTACAGATATCATGCTGATTTAACATCATATATGGTCATGTGACTAACATAGAGGAAAAAACTTGAAATAATCTCTCAGAAACAGCTTGTTTTACATTTGATTCTTGTTTCACTCTACAATCAGGGAAAATAATATTCTTATTAAAGCAGTGTTCTACAATTATTATATATATGTTTTTAATTTTCAAGAAGTTTCTGATATCCATTAAACTTCTTAAAACGACAGTTATTGAATTGTAAATGAATGTAATATCAAGAACCTTATTCCAATTTAAAGTTTTCAGCATTCATTTGACTGTTTCTTCATTATTTCATTGATTGCAATAGCTACTGGTCAGCTTTATGCACCTTTACATGGCATTTCTCCCATCATATTTTACTTGTTCAGTAGCGAATGTAGTGCGGTTGGATAGTTATCATATATTCTTGCTTATAGGTCAAATCCAACTGCAAACTGCATGGACCCAGATGTGCTGTCACATAATGCACTGGCAGATCTAGATGTATGCAGTTTTGTTAAGATTAATCTGTAGAACAAACAATATAGACTCTGATCTGCCGGCGCATGCATTATGTGACTGCAGATCAGGGTATATGTTGTTTGCAGTTGGCTCGACTTATAAGTGAGTATATATGTTAAGTAAATTCACAGAAATAAAAAAATAAAAAATCTATTAAAATGGCATTAAGACAAGTATACCCTCTTATCTCTTGACTGTGATCAATTTAATGCATACTTTTATTTTCATTACAGGAAAATGAAACATGAAGGACCAAAGGCATATTTTAAAGGAGGTCTTTGCAGAGTACTGGTCATAGCTCCATTATTTGGTATAGCACAGACAGTCTATTTCATTGGAGTAGCTGAATTTTTACTTGGATACAAGAAACCATAGTAAGCCAGCAGATGTACTTAGAATTTTTTTCCATTTTTCGGATGGTACCAATTTTGGGGAGTTTTCATGGTTGCTACAAACCATGAAATTTAAGTCCCAATGAAATATGATTCTTTTATGGAAACAATTAGACCCCTTCCCAAATCCCGGAAATTAAGTATCAACAAAAATGTCATTTTTCCCCAAACCACAAACATTGATACCCATGAAAAACAATTAATTCACAGTATGTGAATATAACACTTCTCAACCATCATAATTCTGAAAACAGTTCAGTGGTGAGAAGATAATTCTTTTGTCAAGAAGAGCACCCACAATTTCTCGCAATCTAAGTTATAAAATGTTTTAATTGTTAGTTATACAGTATCAAGAGTTTTGAATATCTTTTGTGGGAGCTTACACTGGCAACATGGATTTTTTCAGTTAACAAAAATGGCAAATTAACTAATTAAGGTTTTTTCAATTTTTTTACTATGTGTACTCACTTATAAGTTGAGTCCAACTGCAAATGGCACAGACCAAGATCTGCCTTCGCATAATGCACCAGTAGATCTGATTCTCTGCAGTTCATTAAGAGTAATCAGTAGAACAAACAACATAGACTCTGACCATGATGGCACAGGGTCTGTGTTGTTTGCAGTTGGACTCGATTCATAAGCTATGTGTCCTAAGCATATCTCAGGCTAATATTTCATTAACATATTGTGACATCCATGTTATAGCATTCATTTCCTCTACAAATTGCCCCATATGGGTCAGAAGTCATAACACTGGTCATTATTGCCTTCAAGGTATGACTTTAAATCATGCACAGAATCAACAGTTTACAGTTCCAGTCAAATTTACCTCCCATGCAAAGGTGGCCACCGTCATTTTTGGGACATATGTCCATAGCATTAATATTGAGGATATAGTAGTAACTTGTCACTTGTCACATAAGAAAGAACTGGCCACAGAAATACAGCGAGTCTTGCATTGAGCTTTGGCTACACCTTGATAATAGTTATGCTACATTTGAATATTAGGTAGGCTTCTGTAAATTGATAAATATTTTGGGAGTCAGTTTCTGTTTGACCTTGCTTATGGGCAGATGACCTGTATCATGACATGTATTTATTGCAAGGGAGGTAATTGTGACAGCTTATGATATCATATGAAAACTATATAAACACAAATATGTACAGATGTAAAGTCTTAGACTGGATGTAATCTTTGCCTGAGGCTAGATATTACCACTAGCAATATGTGTATATATCATGCTGATTTTATTACATTTTGTCTTGGAAAATGAAGGTCTTGATATAATGGAACTGTGTCGATCTCCATTTAAAATAATAGTTTCAATGTTTGAAGCCTGCTTACTGTGTGAGCATATTCATTTGGTCCTGTCTGTTCATACCAAGATGCTTGTTAACACAATTGCACAAATATATGCCCATTTAAGCTTGACAAATGAAATCTGGCATGCATTTTTTTAATGCATTAATGTTGTATGTTGTCCATCATCCATCATCTGTCATCATTCCATCTATTAGCACAAGTTTGTTATCACTGCACCTCCTAAACTACTTCAATATGTGTGCCATAAAACTTGGCACACATATTCATCCCATGGTCTAGTTGGTACTAAATGCAAATGGTGGGGTTAGGAGTTCCAATATGGCTGCCACAATGGCTATCTTGAAAATCTTGTTATCACTACTCTACCTGAATGAGAAATCATAATGACATGGGGTTTTCACCACAAGACTTCTTATGATGTCTAGTTGGTCATAGGTTAAAATGGTGTAGCTTGGACATCCAACATGGTCACCACAGCAGCCATCTTCAAAATCTTGTTATTGCTAGTCCTCCTGATTGGAGGGGTATATCAACATGGGGTTTTCACTAAAAGACTTCTTATAATGTCTAGTTGGTCGTAAATGAACACAGTGCTGATTAGACACCCAATATGGCCACCACAGTAACAATCTTGAATTTGTTTCAACACTGTTTATTCTGAATGGAAAGTTATGACGACATGGGGTTTTCACCAGAAAACTTCTTACGATGTCTACTTTCTCTTAATGCTGCTGTTCAGACATCCAGTATCACTGCCATAGCAGCCATTTTGAAAAATCTCGTTATCGTTACTAATAAATGGAAAGTCATATCGGCATGGGGTTTTCACGTGAAGACTTGTTATGTTGTCTAATTGGTCTTGAATGAAAATGATGCTGATCTGACATCCAGTGTGGCCACCATGGTGGCTGTCTCAAACGTCTTGTTATTGCTACTCCAGAAGAATTTATGGCCATATCAACATAGGTTTTCACCAAAAGATTTCTGATGATATCTAGTTGATCCTAAGTGCAAATGGTGCCAATCTTGTATCAAACATGGCTGCCTTGATGGCCATCTTGAAAATCTTGTTATTGCTACTCAAGAAGAATTTATGGCCATATCGACATAACTTTTTCACCAAATGATTTCTAATGATATCTAGTTGGTCTTAAATGCAAATGGTGCCAATCTTATATCAAATATGGCTGCTTTGATGGCCATCTTGAAAATCTTGTTATCGCTACTCCTCAAGAATGAACGATCATATTGGCATAGGGTTCTCACCAAAAGTCTTCTAATGATGTCTAGTTGGTCCTAAATAAGACTGGTGCCGATCTTACATCCAATATTGCCACCACAGCAGTTAATTTGAAAATCTTGTTTATTCCTTGATAATATCAGAGATGGTTTTAACACTCAGCAGTTAAAGGGAAGAAACAGTCTTATCGTAAATTCCTGGACATTCTTTTCATATAGTAGAGCGTCAGTCCCTTTAATGACTCTTGTTTAATTTTGTTTACATTTTTGGACTTTTTTTTACCTTATTTTTGAGGAAAAACTTCTGAGCGTTATTAACCCTTTACCTTGCAAAAGCGATTTTGGACACCTCGACCACATTTCAGTTGAAGCGCTTTTTGATGCCTCGGTTTGATTTGAATACAAGTGCATTTGGACGCCTATACACCATCTGCATAGAAGTGTGTTTCGACACTGGCAGTAAACATAGCCATTTTGAGATTGTTTTCATACCGCCACTTTTGGAGAAAACCCCCTATTAGAAATGACAGGCATTGAGGTAAATGACCATTATGTCACATGTTGTTGCTATTTAAGATATAGTCATAATCTGCTATTTCAAGTAGGTTGGTCGGATTCTGCACTATCCCAAATGGAAGCTGTAGATTCCATTCAGCACTTTCTTGAGTTTGGATGATTAGAATTAAGACTGAGGGCTTCAACAGGTCAGATATAGGCTCTGATATTGATGTAGGCAACACTGATGTTTTATAATTTATCAAATTTGGATGATCTAGTGATACAGACGTAGACAACAAACTGGTAGATTTAGGGGTTGAGAAAGGTCAACTATTGTTGGTCACACAGCTTCATTGACTTGATGGCGAATGAGTTCTCTGAAGATTTTAAAGCATATAAAAATTCTTCGATGAAAACTAATTATGCAAGTATAAAAATGAGATTTTACTCTTAAACCTATCTATAGATAATATGTACAATAAAGGTAAAACGGTTAAAATTTATGTCGAACTTAACATGCACTACACTGCTATAAATTTTACAGGCAGGCCTAGTCACATAGAGTCATTTAGGTAACAGGTGTTCTATTTATAACACACTGTACTCTTTGGCTTTGGCACATGTATATTGACAGCCTACACAGTATCAGACGATATGAGGTAAAGGGTTAAAAAAAGACCACTTGAGGTGGACAAATGAAATTTGGTTGGCAATTTTGTATGCATATGTAGATGACCTGATTAGATGTTCATGCCATTATAGCAATTTGTCAAATATGTGTAAAATGTGTGTACTTCCCAGAGCATACATGTTGTACGAACACAAATCTAGTTCTTTCCAATTTTATATGAAATAGTTTGCTTGTAACAGGAAATTTGACTTACTCAACAATGGTTTTATACCCCACCTCACCTTTATCAAGTCAGGTGTATATAATAATTGTCATATCCATCTTTTGTATGGCACTTATTAGCACATCTAGTCCAACAGTTTGTAATGGATTGCCATGAAACTTGGTAAATGTTATGGTGATCACCTGAAGTAGCGTATTGCAAAAAATATCACTTCGCTACTGCAATTTTTGTTAGAGGTATTGCTCTTTTTGTCTTGTAGCAGTGTATGATACAATCTTGGTAGCACAACTAGTCCTCCTATTTTTTTAAACTTGGTAAATATTATGATCATGACATGAAGCAGTGCATATAGACAATCACTTTACTTCAGCAATTTTTGTAAGAGTTATTACCCATTTTGTCTTGTAATAATATATGACACAATCTCATCAGCACAACTAGTTCCACAATTTTTTATGGGTAGCCTTCATACTTGGAAAATATTATGATTATTACCTGAAGAGGTACAGATCGACAAATCACTTTGCTCCACAATGTGTTAGAGTTAGTGCCCTTTTTGTGTCTGCAGCTTAATGCAGTGTATGGCAAATCTTGTTAGCACAGCTAGTTCTGCAGTTTTTCCTGCATTTTTTTGTGTGGTTTGCTGTGAAACTTGGTACATATTATGGTCATCATATAAATATGCATGTATTGACCAGTCTTTGTGTTCCCATGCTTTTGTAAGAGTTATTGCCCTTTTGTACTTACAGCTGGATGCAGTGCATGGCAGAATTTTGTGAATGCAAATACTCTTGCAATTTATAGTTGATTTCAGTGAAACAGTAAATATATTAGTCATCATCAGATCATATGCATGTTGACAAATCATTGTGCTCACACTATTTTGAGAAGATTTATATACTTTTTTTGTTGCTATAGATTCATCTCCATCATAGGGTAGGGGTAGGATTGGAGGGCAGGCAGGAGCATATTCGTGTGAGCAAATTGCTTACCATTTCTTTAGTTTATCTTGACTTGGGCACCTTTACAGAATTAATTTTCAACCCAAATTATGTAGATAAACCTAGGTTACTCTTACTGGTTGATTTTGATCATGTTTGAAATTAGGTTTTCGATAATTTTAACCCAATATGGTTATTACTTCTGTGTGTCTCTCTCGAGATGTTCACTGCAGGTTCTGGAAAGTAGAATAGGACTAATGCAAGATCCAGCATGTTGAAAGAGGTGACAAATGGAGATAACCTTTTTGCCCAGTAATGCATCCTGTGATAATGTTCCAGTTGAGAATGGCTTGGAATTTTTAAAAGAGTGCAGTTTATATGAAACATTTGACTTTTTATTTTAAGGATTTTACCATATCTCGCCTTTATCTATGTTTTGTATGCCTTTTTTGTGTTATCTAAATGTACTAAGTGCTGGAAAGCCAAGATTGTGCTGATGTGCTCTCTACCCTATACATACATACATACATACATAATGTTTAGACGTCATTTTTGTTTTTCATCATTATGTATAATATGTATAATTTATGAAATGCAAATTATATGTGATATATATTATATAGATTATCTTATATATTATACGTATATGAGAAAAGTAAATTTTATACAGTTTTAATGACATATGAAAAACTGTTCCTATTTTAATTATGGAAGTTCAAAACATAAGATATCATTAGTTTTGTACCACAGGAAACTGTGTTTAGATATAGGGGTTTCCTTAAATATGTCTGCATAATTATTATTACATTTAAAAAATAGCATCATATTTTTGCCAGTCAATATTGGTATAAATATGAAATACTAATAAGTTTGCAGAATTAAGACTGATTTATGCAGTCACTTTTTGGGGTGTTACAGATGCTTTAAAGTTACAGACCTGATTCATCAAAGAATTGTAAAGAAATACCATATATTTTGTTGCCAAGTTTCTGATCTATACCCATTTCTACACATAAGTTGATAGAAAAGCTGTTTCCAGTCATTTTTATTGTATGCAGCTGCAAGCCACTACAACCAATTACAATCATTCATAGACTCGTTGCTTGCTTGATTGAGTGGTGTTTAATGGCACATCAGTATATGAAAGGTTATATTGGGATGAGCCTTGCCCAGAGACACACCATGGCAGCCAATCAGGCCTGGTCTGGGCAATATTTGAACTCACACCCTTCTGTCATGTTAGTCACAAAACCACCTGAACACAAACATTGATTTCAGACTCAAATCTCCAGTTAATTAGAAAACATGATTGGAGTCCTTTGACACCAATGAAATTGTGCTGATAAGAAGAGAAAACAAAATCAAGTTTATTCTGAAATTTGGTTATTCTATATCTATTCTGATAACTTTTACAGAATTTTAACATTTATTCTTTTTATCTTTTATTTTGTAGTACATAATGTTTACATTTATTTGGAAGGGTTATCTTCCTTAAGATATTTTGCAATTCTTCTTTATATTTTCATTTTTAGAACTTAACTTGAATTGACACCATATAGCCAGCATTGTGCTGATGTGCCATTAAGCTTGAATACATACATGCATGCCATTATTCTGAGTTAAATTATAATTCAAGTAGTATTCAAAGTTAAAAGTTTTGAAGTTCATTTTTTTGTCCTCAGGCAATTTCACGACTACGGAGCTAGGTTACAAGTTGGGCATGCCAACCAGACTTGTAGCTACTCCTTGCTTTTGTTGCAAACATTAACCAGATAAGTGATCTTAAATTCCAAGCTGCTCAACTATAAACTTTTCCTCCATTAGCAAGCTGAGAGGGGGTCCCAATAGCAACAATATTATCGTCATTCATATATAAGTAGAACACACTAATAAATGAACGCATTTTCCCATACCAATTTATGTTTGTCACATATATCTAACTTCCTTCCACCACACAATTGAAAGCATTCAGATGATAAGATGTTACAGTGTAAGGCTCTAGATGTAAAATATGTTTAGATTTATGACATATCCATTCAAAGTCACTCTTTCAATGGACTGTGCCATTTTCCATGTACAAATCAATGATTTTGCATAGAATTCTAGTGACTGATTTGCAATGTCTCTATATGGAGGCAACTCATGGGGTGAGGCCCAGAAATACATGTACTGAGTAGCTTGTCATTCCACCAAAGTGTAGAGATGGTCAAAGATAGAATCTCGGCTTGTGAAGATATTCAACTGATAAGAAATCCTGGTGTGTTGTTTTTTTCCTATAATGTATCATAATTACAAATAAAGACTAATTTATAGCACGATATGTCTCTAGATGATTGATTACGTGGCTTTGCACTAACCTTTATATTGTGTTTACTTGAATGTTGATATATAAATATAAAGAAAATCATATTAATATCAGTTTTATTATATAGTTAATTTATTAATTTGTTATTATCAGCTAATTCCTCTTTGAACCTCCTATAAGTTGGGATGTATTATGCAAGTCAGATCCAACTGAAGGGGTGACTTGCTGTCAGTGAGTCAGAGTTGCACTTTGGAAAAATAAAGCCAAACTGGATGGATAGATAGATATATAAATAGGAAAAATAGAGACAAAACCAGTGTAAAATACGATTATATTATTGAGTGGAATATGTTAAAAAAATAGTATTGACAATTTACATTTGTTCATCTTCTTGTCATAAAATCCATAGGAATCCATAATGCTTGACATTTTAAATCCGTTTATGTGATAAATCCATTATTTCTTGTATAGGTCACATACCGGTATAAAAATAGTAGCCCAGAATGATCCGATTCACAATATCGCGTAATATGTTAATTCCACACATCTTACAAATAAACAATATAAGTCAAGTCCACACTTTTGTGATTCACAGTATCCTATAAATGTCACTGTCTAATGTCATCAGATACAAAGCCAAGAATTCATCCTCATTGTCTGAGTGACCAAATAAAGTTCTGAAATCCTCCATCGTCATCTAGACATCATAAATATCGTCTGACTCGAATTCCTTGTCTTTACTGTCATGTGGGTGCTTATGTGTAGACTGAATTTGGTCTCTGTAAGTGACACTTCAATAATACAGTCTGTGAAATATATTAAATGATGCAACTGAACGGGTGTCACTTGTGTGGCAAGATCACAGGGAGTTCAAATAACCATCCTCTGTTACTTGGCACTGAACAAGTATCAAATGCGCGGCTTGATTAAAGGGTTAACACTTGAGAAAACAAAGAGGGTGCTAAGGGATTAAGGTCAAATATGCACAGGGATTTGTAGGACTCTGCTTGACACTGAACAAGTATCAAATTTGCAGTTTGATCAAAAGGATTGTCAACTTGAAAACAATGTCGGTACTGCTTTTACAAGCCAAGGGCTTATCGGCCAATGTGCACTGGCAGATAACCTGGGAAATATCACTTGGGAATTAGATCTGGCTTATGGAAAAAGAAAATATAAATCAAATCAAAACTTATATTGCATCAAACGCAAACATTCTTTAGACAGCAAAAACACAAAATCTAATACAAATACAGGTTATTCGGACTTGCACAAAAATGGAAGCAATATACGTGCTAGTAAACACCCATGGTAAACAACATTGATGGACACTTCACTTTGTAGTGGGTAATATTTAATTTACCGGCAATATTTTAAAATGATTACAATCCAAATAACTGTAGATACAAGTATTGGGTCATGAATACTGTCATGAAACTGATAAACACAGTATATGCCATATTTGCATTTCTGAATGTAAATAGTGGAATGAAAAAGTACAAATATTTGAATTGACAGTATTATTACATACTGCAAACATCTAGAGTTTCCAATATTACCCCTCGATTTATAAAGATTTTTGTATGTTGCGCTTATAAGATGACGCCTACTCTGCATGAATCAAATTTTGAGTAACAAAACGTTGACTTATAAGCGAGTATATACTGTACATATCAGCAACATGACAAGTTTCCACCACAATGATTATGTGTCAGATAATGAAAATACAAAAAGAAACAAGAAAAGACTTGAAAAAATGACACAAAAATAAAAAAAATTGAGATTATTATTATTATTATTATTATTTTGTTGTTGTTGATGTTGTTGTTGTTGCAGCTTTTCCTTGTTAGAATGCAAAATAAACCCAATTTTAAATATTACACAAACCATAACTGGACAAGCAGACTATAGCTACTGCTGCTAGGACTTTCCACAGAAAACGATCAAAGGAATGGTGACACTAAGCAATGATCTTCATAGATAAATGCTGGTAGAGGAGATCTTTTACTGTATTAGGTAATTCTTCTGAAGAAATTTCTCCGGCCTAAACCATCTTTCGTGTAAATTAATCATATACTCATTCTTGCCATGACAAACACCAAAATTAAACCAAATATGTGTGACTAACTTAAATGAACATTTATCTCGCTTGCATAATCTCTAAGATTATTACAATTCTGATACCGATTTGGTCACTTAAAGGGATGGTGTGAAGAATTATGACATGGCAGCAAAATCATGGCATGGTGGAAAGCATATCTCTGGCATGGAAGGCACGGTGGTCCGACATGTCTTAATGAACTGGGAAAAGCCTTGATTACTGTTACTGTATATACTTGCTACTAAGTCAAGTACAATGGCAAACTGCACAGAATCAGATCTGCCATCACATAATGCACCAGCAGATCTTGGTCTATGCAGTTTGTTAGGTGTAATCAGTAGAACAAACAACAAATGCATTATGCAATGGTAGATGTGGATCTATGTTTTTCGCATTTGGACTCGACTTATAAACAAGTATATACAGTACTAGACTACTACAATACAACTACTACTATTACTACTACTACTTTTACTGCTACTACTACTAATGGTCTGTAAAGAAGGAAAATACACTTTTCAGACTAGTGACTAGTGATAGCCTTAGTATCAAGTATCAAACTGTCCAGTCCACCCATGAGTGTATTATATATAAACATTTTTATATAATACATACAAGTTCAGTTATTTACATAGCAGACAAATATGTTTCATCATCCTGAATCAGGCTATGGGTGATAAAGGGTTCAAAAACTCTGGTAAGTTTTCATTGATTTTTCTAATCTAAATATCATTATTGTGATTGTAATACATATTTTTTTTTTTAAAACTTGTTCCATTCTAATTCTAGATTGATAAAGTTTTGACCACAGAAAATTGTGTAATGGTAATTATATCATTGACACCAAAATGATTGATGTGTCGAACCCTAACTGTATAAGTTTGAGATATACTGAGTTCAAATGAACAGTGATTGGATCTTATAAATCAAAAAAATTTTGTGAGCATAACATTTTAGCTAATTTAGCATTACATTGATTGTATTTGCCAAAATTGTATTAATGTCCAATTTTATCAACATAGTGGTACATACTGCATTTTGGCATTTTAATAAATTGAGAAATTAATGGTGTTAATATGTTGAATTGACAGATTTTGCGAAAATTTAATGACTCAAAAAATATTATCATTACTGGACTTGAGCAAGTAGCTGTATATTTATTTTATTTTGCAGTCATTTTTCAGACCTATATGTTTTTTATTACTCTCTTTGATTCATAAAAAAACAAAGAATGCTAGAAAATGTCTAATTACTGTCTATATTCTCTTAGAAGTCAAGTTCAACTGCAAACAGCACAGACTCTGATCTGCAATCGCATAATGCGCTGGCAGATTAATGTCTATGTTGTTTGTTCTACTGATTACTCCTAACAAACTGCATATACCCAGACCTACTGGCGCATTATGCAATGGCAGACCTAGGTATGTGCAGATTACAGTTGGACTTGACTCATGAGTATATACGGTATGTGGAAACAATTTTTTTTATACACACAGAATATTAATATGTCATTGGGATTCAATGTAGTTGGTGTGGAGATGAGAAAATAAAAGTTTCGTGATACAAATGGTTAGCAAAAAGCTTCAGTAGACATCCATTTTCTTTATGCACAAAATTAGTATAAACATTTAATATTGTGCAGTTCTTAAATTCGTATGACTCGCAAGTACAAGTAAGATTAATTGTCAGGTATCATTTTCATTTTAATTATTTAGATGTGGTTTTACAAATATATGATAGATGTCTCACTGATGTTTCCATGGCAATGTAAACAATAACTAAAATACAACAGAATGTTTCATATCTTTTAGTCCCTTTAATACTCGTTCTATTGCCTTCTCCTTGCATCCATGTCAGTTGTCAAATAGTTCTTGTTGATTTTAATTTTATTGTTCAGTAATACTCATAAAGACAACTAAATATTACACTCCCATTAACATTTGTCCTCATACTGTAAGACCAGACAATACAAGTGTAATTGTAAACAACCCCATATATTCATGGACTGCAGTGGTCATCATTTGGAATAGAATACTCGCTTATGTTTAACTGCTTAAGATAATATTACTCATGTAATGACAACTGCTTATGCAAAGATTACTCATCTCTTTATGATTCTATTAATAATAATTAATAATAATATCAATAATAATAATATTAATAATAATAATTATATTAATAATAACAATTAATAATAACTTATTAATAACTTATGTTTAACTGCTTAAGATAATATTACTCATGTAGTGACAACTGCTTACGCAAAGATTACTCACCTTTTATGATTCTACTAATAATAATTGAATTTTTCTATATTGGGTTTATATATTGGAGGAGTTACTGGCCTTTACTCCATAACATGTCATGGAAAATGGAGCATCACACTAAATTACCCACCTCACACTGTTTTTGTTTTTTTTTTATTAAGTGGACAGTCCTAAATTAAATCCTATGGTCTTTTATTATGTAGCTATAATTTGCTTGTTATATCTGTATATTCAATGTATTCTTGAACATGCTTAAATTATCTGATTTTTGCAATTAAATTGATTTCAGCGTAAATCGTTATCACATACTGTAACTTCTCAGGATTATTTCCAATTAAACCTCAAACAAATGAGATTGCTTTGACAAAATTTCATTTTATGTCATTGTAACAAGCAAATCAGGAATTTTTGTTTCTTCCAATTAATCATTTCTTAACATGTTTGAAACATTTCTGTAAAATAATTGCACAAGGATGCAACAGACTTATTTAGAGACAGTTTCTATCTGGTTATCAAAGATGCATGATAACTAATGGCCATTCTGTAATATAATTTCACATTTGAAAATATGGAGAGAGGCAAACATTTTATTTAAAGTGGGGGCAGTAAAAATAATTTAAGCTGTACTTTATTTGGAAATTAAAAGTTTATGGGAGTTGGAGTTTTTGAAAGTATATCAAAGTCCACATACACTTAACTCAGTGAATAGACATACATTTTTGTTTGATTCTTTTTGTATTTGAAAAGGTTATATTATTCAAAGGAAAAAGAATAATCATTCGAATTTCCACCTGAATTTATCAGTTTTTTTACTGTCTTTGTGTCTTTGGTGAAATCTCACCTGCTCAAAACTCTAAGAAACAGAGTACATCAGTTGAGGTAACCTGCAGTTTTAGTGAACAAGAATGACATCTCTTGGTGGCAGTTAATGATCTTTCATACTGTATATGTAAGAAAGTGAAAAGTTTATTATCTATAAATGGATTATCACTGATTAATTCATGGGCATGGACCATTTGCATTGACGTATCAATACAATAAGATAGATAGATAGATAGATAGATAGATAGATAGATAGATAGATAGATAGATAGATAGATAGATAGATAGATAGATAGATTCATGTATTAGATAATGCCAGCAACTGTATAATCTTATTTATTGAGAAAATAAAAGTTCCTTGATTTCAGATATCTCACAAAACATAATCATAGGCATGGTTCATAAAAAACTTAAAGTTTTTACTTCAGCTTTCAATATATATAACTGATTATTAGATGTTTATTACATTGAACTGATACACTGGCCTTTCTTTGTTTGCTAAATACATTTGCATGGTTGATTCCGCTTCAATGATTAATGTGAATGATATATGTCATCACCTATAGCTATACAGACTTTTTATTATAAGATGACCAGGCAGTTTGAGGCTATAGAATTACCAAATCAGAGGACTGCAAATCCACTTAGAGGATGAGCTGTTCCAGGCATCTAGAGCTTTCTTTCTGTACAAATCATAAAGATTCCACCAGGACTTAAATGGCAGTTAGAGTAATCTGGGTGTTTGAGTTGATTGGGTTTGAGCTATTGAAAGTTCACTATATATATTGTGACTGTACAACTAGCTTATTATTTGTTAGGACTGTTTGTCTTCCTCAGATGTTCTCTATAATGCTTGTGACATTTTAGAAACTATATGGTCAGTATGGCAGTTTTATACGAACTTACTGGGTTTCTTTTTTTTTCTTCATCTGTTGATCACTTATTCCAATAGAGGGATTTTTTGTGACATATTTCATTTTAAGCTTCTCTTTTACTGTGAATAAAACCAATTGACTGACACACACATCGCTGTTGCAAAAGATATTACAAGGATTATATTGTTGGGTATCCACCCAATATTACTAGCATATTAAAAAATTACATTTAGTAATTGTTAATGAGGCAGAGTTTCAGTGCTAGTTTAGGAGTCTTTATGCCAATGATATCAGCTTATTTAAAACATTACATTTATTAATTGTTAGTGATGCAGAGTTTGAGTGCTAGTTTAGGAGTTTTCACTCCAAAATCCATACAATAAGAGACTCAAGTGGCCTGATATTTCTCATTTGTCTTGCACTTGTCTCCCAAACAGTGCTTTCATGCTTCCTGTCGAGTGGTCGGAAATTATTCACGATGTTTTACAGAAGTTCTTTATTCAGCCATTTGTAGCTCACCTGACTGATTTTCATGCATATTATTTGATGTGACCTTGTGTCTGATTGGCTGAGATTTTCAACAATATAGCAACTTTATATCTGGTCACATTTTGATAAAACATGTTAAATAGTTTTATACTATCAAGATGTTGTATGAGTTTCATTAGGAGCAAGATCTACACATATTAATGAGGTAAACTTGTATATGATTGGCTGAGCTCGTTACTACTCTGTAGACCAAATTCCAGAGTTTGCTCCACCTTAAGCTATATTACCATTGTCATCAACAGGTTCTATAATAAGATCTGTGGATATTAATGCAATACCTTTTATCTGATTGACTGTGCTTGTTACTTCTAAAAACCTATAGACTATATTTCTAATCCAGTTTCAGTAAAACTCTGTATATGGGTTTATATTATAAAGATCTTGGATCACTTCAATTATGAATAGGAAGGAGACTGTGCATATTAATTATACCATTATTTTTAGAACACAGTTTTATTAGAATATAATAAAATATGTAAAATCAACATGATATAAAGTTTGGGAAATTGTTTACCTAGGTTGTGTTATTACTTTACTGCACAAGCCAGCTTAGTGAAATTGTCAACTGTTAAATTATCTGAGCAGGTGAGTGATATCAGACCCACTTGTGCTCTTATTAGTAACATGAGCCTTATTGTATGATAGATTTGCATTTTTTGTACAAATTTTAAAGCCTCTTATCAAAATTATATTTTTCAGGTTCAGTTGACATTGATGAAGCAGTTTACAATTAGCCATTTCATGGTCTTTAGATCTATAAAACTTACTAGAAGTGCCACTATCTAATACAGACTAGTATCATTTTGTACAATATTTAAAGGCCTGGAAGCAAAGATGTCTACCAAATGTGGGTTGAAATTGATTGAGCTGTTTTAAGCAGGTCTTGAGAATCATTCAGAACTGCTGATTTTTGTTTATCATTTTCTCTTGAACAAAACATTAAACAAGGTGATTTTTTAACAATAAATCCAATTAACTTCACTTGTACAATATGATTTGTGTACACTGTACCATCATGTATTTGTGCACTATCACATACTTAATTGATGTGTTTCATAATTTGCAGTATTCACTAATTATCTATCGATTATACATATATGAGCTATATCACTTATTTTCTTTTTTATTGGTTTTACAATGCACAGTAGTTTTACTAAAAATATTGTTTTTAAAGAAGATAGCTATTGAAATTTGTTCTTTCGACTGAAACAAAGATGAAAGTCTGAGATCTGGACAAATATATGCAGTAATATGCTATGTGCGTGGGCTCTACATTGCACATTTTATGGCAATGCTATGCATGTGGGCTCTACATGTAGGCCATGGCCTTCTTGTTAGTGTTTAAAATCTCAACAAAAATTGACATCCACATGGTGCAAATAATTTCATAAAGTTCCTTTCAATTATAATAGCTCAAAGCTGAAAAATGGGCCCCCATCCAAGCATACTTTAGATGCGATGGATGGGGGGCATTATTTGAGTAAGCCGGAGGCTGAGCATGTATAAATTAGCAATTTCACCTAGGCGCTTGCTTGAGAGGTGCTTTTTAAAGAGAAACAAAAGCACGTGACATAGTCATATATAACCAGCTGTTTATCCCTCCACGTCATATTTTAACCATGTTTTTGTTGGCTATAACACCTCATAATAGGGTGGGAACATATCACAGGGAGGGTTTATACATGCTCAGCCTCCGGCTTACGCCAATAATGCCCCCCATCCATCACATCTAAATTATGCTTGGATGGGGGTCCATTATTTTTCGTAAGCCTTTGGCTTCACATGTATAAATTAGCATGTTTAAAGAAAGACAACAAAACAGTCGAATTCAACACTTTCATTTCATTTTTAGAACTGCTTTTACAAAAGTCTTATTTGAATTTATATCATGTAAGTAGAATTTGTGAAAATTCTTGGTCGAGGACCAATCCGCTGTTTTAAGAATTTCCTGACGGGAACAACCTCCCCTATAGGCTGCGGATGTTGAAGCTGAACGATATGAATGAGCTTTAAAATACTGCACATCATGCCTGAAAGTTGTAGCACCGCTTTCAACCACCTTGCTAATGTGCTACTTGTAATTGCTTTAAAAGTACGAAAAGACACAATTAACTGATCACACTTCCTAAGACCACGAGCTCTATCAAGGTAATGTAAAAGTGTGTGCATAGGACATACCCTTTCCTCAGGAAAATGAGAGATTTTTAAACAAAAACTTTTCCCTTGTCTAGAAGTTTTAAGTAGAGTAGAGAAATAAAACTGAATATCCTTGTTTGATATACACATATTATGAATATTCATGCCAATCAATGTTTGTGCCCTTGCTGCTGTAGAAAGTGCTAGAAAAGCGCCAGTTTTAAATGACAGCAACTTAAAATCAACATCCTGCAGGGGAAACAACTTACTTAAATATTTGAGCACTTGTCCAACATCCCAAGTGAATGCATACTTTGCTTGAGGTGGATTCATAATGAAAATATCATTATCTGTGACAACAGTATTATCACAAATGTCTTCATGGTTAGGGTTAATACCCAATAATTCACGCAAAACTGCGATATTTTCTGGTGTCAACTTATTCAAGTCGACTAAATTCTGCCCTGTCGTCCTTTTTTCGGTCACTATCCCAACCTTGCTAGTGGACGGTCCGTCCACAACATTCTTGGAAGAATTATCTCCCTTAGCGCATGTTTTTTTTTTGCCGGTTGACAACAACGGACTTCGTCTTAGATATGTGTATTGCCTTTTTTGGCATTGGTTTGTTCCCTTTCCCAATTTTGGCAGTTTCATTTCCTTTCCTTTTAGAGGATATTTCCACATTTGCTCCAATATCATTAATATAAAAGCCAGAAAATTCTGACATCTCGGAGTCAGACGGGGTAAGTGACAGGACATCGTCCATGTCGGCAGCCATAAACTAGTGGTAAATTTGTAAAGTTTGGGTTTGGGCAATTTGACGTGAACAGCGTTCGAGGTCGGCTGCATAATTAACATATCCAAAGGATATATGTATATAAGAGCAGATATTAATTTTAATTTTCAAATACACTCGATAAAATACCGACCACGCGGTTGTTTCAATGTCAGTGTATATATACTGACTACCTCTCGTCTAGCGCAAGAGAAAACGTCATCTTTTCTCTTGCGCTAGACGACATGACGAGATTCGTCGCACACGTCTATAATTCAAATTCAGTCAGACTCCACGTCATCTTTTCTCTTGCGCTAGACGAGAGGTAGTCAGTATATATACACTGACATTGAAACAACCGCGTGGTCGGTATTTTATCGAGTGTATTTGAAAATTAAAATTAATATCTGCTCTTATATACATATATCCTTTGACGTGGAGGGATAAACAGCTGGTTATATATGACTATGTCATGTGATTTTGTTTCTCTTTAAAAAGTGCCTCACAAGCAAGCGCCTGACTGACTGAATTTGAATTATAGACGTGTGCGACGAATCTCGTCATGTACGTCTGAAGCAAGCGCCTAGGTGAAAATGCTAATTTATACATGTGAAGCCAAAGGTTTACGAAAAATAATGAATGTCTGAAATTGCATTTAATTTATACATTGGAAAAGAACTGTATTTTTTTTCATTTCAAATTTAAACATATTTTCCATTTAATAACATGCCTGATCCTGTTTTGAAATGAAATGTTGGAGTTGTCACTGTAGTTTTCAGCTGACATTAAAGTATATGAAATATTCCTTTTGTCATCTTGATCTTTCAAATTGCTACTGCAAGAGTTTTATGATATGAAACAGTTTGTCCTATTCGTGATGGTGGTTTTTACCTTGCCTACAAATGGTGAGACCCTAGGTATCAATTTTCCATTTGTAGTGGTGGTGTCAATAATATTTAGGTGCTGTGTGAAAATTGTTGAAAGTCATATATCTTCTTTATTAATGGTTGTTAGTCACCTGCAACTTTGGTATACACACACACACAAACATACACACACAATGCTCTAGTATTTGTGCCATGGTTTTTGTTCCTAGATTCATATAGTGTATTTACCCTCTTCAGCATGGACATTCAGTCTTGTTTACCAATCTCAGTTCTCTTAGCCACAAGAAAATTGAGGTAGAACATCATTTGGCCAATTATGTAACCTATTTGGAAAACAAAACTGTTCCATTAGGTTTGAAAATTCACATTTTGCCCCGTTTTGCAGGGGAAGCCTCCACGTCCATTGTCAATTAATTTCACTTCTTTCAAGCTTCTTCAACTCCTGAAAGTTAAATTTCTGCATCAAACTAGAGGTTGGAAGCAGGTATCAAATTTCAAATTGAACTTCTCAAAAACAATTGTTATCAAAATACCTTTCATGGCTACATTTGAAAACTGAATAAATTTCAAATGAACTTAAAAATGCAACTGTTGTATGAACAACACAACAATTTTCAAGAGATCATGTAGTACAAAGAGATCCCAAACTTGAGTTTTTCACAGAATCAACAATAATGAAAAGAATAAAGTTTTGCAAGAAACAACTTTCCACAAATCAAAATATTGCTTGACTTATGTGAACATGAACAACCATTTTTACAAGAAAGAAGGCAACCCGATACTTTGCTACTTTGGAAGGAATGGAATCCACCTCGCACCTTCAGGAGTAAAACGATTTCTATATGCTATTGAGAAAAGCTGCCAAAACATGAAGTTGTTTGACAATTTCCACTTTTGTGTTTTTACAAGATGGATGGGCCGAGGACCAGAACAATATAAAGCACAAAGCAAGAATTCTAGTGGGCAAAAACGGGGAGTGGGAAAGTATTACCAGCTGTGCCTACAGTGTGGTGAAACAAATCACCCTACCTTCAACTGCCAACATAAGGAGCAACTTAAATGTCACTCGTGGATTTTTTGGCCACAAGCAGTCCAAGTGCCATGGACATAATTAGGTTTATGGTCAAGAAACCATATCCATTACTACATTCAACAAATATTCAGTCCTGCTTGACATGTGAAAATTGCAATTCTATGATGAATAACTGTGTATGTCTAACGACTGATGTCAACGACCCTCCTGCAAATGAGACATTGTTAGATTCTCATTGCAAAAGCTGTGTATATGACGGATCGACAATTGTCAATGTAAGCAGTAATGACAATACTAAAAGAGCATATAAAAATAGTACCCTGCTAAATGATGATGATTTACTTGACTCATGTATATCCGATTCATATGTATCTCCCTTGCTGACCCAAAATACTTGTAATGTGTTAAACCTAGGATTAAGAAGTACAGGTATGCATATTGGTCACCTGAACATTAGAGGAATAAGAACAGCAGGTAAACTTGATCAAATTAAACTTATGTTACTATCTAAAGAAAATAATATATCAATGCTTGGTCTGAGTGTAAGCAAACTTGGGACTGACCAGCCACTCAGTGCTTTTGAAATCGAACACTTTCAGTTGTTTAGACAAGACAAAATTGATGGATCAGGAGGTTTGTTGGTCTATGTGCATGATGGTATTATATGTAAATGCAGGGAAGATTTGGAAGTTAATGATTTCGATAGCACGTGGTTAGAAGTTTCACCTAAGAACAGCAATCTTTTCTTGTTGGTTACCGCTATAGGAATCTAAATTCTACTGTAAAATGGAATGAAATATTTGAAGATTAGATTGAAGAAGTTCTAAATGAAGAAAGGAATTATTCCACTTTTAGGACATTAACAGGGACTTACTAAATCCACAAAATAAAAATTACTGGCTCAATTACATGTCCTCATTTGAAAAAAGTCAAAATTGAATTGACCACATTTATTTCAATTCCTTGAGTAACATTGCTTTTTATTTATGCCCCCTCCATTGACCTAAGTGGCCATTACCCCACATTTCTAACTCACAAGACCAATTATTTCGTCCCCAAATCATCTCACCATGCAATTTCATATAGATCTTTTAAAAACTTTAATGAGAAATTTCATGAGAAATTAAAGTATGTTCCATGGGATATATAAACATGTATTTGATGGTGTCAGTGATGCTTTAGATTCTTCGTACTCACTCTTTAAAGATGTCATTGATAGGCATATTCCTTTGAAAAAGCAGAATCAAACATATTAATCAACCAAATTGGCTTAAACCCGAAATCATTCAAGCAATTAAATCAAGCTGGCTTACACCTGAAATCATACAAGCAATAAAAACACATGACCAATGCAAACACTAGGAAACACTGACCAATACAAAAAAGTGAGAAATGAAGTTGTACGGCTCAGAAGGTTTTCAAAAAAATCTCATTACCAACAACTGATTGATGAAACAAAATAAAACCCAGAAAACATTTAGAAATTTTAAAGAACTAGGAGCTGGTAAAGGTCATTCTCATATATATTTGTATAATTGTTGGACCTTAAGAAAAGATGATGTATGTATCAATAATAATCAAGATATTGCCAATGAGTTCAATAACTGTTTTGATACTGTCGCGGATAATATTAAAGAACAAATTACTCCCTAAAATCATGATAAACTTTTCACACCTTTGTAAAGAAAAAATCCCTGAGAGTACTTTCTATGAAATAACCTTTGTAACTGACAATAAAGTATTTAAACATCTGCAAAATTTAGAAGTAACGAAGTCCACATGTGCCGACTTCACTGGACCTAGATTTTTGCGGACAGCAGCACCTTTCATTTCAGAAACTATAACATATATATGTAAAAAATATTAGTATAAAATCAAATAAATTTCCTTACAAAGTGAAACCTCTTCATATCTCTGGTCATCGTGATGAAATAAATAATTTTAGACACATCTCAATCCTTCTTGTCTTAGCAAACATTCTCGAAAAATATTATCATGACTCCTTAATGATTTTTCTTGATGAATCCAATATATTATGTGACAGACATGCAGGATTTTGCTCAAATCATTCATGTGAAACTGATTTTCCTAGTATGGCTGAAAAATGGCTCAAAGCTTTAGATAATAGAAATCTAGTGGGAGTTGTGTTGGTTGATTTTAGGAAAGTTTTTGATTTAGTTGATCATTATATTTTACTTGAAAAATTAAAACTTTACAAGCTTAGTAACAACTCTTTAAGTTGGTTTAAGTCATATTTGAAAGGAAGAAAACATAAAGTTGACATAAACAATATCACATCAGACGAAACACTTGTGACTTGTGGAATGCCTCAAGGAATATTTTAGGGCCACTACTATTTCTTATGGTTATAAATGATCTGCATTTGTATACAGGACATACTGAGACTGATCTCTATGCTGATGACACCACCTTATATGATATTAGTTCATCTGAAAATACCAGAAAGAAACTTGCACAATGCTCTTGTGAAACTCTCTATATGGTGTAAAAATAATGAAATGGTCATTAATTTAGACAAAACTAAAGTGATGTTGATAACCACACACTGGAGATGTAACAAAATTAAAGATAATATTCTCCACATAAATTTTAATGACGTGGAACTGAAAAATGTTATTCAAGATCAACTTTTAGGACTTCAAGTTGATAACAATATGTTATGGTCAGATCATATCAGTATTGTTACCAAAATGATGTCTAAGAATATCTTGTTACTAAAAAAATAAAGAATTCCTAACTTTTAACCATATGATAATTTTTTTAATATAAGTTATATTCAACCTTGTCTGGACTACTGCAACATCATATGGTGTAATGCTTGTACAACAAGTTCGTTAAAAGTGGAAAGACTTCTAAAAAATGAGCCATCAGAATTATTCTTGACAACAATGTTGATAATGTCTACAAATGGATCAATGATGAATGATTTGAAGATCATGACTATCTTTGAAAGAATATGTTTAAGAAAATTAAGTTTATGTTTAAAGTTTCAAATGGTTCTATGCCCAACTATAGAAATGACATGTTCAGTAAAAGGACAAATAATACCAATATAGATTCTAGTCTATCAATACTACGCTCTATGTCATTTCTTTTTCCTCAGCCCAAAACTGGATTGTATACAATTATTTGGTTTTCTCTGGTCCAATAATAATTTGGAACTGTCTATATAAAAAAGTTAAAGAAGCATGATCAGAGCTTTCCTTTCATCATAGATGTTTGAACTGGATGCAATCCCAACGAGATCTAAAACAGGTTATGGCTAACTTTGTTGTATATTTGTATATGTATATATTATACAAAATATGTGATATATATATATTTGTGTGTGTGTGAAACAGTTTTCATGCATGTTTGTGTACACAATGCTCTGTGTACTGAATTCATACTATGTTGCCCTTGTGTACACAAATCCATAATACCTTTTTTGTATGATACATGTTTCCCAGCTGCATTTTATGTATGTGCCTGAACATATGTCAATAAATGAGGACCACAAGGGAGATTAGTATTTGTGCTAATTGTGTCACCCTCATAAAAACAACAACTTTATTATTATTATTATTATTATATCAATACTGTCCTAAAATTGCCATCGGTTGAGTCGTCTGACTCAGACATAAGTCTTATCACCAAAGGTTTCAACTTTTGACTCCAGCTCAAAACATACAATGTACTCGAACTGAAAGAAGACTTTGAGGGTTTTGTATGGAGAATCAGATTCAAGGGAAAATTTTATAACTGTGCTGAAAAATCCAATTCAAGTAATGATGAGTCCCATAGATTCCGACCAAAAAGCGTTTATGTTCCACCCAATTCTTGTTCGCGGTGGAATATTACACAAATTTGCATAAATAGGGTCGTACCAGAAAGGACAATCTAACCCATCAGGAATGACAGAAAACTGTACGAAGATATTGTCACCAAGCCAGCAGGCATAGGGTCCTGCGTTGTTGTCATGTATACTGTCTGAATACATCACTCAGGTGAACTGGCAATTTATAGACGGGAGGTTTTATTAGAAACTTTGACATGATTCAACACCTGAGCACACTGAAATTGTGCGCCAAACGATAACAGACCTCCTACCGGTTGACCCTACAGCAGAGAGATTTTACATACTCCCTATGATCCACAAAGAAGGGAACCCAGAGAGGCCTATCATTTCCGGCAACAACCATTCCACTAAAATAATATATTTTAATTCGTTGACCATCACCTTCGGCCTTTCATGGTACGTACCAAGGTAACTTCAGACAATACCACAGATTCAGGCACATACATAGACAAGCGGTGCCCGAAGGGCAAACATATGCCTGAGACCAAATCGTTCCGAAGGTGGGCCACAGGAGTTAGCTTTACTATCAATACGAAGTCAGGCTGTGGAGCCAAAACTGTAATTTGTCTCCTGACATGCAAAATTTGTGCCATTAAATATGTTGGTGAAACCGTTGATTTCAGAAAACAAACAAATAACCATAAAAACAACACTTGCAACAAAGTGAACGCAAAACTCGTCAACCACTGCAATTCAACTGGGCATTCAGTAGAGTTTCTCGAGATGCTACCGACTGAGTCTAAACGGGGGTGGACAGATGTATAATGCACGGCTAAGGTGCGATACTGGATACTGCACCTTAGAACTCATGGGGACTTTGGCCCAAATGAAAAAATGTAACCTTCCCAGTGCAGTCTTATCATAATTTCAGGCACCATTTTATTACTCGCACGCAAATCTTGCGACAATATTTATCGAGTTCATATTCTTTAACTCTTTTGCATGAATTATTATTATTATTATTATTATTATTATTCCTTTCAGTATCCAATTTCAACATAATCCTCACGCATTTTCTTTACTGCCTCCTTTACTCATAACTTTACTTGGATATAATATTTTTAGTACATATTGTAGTACCTGCTGTTGGATGGCGGTCATTTTCGTCACGCTTGGTTTCCGTCTTTTGTCCTTGGCCTGGAATTGGATCAAAACAATTTGGTTTACCGTACTATAAACACGTAATTACACATATTATCCCATCTTTGATAATTCTTGTACAGTTTTGCTATTCTGACAACAACACAAAATAGACATGTAGTTTATTCACTTTAAGACAGTTCTTCAACTATTTCTTATTTCCCACTATTTAACTATTGTTTGTAGATTCCTCCTGTCATTCAAAAATGATATAGTCCAGGTTTTCTATCATCTTTTGTGTTTAGTGTTTTGTTTTGTCGATGTAAATTGTTTCATTTATTGACGAAGAGCTTGATTAGCTCGAAATGTTGGGAAACCGTTTTATTATCATGCAGGTAACATAATTTTGAATTCGTTCCTTACTGGGAATAGATTTTCAGGAGTACGAATTAAATAGATCACCTGTGTCCAATTTAAACGCAAAAGAGTGTTCTTGCCGAATTGAAATAATTTACTTGCCAACATGTAAATAGTTCAAAGTATACAGTTTACTATTTTTTTTTATAGGAAATATTAGGATCATGTTCTTTGATTCTGGTTTCAATAACACAACAATATACAAGTATGTATTCTGTTTATGTTTTTGTGTTTGTAATTGTTATTTGTTTGTGTCTTCCGGCTTGGAAAATGGATCTGTAGATCCCAAAAGCACTTAGTTTCTCAGACTTGCTCCAATATACTTTGTCATGGCTGTTTCTTCTCTCTCTCTCTCTCTCTCTCTCTCTCTCTCTCTCTCTCTCTCTCTCTGTGTTATGAAAAAATTATATTTGGAAGATGTTTCCCATAAATGACCTTTACAAACTGCACGTTCGGTGTATAGCCAGACAAGACGCACACATTTAGACCTCTCTCAAATTGTATGCATGCTTCAGATTCAATTGCCAGAACAAGGCTAGCTGAGCATGTTGTAACAGAAACTGCTGAAGATACGGATGCCACTAACAATTCTAGAAGCAAATCATCACAACATTGGTGTGTGCCTTATTGTACTTCACATTAACGATATGATCCAACGCTTCATTTTCTTTCAATTCCTAAGGATCCTACATTAAAAAAGCAGCGGATAAATAAGACAAGAAGAGATGAAGGCACACTTTTTCAAGTGAGTATTCTAAATTATATCCATTTTTGCGCTTGTTTAAATTTGATTTTGCACTTTAATATTTATTTTTTAGACATTTGAAATGCTCTGTTACATTTTATTTTATATAAAATTTGCAGCTGTTCTTTTACTCTTATACAGGATGTAATTGTTGTTAGTTTTATAGACTTGTTCTCTTTTACCATATACATTACAACATATTTCTTAGCTGATACTAAATAGTAATAACATTTAGTAAAAGACGATTACAAGTCATGAACCACTGTTAGAAAAAGATTATGCCATGAAGCAGTGCCTTCAATCTTTGATTGGAGCAGTGAAACAACGCCCAGGCGACCCTTAAAGAGAAAATTACTTTCTTCATAAGAACAAGTTACAGATTCTAAAGATAATTATGAACTCTCATTTGTTTAATGGGAGGGAGGAACAATTTCAAATAGAACCTTCTGGTTTCCATAGATTTTCAACTGTCTTTATATTATTCTATACAGGTTTTTCCTCCAATGTCACATTTACCACTTTAAAAGTAGTATAGGGAAAATATTTTAGCGATCAAACATCCTACTCCCCACCCCACCCCCCATAAATAAATACATATATTTCTACCAACAATACCCTACCCCAACCAGAATTTTTTTTGCAAAAATATCAAATCTACCCCACCCAATAACAAAATAAAATTGCAAATACTTCCCCATTCACAGAACTGTTTCGTCCATGCAAAACAATTTGCAAAAACTTCCCATGAACAGAACCCTATCCTCCAGTACTCGTATATAAACGTAATTATTGGGCCGATATTTGAGTGAAGACGATTATGGTTATATGTCCCATAAGAGAATACTAGAACATAGTACTTGAGCGTATCAATGCATGTGCAGATAATTATCCGGAGATTAATATCTTAACTAAATCATAAACACTTTGTTCTCTCCAAGAACTTGTTCGCTTAACTCACATAGTTTTGTTGGTAAGTTCATCTTGGTAACATAATGGTGGCTGGGTATGGTCTGTCAAACTTTTGTGTGCTGGTAGGCAGGGTATTGCATTGGATCCAGAAATATCGTTTTGGGGGGTCGTAAACAAGTAGGCAAGGAGTATGTGGAATGGAACTCCTGGTAGGGGTCGAAAGCTTCTACATTTTAAGCATTTCCAAGCGATAATTTTAACCAACTAACTATAAAGAAAACTTACTCCAGGAAACGCTTCAATTGTTTTGAGCTCATTTTTGGGGAAGGTGAACGGGCGACGAATCCGTCCCTCTCCCCTTCGCTCCTGTATTGTATATTAAAAGATATTGACGAGGGTAAGGTCCAGTGCCAGGTAATGTTTATAAACAAAATGTTGATCGGTGATATAGTATTGTCGGTAAAAACAAAACAAAATCCAATTGTATGTGAACTGTTTTTGGGTGGAATTATGGTATTGTCTGTACAAAATATTTTCGATAGTGGGTAGGGTTCTTCGATTGGGAGAAACTGTTTAGATACTATTATAAGCAACTAGCTTTAAAATCTGCATTGTTTGCTTTAAAGTACGGTCTTCTTATTCAGGCTTATGTGAACAAGCATGTTCCTATACTGATCTTTTTCTGTATTATGCAGCAGTAATGTACAGGTAATAAACGTTCAATAGCAGAGGTCGTGATTGGCCTCATACATCCACCCTTAGCACTCCATCTATCACAAATGTCGTGCCAGATATTCATGTGCATATATCAGAGACTAGAGATAAGACCGGTTTCATCTGAATATGCAAGGCAGTAGAGTCTCCGTCACACTGTTAGATTTTCATAAGACAAGTGTTGAGCATAGACTAGGAATAAATATACATCATGAGGAAGATTGCTGCCTTCATCAATTTGCTTATGACCTTATTCATCCTAACTTCAACTGGAACACATGGTAATTCTATCAAGTTTTAACTATATCATTCGCAGGATTTTTCTACATTTCAACCACACACACACAATAAAAAGAGTATAATGTGACCCTTTTTGTGAGTGCTTATTTTATTGCACATTTTGAGTAACTGCGGATTTAATTTCTCCGCCATTATTCTAATCTGTGTTAAGAGAAAAAAGACATGGAAAAGATAACTGAAAAAAATGTGGATATTCTCTTTTAAAGAAGACATCTAGAAAGCACTGTCTGACAAGTTAATAGCTTTCCAAATTGTGTTATTGTTGATTTCAGACGGTTAGGAAAACACGCACACGTTCAATATCCAGTTTGCTTTTCTATAGAATTTGCTACATCAATTCATGCTTGAGTCACTATAATACATGTACTATTTTGTAAAGATTTTGAAGTCCTGGAAATCACCAACCATACATATCCTGAATTTCAGATTGTTTCCTTCATTACTATGACTCCTTAGAATTGTAACGAGAAAAAAAAAAAAAAAAAACATTTTTGGTACAGTTCCTGATGCACAGACCTGTTTGTTCAGCCTTGTTCATATGTCCAAATGAGCTCTCTGTTATAAGATTGTTAGTGTCATTGATTATCTTTCGGAGTTTGGTTCATGTTCAAATTCCTTTCATGTGTGTTATGAATAGTGAGGTGCAGTATTCAGTCTTCTTTTCCAAAATGTCAACATGGTCTCTCTTCCGATATTGATTATTTTCCAGTCTCTCCCTTCAATTCGCATATAATTTAAAATGTATATTCTCCATATCCCCCGGTTTATGATCCATCTATTTCTCCAATACTAATTTTCGTACAAGTTTGTCTTGGCTCAGCAAATGAAGTAATTCAGTTCGTTGATTATGACAGAAACAAAATGACAACCGTGAAGCAAAATAGTTTGTATTTCAAGTTCACGTCGATGTGGTATTCAAACATATTATCAATTACCAACTTCAGAATACACTTTGGATATAAAGTTGTAGTCTGCGTGACAATAGTGCATGAAGCTATGCACGAATGTCTTGGTCTGACATTTACAGATTTACCGCAGTGATTACCATTGTGAACAATAATTTGTTACTGTAATTATAAATTGTATTTTAAATGTATTCAGAATAAAGAGTATGGGCAAAGGATGCATGCAAGGTAGATGCGCACTACTTTTTCGACAAAACATTTTTGTAATGTACCACAACCTGCCCAATCCAGAAGATATAAAAACTGCCGAATACGTGCTTAGAAGTCGCAGAATTGATCGTGACTACTTTTGGACAAGTTAACCATCCAAGAAGTGTTTTGTCGACACTGTGTCGTGTACTAACGCAATGCAGTCGAGATTTTTTTTTGGCAGGGATGGATAACACAGAACAGTGTAAAGCTCTGGGTGGTGTATGTGTAGACTCTAGAGTTGTCAGGTGCATGGCTGCAGACGACCAAGATTGTGGCAGCCTGGGAATAGACTACGCTATTTGCTGCTACAACCCGCATTTAGTTGGAAAATAGCACTCTTTTGCAACACGTATGTGTTATTCTTTGTTTTATCATACTTCTCTATAGCCTTAGTTAAAACTTGCTCAGATTGCTTAATATGTAAGATTAAAAAAGTATTAAAAGGACTAGTTACAAGATTAGAAAAGGACTACTTACCAGTTCAACAACTTATTAGTGCTAGCTAATTAAAAAGAATGAAACAGGTGCGTAATAATTATTTTGTTTGTCAATAATTGAGCGAAAGCAAGCCCATGTGAGTTATTTGGTTTAGATCAATTATGCACGTATATATATATATATATATATATATATATATATATATATATATATATATATATATATATATATATATATATATATATATATATATGTGTGCGTGTGTGTGTTAAACGAAGAATTCATTTTTTAATGATTCTATTGTTTTCATGTCAGACCATGTACAATATCTTTGATGTCACATCGACGCAACCTTGGGACTTGCGTACACTTTTTCATACTATGGTTAGTTACAATATTTTAGTTAGAAACTTTTGGATGCAGATAGCTTCATAAGCCTTTGATCTGAATAGTTATCTGTATCGATCTAAGTAATGTTCTATCTATCTTTACAGAATAAAACAACTATGCACTAACAAGAATGGCGTAGCGCAGAAACGGTCTCCCAGAAGTATCGTTTAAACCATTGTTACCGTTTAAACAAATAAAGTTATTATTGGTGCCAAAAATATGATCCTACTATTTCCATATGCGTATTATTTCCGAATCTAACAATGCAGTAGATTTAAATTTTGTTACACATAATTTCTATTACATATGCACCAGATGCAGTGCATTGATATAGTGCAGAGATGAAATATGTGATTTTCTTCTCATGGATTAATTTGACAGAAGAGAGTAATTTATTTTCTGAAATCGTCAAAATTGTCCAAGAAGGAATATCCAAAGTCGTTTGGGCAAATAAAAAATTTATTAGCACATATTGTTGGTGATAACTCTACAAGATTACATCTTCTTTGAACACAACGACGTTAAGAAAACAAAAGCTCTCAGACCGAGGTAGAATATTAATAAAATATTATATCATTTGTAAATTAAGAAATGAAGCAGGCTGAAAGTTTAACCAGTAAGTAAAAGTCGTAATTAGGCGCAGATGAATTGAAGTGTAGGTAACACATGAAAATTTTAGTAGTAACTTTCGTGCTCTAATCTATGTTCATTTGAACAATAATTATAAGGTGTGTCTTTCAAACCAATTAACTTGGAGCTTACAGCGAATGTATATGGCATGATGCCATAGAGATAAAACAGTATATCATTCTCTATGGTTTTGTATATATATATATATATATAACCTCTACACTACCATTATATTCTAATTATATGTATTTAAATGTTTTGTCTAACCTACTGCTTATATGAAAGGTTATTTGAAAACTTTTCAAGTGCTTCTTTGATGCTACTGAGTCTATTTTCAATAAAGCCTATTAAAATCCCCAAATCCAGCACCCCAAAAAAATGTAGACAGATATAGTCATTTCTTCGATAGGTGTTCTGTTAAAACTGACAATATTGATAAAGTTGAAATTGAAATTCGGTATATATGTGAACGTATACGAGACAGTGGAGGGCAGATACACTGGGCTGGTTAGAGTAATGATCTAAATGAGACAGAAAGTAACGCTGTACTGTTAATATATTTTGGTCAAGATAAAGGAAAGTACACTCATGTGGGAATAAAATTCTCTCGAGATTGGTATCAACCCAAACAAGAAAACGTAATGGGCAAAAGATTATCTATAAATATTAGAAGAGCATAAACGATTATGTGAAACTCGAGCTAACAAGATAGACGCCATGCCTGAAAGGGGTTCTATCGTAACATTAACAGAATATTTATATCAACGAAACGTTCCATTTGTAATTTACTGCAATTTTGAATATGTACTGGGTAAACATACAAAGAAAGTATGTAAAAAAAACAGCAAAAAATTGTCCATCTGGCTTCTGTTTATAGCTAAATTCAGTTCAACCAATTGTTTGCAAAGGTCCTTATTCATCAGGTTTTTTACCATATCTTAGGAAAAATCTCAAAACTAGTGTATCTTGAATTAAAGCCAAAGATTACAAACCTATCGTATACAGGAAAGAAGATCAGAAACCTTTTAACTCAACCAACGTGTGTCATATCTGTGGAAAATAAATGGTCGCCAAAGGAACATCGTGCCGAAGGCAAAGTGTACCGTATGTACTATCATGAAGCTTAAAATTTGCGACGGCATTACCCACACACACAAAGTGCGTGACCACGATCACTTCACAAGCATATATAAAGAGGTCCTGCTCATAACGAATGTAATTTAAATTTCAAATATTCCAAATTCGTACGTTTTTCAGTCAAAACTTGCCCGGTTTGGATACTCATTTATTGATCAAGGAGTTGGTTAGACAGGATCCAGATCAAGAGGTAACAGTCCTACCTAACAACGATGAAAAAAATACATTTCATTTAGCAAGAATTTCATAGTCAATAGGTTCTTCAAAATGGAGATGAAATATATATTAAAAGAAAGATCAGTTTTGTGTTTAGCCTTAGATTTGGTGCAGTCATTGGAACAGTTGGCAACTTAAAATATATTAGCAATGAAAAGTTCACGGAACTGCAGCCTAAATATCTGAGGAAGTACATTGACCCATATGAAGACATACATAGCTTTGGAAGGATTAAAGAAACATCTATTCAACCCCAATAGAAAAGTTATAAAGGAACATCTATTCAACCCCGCTAGAAAAGTTATGTTCATCATTATTCAACTCTAAGATATCAATTGAAGACTGTCACTATGTTCAGGATGTCATGAAACATTTCACCCTAAAAACATTTGGTGATCTTCATGACAACTGTGTAATAAAGGACACTCTAATGTTTTGCTATGCATTTTAAGAGTTCAGGAATGTTTGTTGGAAACTACAAACTTGACCCTGCCCACTATTGCAGTGTTCCCAGTTCAGCTCATAATTCAGATTTGAAGCTAACTGGTGTTTAACTCGAACTGTTTACAGACCATGCCATGTTCTTGATGATCGAGACTACAATACGAGAAGAAAATATGTACGATGCCATTTTAGATACACCAAAACCAATCATGAATATTACTCGGATGATGGAAAAAATACACAATAATGTTGTGTATGATAAATCCAAACAGAAGTCCTTCATCATGCACCTAAATACTAACAACCTCCATGGTATGTCACGTGTCAGGACATGCTAGTTAAGAATTGTCTGTGAGCAACTACTGAATAAAATTAAATGGATGGAAGATCATCTTCTTGAAATAACTGATAAGGATGAAACTGTGCACATTGTAGAGCTTGCCAACTGCAATGACTATCCTCTTGCACCTGAAAAGGCGGTAACACCTCTCGAAGAAAGATCAGAACTTCAAAAGCAGCTAACTGAAGATGGAAAAGGAACGAAACCAACTGTACCAAAGTTAATGTGTACATTGTACAAAACAAATGTACTTGCAATTAGAACTAAAAGATTTTGAACAACAACCGTGGCTAAAATACTGCATTGAGCTAATTACTAGTTAAAACAACATCAAATTTATGACATCAGTGATAACTCGAAAGACAAAGTTACCATTTGTGTACAAAAAATACCAGGCGTTTTCAAAGATGAACCAGACAGCACACCGATAAGAGTTTTTGTGGTTTAAGGTAAAAACTCAATTCCTTTAGGACTGATCACGAAAAAAGTAAGTGTGCAAAGGACTAAAGAAATATTTTAAAAAAAAATAACCTTAATTTATTTTATCTACAAGGATTGTTTATTCAACCACGAAACAAATTACCAGGAAATAAACTTTCTCAGATTATGCAGCCACGAAAGGTTTAACGTCCAAATAAAAACGGTGGCTTTGTCACCTCATAATGACAAGCGTCATTTAGATGACATCATAAATATATTACCATACGGTCTTTTAAAGTAATGATGACAGCATAAATACATTACCATGCGGCCGTTTAAAGTAATGATGACACCATAAATACATTACCATACGGCCGTTTAAAGTAATGACGAATGCATAAATACATTACCATACGGCTGTTTAAAGTAATGATGACAGCATAAATATATTACCATACTGCCATTTAAAGTAATGCATTTTGGCAGTAATTCAATTTCAAAGCAATAAATAAAACTGTCACAAGATAAAAACATATCTGTTGTCAAGGAGTCATGTTGTAATGGTATAACTTCAATCAAAAACATAGAAAAAATTACTAAACAATACAAACTTACTAATTGTTAACGTCATCTCGGAACTAATGAAGGACAGGAACACACAGACAGCATACAAAAATGCTGATGTTACAAGTAGCATTAATTACAAAATCATGACATAGTTTGAAATATCATTCCCTTTTAGATGCCCAAATAAATAAAATTTTTATGCCGACCAGGTGAAACCACTCACAGAAGTGAAAAACAAGCAACAAAAAAGAAAGGAATTAAAAACAAGTTGAAACGACCAAATAAGAAAAATATGTATGCATGTAAGATTCTAGTGTGTTTTCATTAAGCTGAATGGGCAATAATTTTCTTCACATATGTACTTTGGCCACAGTTTACGATGTTGCTGTCAGCATACAAACGGAGACATTTTTTTTGTTTTTGTTAAAAAAAAATTGTTTTGTTTTTCTTTTTCATGGATTATATCCGCTTTTGAATTACTGCAAAATGTAAGTTGTATCAATAAAGGGCAACATATTACAGCCTATTTATGTCAAAGGACCTATCTATTTTACAGAGACAGATGAACTAGAAATATAAATAAATATTTGAAAGGTGTAACGGCGAAAATTTATCCAAAATGGCTAAAAATAATCAGTTTGGCGAAAGTGATTGCCACAAAACTATGAAGGTCAGGGGTAACACTGCATGTATACATACATACACGAAAAAGCTGATAAACAGTAAAATTTTCATGTAAAATTGCGGTCCTAATATACCGCCTTGAAATTGCACGACCATCGCTTGACAATCTGACATTTTAAATTGAAAACGTTGGGATCTGAAGGAATCCAAAACTTTTTCTAAACTACCCCTAACAATTAATTAATGTTTGGAAATATTTACGAGATTATATATATATATAACTTGATACATCTATCTTAGATTCTCTTACATGCACATAGTAGGATTGTCCGTTAGATTTGCTAATGTTGATAAACATGTGCCAAATGTGCACGATAATCTTTTCTTTTCTTGTAATTTAATTAGGATATAATTACGAATCCAATAATCAAAACAAATATATCCAATCATAAAACTGTATTTATGAAAATTATATTCAGTGGACGAAACTCTCGAGTACCACGTCGGAATTCAAGATTATACAGGCTTTTTAAGTTCCGTGTCAGTAATTGATATTATTTGCAGAATCGAACTAAAGCATACCGAATTATGTTGAAGATGAGCAGGATGGTTAATATCTCCACTATGCAGTTTATGAGCTATAAAAGGGAAGAACTTAACCTTCTCAAATTGAAATTCAAATTGTGATAAACAGAGCAAAGGAACTGAGTATCAATAAATATTTTAAAAGTATATGCCCTCTCCAAAATTGACAAATTCCTTCTCTGCTTGTTTTCAAATAAAATAATGTTGTTCTAACTGACCTTGAAATTTGCTGGATTGATCTTTACATTAGCCAAACCTACACCTTAGTTTTAATTCCAAAACTTTTAGCGACAGTTTCCCGAACACGTAGTTTATCCAATCATATGACCAGTCGTAATTAGATGTGGCCTTTAATCTCCATTATTTCTTACTTCACACACTAACCGTCTTCGCTGCAGAAGTCGCAAAAAAGGCGACAAAATGATACCGACCTTGACTGTCTTACTGCTTTTAACAATCACTTCTGTATTTTGTGAGTAAGATGTTATCGTCCTACAAATAAATGCATCTACTAGCTTATTGACCTTCATTATCGAGAGATTTTTACCCCAGAAGTGAGAGTTTGCCTTTTATTTTATGCTAGTCCGCGAATTAATGGATTTCCAAGAGAAATAATTATCAATTTTATTTATTTCACTCAAGAACTTTTTTTTTTCAATAGACATCGATAAAATTATGACTAAAGAATTACACTCGTTGTGTCTCGTCAATCTCTTGGTACGTTGTATCATGTAGACCTGTCACGTAAGGGAACCACGTTCGAATTTTTTTTTTTTTTTTTTGCAGTTTTTATTTTTCCAAGCATGTGCTTTACTACCTTGAATTAGGAAAGAAAATTATGTTATTACTCGTATTTTCTGTGCGAATATACATAAAACACGACAGAACATAAACGGTAATCAGCTATTACCGTAAGAAATCTGCTACTTCAATCTGTTATACATTTTAGCTATCCAACACGTTTGAGCATAAAATAAAAAGAAAATTTACTCGTTCCGAGTGAATAACGGATATGTTTCATCTTGTGAGTGAAAAATTATGCTATTTTCGCTTGATAAAATGTATCTGTTATTCACTCGACTCAAACAAATATCCTCTATCTATTTTCACACTTTATCCAATCATTTCAATATGAGATAGTTTAGAAAATTTTAAAGTGGCTAGGAAGCTATTTTTTAAAATATGTTGACAAGAAATTAAAAATATAACGCTTATTCTCTTTTCCTTTTTGATGAAGTACCTAAAAATTTTAAAGGATTGCAGTTAAAGTTGTTTCATTCATTTAGATCATGCATTATTTGTTTCTTGTAGCGAAGCGTAGTGGTAACGATTGGTTGAACAATGTTTATTTCGGAGATAATTTACATGAATACAATTTTAAAGAAAGTTATTCAAAATGACTATAATAAATAACTATTATGTAAATGAAAAGAAAGCCTGTAATGTATAGCTTATTATTTTACATTATCGAGAATAAACAATGGAAAACGTGTCTCTAATTGAAGTTAAAAGATAAATCTGGTTCTTTAAGCAGATATTTAAAATTTGCGAGAATAGGTATAAACAATATTTTTTCCCCGTTTCTTCTTCACAAATACGAAGCTGTGGTTATTATAAAGTATATAAGAAAAGGGTGTGGGGTATACACTTTTTTCATTAATGGCGTGTTTATTTCTACGAAACAGGCAAAATCAACGTCATTGTTCGAGCGATGATGTTGTAGACCATCGTATTACATTTCTATTTAGATACAGAGATACTTTTGCATTTGATACTATCATCTACTGATTAGATCACCGCAAACACATCTGAGAGTCGCTAATCTAGCCACGTGCACCCTATCTCCCGTATCTGAAGCGTGCGGAGGGTGTTGAATTTGTCATGGATGCTTTCAAAATAAAAATGCGACCGTTTTTTTTTTTTTTCTTTTTGTTGTTGTTTTGTTGGCTTTAAAAAAAAATAAACCTTCAGTTTCTATTCGACTATATTGTATTTTTCCCGCGTGATTATGATATATGTTCTTACATATATATAATATTGTCAGTTACAGATAGTAACCTTTCCTTTAAGGTAGTTTTGGTATATCCCTGTGTGACACGAATTAAATTCCATACAGATAGTTACCCCTCCTTTAAGGTAGTTTGGATATACCGACACGACATAATTTCTGTTGAAAATACATGTTAGCAGACATACGGCAATACATGTAGTAACCCCTTAAAGTTCTGCCGGTATTTTTATAAGTATTGCATATAAAATAGCATTTCAAGGACTTTCATAACTTTCATGTATTAACATTATTGGCATTGTCAAATTTAGCGTAAGGTGTGTGTGTGTGTGTGTGTGTAAAACAGTTTATTTGATTATTGATTTCTTCTTGGATGGATAATTACTCCTGAAAAGGTTGGACGCCTATCCGCCATACAAATTTTAAAAGGATATGCTGTGAAGAACAGAACACAACTTTATTGCCAACTCAGGTCAAACAATAGTCATATGAGATTAATAATGAACGGTAGAAAGTGAAGGGTAGAAAGAAAGATATTCTGATCAATACTTTAGTTATAGATGACAAAAGAGGATATAAAGGTAATGGGCATAACTATACTGAATTTACATGGAAGTCAGAATGATTTAACATAAATTCTATGAATTTACTTCATCTAATCAGCACGTGAACATTTGCGTTATTTAGCAACTCAGTAAATTTGCATCCATAAATATTTTTGAGATTCTTCTTACTTTTATAACGGTCAGCTTGACAAGCGAGTTGACGGTGTTTTAAAATATTTTTTATAGCACAAACTAAAACTTATTTATTTTATTTTCAGGAGTCACTATAATCTGGAGCAATGCCTATAGGGACGCTCGCTCATAACGGACCCCCTGTTTAGAGTGAACACCTGATCATAACGGACTCATATAGATTTTGAATATTAATAGCAAACAGTATGTTTTCGCTATTTCAAAAAAATCTCACTCGGTTATAAATACTATAATTTCTAGCCTATATGAGGATTGAATACACTCCCTGTGTGCTGAGAAAAATAACTTATTATTATTATTAATAACTACAGAAAAGCAGCCTCCTCCCATGGCCTAAAGCCCCAGTTCCGTCACCCGTACTATCATAAAATATGCAGGTCAAATAAACTAAACAAAACTGTTACACGTTTTAGTTGATCACACAGAGAAACAACCACGTGGATTTAATAAAAGGCTATTCAAGATATTAACTGTCTTCATCAATTTATAAAGTGTAATTATTACTTAGAAAGCAGTATTTACTGTATTCTAATAAATCAAGGTGATCATAAGAAATAAGCGAATTAATCCTATCGAAGCGCAGTCCTGGCGTCCCGTCACCGTCCCTGTATCTTTAAGTATAAAAGTTCAAAGGTATTGGCTTTGCTCGCGCTCCTAAAAATGTCAAGGCCATTGATTCAGCTTGTATAAATAGCCCGATCGATGAGACCCACGGTATATAACCCTCATGATTAGCAAGACATTTTTCGAATAATATTAATAAGGTAATAAATTCTTGTATTTAAATAGCATACACTAGCAAAGAACAGCATTTAAGGTGAATACAGTACGACCCTAAAAGTCCGTTTGGTTTCCGAAAGGGCCTATGAAATAAATATTCTTGTCCTGCGTAAACAATTCAAGGTCATCGGTGCGTTAGTTGTATATAGACAGATCACTACACGCATAATACCGTATAATATTGCGGCATACACGCGCTGGCCTTTCTTTTTATACTCGATCTTTGTGTATGGCGGGCTTTTGTTGTTTTATCAGCTAATCTGAAGTTTATGAAACGTATATTAACAAATGGCATACACTAGCAAAGAACAGTGTTAAGGGAGGTATACTATGACCCTAAAAGTCCGGATGTTTTTACGAATATTAATCAATTGTGGAATCAAATAAAACTTGATGAGAAGCAATCTTTAAGTCTCATAAAATATCCTGAACATGAATATTGGATGATAAAGCGGTCTACTTACACACTGCACCATCGACCAAAAAATGTTTCCATGTAGGAGACTTTATGCTAGTTACGCAGATAACTTGTTGCAGGCGTATATTGTTGATTAACAATCATATCATAAATGTAATCATGGTTATATATTGACAGTGATATATGTCTTCTCAAAATAAAGGATTTATCACAATTGGAGTAATCTATAAAACAAAAATATATTTAAACGTGCGGGAATTTTTCCTAATCTAAATTAAAATTAGAATAATACTATAGATTATGCAACCTAGCATCTATCACACAATATATACAATGTCCAAAGATAGTTCTATCGTTAAATTTAAAACCTATCAAAATCAACTAAAGGCTTCTTTTGTTCATTATTTTGATTTTGAATGTATCATTGAGCAAATACGTACTGTAAATGAGGGTCCAAATACATCATGGACATTAATAACAGCAAAACACATATTTGTAGGATTTTGTCTTTATCTTAAATCAACTCACAAGGAATATGAACCAATAGTTTACAGAGAAGAAGGCTGTATAGTTAAATTTGTGAATATTTAGGGTCAATTGCAAAAACTGTTTAGCAAGAACTAAGAACAAGTAACGCTGCTGGAATGATATTCATTAAAAAAAAAATTAAAAAAAATAATTACAAAACATTATAATTCCACGTATGTACGCCATATCTGTGCAAAAGACTTTGCTGTTGACAAGGAAAACTACAGAGTTAGAGATCGTGATCACTTAACTGGACAAAATACTGCTCCAGCACATCTACAGTGTAATTCAAATTATAAATATCCAAAATATATTCCACCATTTGTTCATAATTGTCTGCATACGATTCTCATTTCATTAGCCTTAGTGAAAAACGCTCCTGATCAAGAAATATCAATGACACCAAATAATGATGAAAAATATATATCGTTTAGTAAGGATGATAGAGTTGAGAAAGAAGAAAAATACGAACTTTTATATAGTTGTCAATTTATGGGTCAATCACTAAAGCAACTTGTTCAAAATCTAAACGATGGTAAATTCACAGAAACAATAAAAAAAGATTTAGATTCACCAGGATCAAATAACTCAAAAAGAAAATGACTTTATGTGATTGCTAAAGCATTAGAAATTTCTCCTGGATCATCACCGCTACACCTGCCATTTAATGATAGGAAAAATGTTATAATGTCGTCAATATCAAAATCTAAGTTTAAAGACTCAGGTATTTCACCATTTACTAATGCAAGTATTTTAATTGAACAAAAAATAAAATATTGTTTCCTTCTAAGTAATATGTTTGTTTTTGTCTTTTTATTCTTTCATTCTATTATATTCTATTATGCGGGGCCCACCGGTTAAATGTTTCTTTAATAATTTTTGGTTTAAAAAAAAAAGTTGCATTATTTATCACTAATACAATATTAAATATTAAGACACATCGACTATAAATGTTTATTTTTTTTAATAATTAAATATAAACCTGATTTATATATTTGAAAAACATAATAATCTTCTATACTTATACTATATAACTTGTATTCAACAAAAAATGTATTGGAACATAGTCAAATGCATATGTGGTAGCTACTGTTTGTAGTGTTGTGAAACAAGAGAACATATCCAAGAAACCGTTTGCTTGTTTGTTGTTGTTCTTTTGTGGGTTTTTTTGGGTTTTACATCACCACTTTCATACCAATTTAGTATCTCTGCCTGTATCAAACAAAATAGCGTCTTTTGGTGCATAACGAAAATCAAAACGTAATATACTTCTAGGTAGCTCAACATGAACTTTAACGTTTCTTAATTTAAAAAATGCATTAATCTTTACTCCCATTTTTGTGTTTAAGTTAGTTACTGATGACTCTATTTCATCAATATGTTTTAATTTACTTCTTGATATGATGAAACTTTTACGATTTAATTATTATTATAATCAAAACCTATTAATTTCTTACCAGTCTCTTATCTCCATGTTTTAATATATTTCAAATTATTATCCTCCAAAGTCTTTCGTATTTTTCTGTCAAAACGTCTTTGTACAAACAGTCTTGTAGATGCATCCGTTAATTTTGTCGGTTCTAAATTTATATTGCAGTTGTTATTCATGTTTAGGTCACTAGCTATTCACATATCTAGTTCCATTATCTTATCATATTCCACTGAGTATTTAAACGTTAAATCACTCAAATCTCTTAGATAAATTAACCAAAGGGTAATTGATTTTTCTGTCATTATTTATTTTATTTTTTTTTAAGTATTGAGAATCGGGCAAATTAATTCGCATTAGCTGTTCTAAAGATACATGTTATTGGTTTACCTTTTCATCTTCATTTTTAATGGTAGTACATTTTTTTTCTGTCACCAATATTAAGGTATGTGTTTATAGAAGAGCGATAATCAGCCCCAACTCTTCTAACCGGAGAAACAAAATATTATTTTCTTCTAAATCATATTTTTGGGATTTGTATTCTGTAATATATTAATGGGTAGAGACAACGAGGCAACATTTTTACTTCAAGTTCTTTATTGGTATTTACTTCATAAAAATGAATTTTATTATTTGCCACAAATAGAATGCAATTGTTTATATCATCTGTAGGTTGGATGTTTACGTTTATAAAAATTGAATATAAACCGAACTTATTTATTTTGAGAATATAATAATAGACTTCGGGGGTCTCTACATTGTGTAAGTTGTAAAAAAAAGTCATATCCATAAGTAGTAGTTACTGTTTCTGGTGCTGTGACACCAGAGAATATATACCCAAAACTGGTTACATTTTTTTATATACCTTTTTCATATCTGGAATAAAAATATGGTTCTCTTCTTGTATTAACCAGAATAACACCTTCTGCTGTACAATGAAAATCAAAATGTAGTATGCGTCCAGGTTGTTTATTATCAAATTTATCTAACCTTGTATTGTGATCATTCAACCTTGTATTATCTTCAGTCAGCTTTTTGTTAATATTATTATTTGAATTAATACCATTAAATGAAATAGTCTTGAATCCCATATCTATGTTTATTTTAGTCAAGGATTTCTCTCTTTCTGATTGAGCTGTATCAATTTTTTTACTTAATGCTAAAGTATTTGTATCTACTGCATTATCAATTTCATCCATTTCTGTTATATTTTTCTATGTCATTAAAATCTCTTCTTAATCGTTTCATCTTTTTTTTTATCTAATTCGTCAATACCTCCACGTACTGCACCCATATTATCAAGAAGTTCTTATCTGTACATACTTTACTATTTGTTAAAACTTTCGCTATTGCAGTAGATTGTTCATTTTTTAGAGTCACTAATCCATTTTATTTTAAATATTTTAATTTATTAGTACAATCTGAAATAGATAAATCGTAAATTGTTTTCACAGATCTAATAGTACTTTCGCTCACATTAACCTTTTCCTTTAAGTCCTCAATCTTTCTATTGACTTCTTCAAAATCATTCTTTCTCTGTAATTGTGAAAGACTATTATTGACAGCTGTCACTCTGTTTTCCAACTTTTTCACACTGGCTTTAAAGTCCTCAACTAGCTTTTAATATCTGCACCAATATCTTTCTTTTATCGTCTAATTCTTTCTGCACCAGTTGAAGTCGTAATTGTAATGTATTGTAATTTTCTAGAGACTTCTTTATTTCCTCCACAACACTCATAGGCTGATATTTAAACATGTGCTCTTTGTTCAAATTGTTTCAAGTAATGATGTATGTTTTGTACAGGTCTTATGTTTGATTCCGCTCAAGCAGTTTGTAATGCTTGTAAAGCGGTTGATAGGGTAATCAATCTTTTGGTAAATAAATTTTGAATCTTTCTGTTTTGTTACGATCTATTTGTTTATGCTAATGTAGGAGTGGACGCACAAGCAGACTGACGAGAAGTCTGCGGTTCATACTGTAATGAACAGTCCAATGAGAGAGGAATCAAGCTCCTGGACTTTGCCACCTACAGTAACCTACTGCTAACGAACACCCTTGGCCCCCACAGTCCACACGGAAAACATCACAACCAAATTGACTACATCTTGGCGAGGAAGCGCTTCCGGTCTAGCGTTAACATTTCCAGAACACGTAGCTTCCCAGGAGCGGACATAGGAAGCGACCATGACTTGCTGATGATGACTATCAAACTTCGTCTGAGGAAGACAAATAAGCCAAGACAGGTTAGGACCAGGTTTGAACTTGAAAAACTTAAAGATCCAAACGTGGCACAAGCATTTGAAGCATCAATAGGCGGCAAATTTGCACCACTCACAATTCTGGGTGCTGAAGAAACAAACCTAGACTCCTTGATCACCACCTTCAACGCGGTAATAATAGGCACAGCCAATGAAATCCTTGGCAAGCATCGCAGGATAAAGAAGCCCTGGGTCACAGCAGATATCCTCGACCTCTGTGATGTGAGGAGAAAACTGAGAATGAAACGAGGAGACCTTGAAGGAGCAGAAAAATACAGGGAGATTAACAACAGGATTAAGAAGAGCTTAAGGAGAGCGAAGGAAAGCTGGTTAGAGGACCAATGTAAGGAAATCGAGAAAAATCTGAACCAGAATAACAGTAAAAAGGCATACCAGTTGGTAAAAGACCTGACAACGGATACACAGGGTAGATCTTCTACGATCCAGGAGAAGGCTGGTAAGAGTCTCACAGAAGATCAAGAGATTCTTAACAGATGGACGGAATACTGTTCAGAGCTTTACAACCAGGAGACTACTGGAGACCAAGCTGTACTAAACTTACCACTGACCACAACAGAGGTTGACCACCCGATCCTCAGGGAAGAAGTAGAGGCTGCAGTAAAGGCACTAAAGAAAGGGAAGTCAGCTGGGGGTAGACAATATACCAGCAGAACTTGTTAAAGCAGGAGGAACCGCCATGATAGATGTCCTCACAACAATCTGCAACAAAATCTGGCAAACACGAGAACGGCCCACCCCATGGACCCAGTCTCTGATCATCACCCTTCCTAAGAAAGGGAATCTGCAGCTGTGCCAGAACTACCTAACAATCAGTCTCATCAGTCACCCAAGCAAGGTTATACTTAAGATCATCCTCAACAGACTGAAACCTCAAGCAGAGCACATCATCGCTGAAGAACAGGCAGGTTTCAGAGCAGGACGTAGCACTATCGAACAGATCTTCAATCTTAGAATCCTCTGTGACAAGTATCTGCAGCATCAACATGGCCTCTATCATTTCTTCATTGACTTCAAGAAGGCTTTCGACAAGGTATGGCATGCAGCCTTGTGGGCCACCATGCGGAAATACAACATAAACACAAAACTAATCAGCACCATTGAAAACCTGTATGACAAGGCCACCAGTGCAGTTCTCGTAAATGGCAACATAGGAGAGTGGTTCAGAACCACAGTCGGAGTCAGACAGGGATGCCTTCTCTCACCAACTCTCTTCAACCTCTACCTGGAAATGATCATGTCCGATGATTGGTAAGATCATGAGGGCAGTGTCAGTGTTGGAGGCAGAACAATCACCAACCTGTGCTTCGCAGATGATATCGATGGCTTAGCAGGAGATGAACAAGAACTGGAAACCTTAGTGAACCGTCTCAACCAAGCATCACTAAGGTATGGGATGGAGATCAGCGCTGAAAAAACCAAGTTAATGACAAACAAACCGAGTGGTATCCAAAAGGAAATAAGAGTGAATGGACTAAAGCTGGACAAAGCGACAAGCTTCAAATACCTAGGTGCTATCGCCTCTGATGAAGGTTCAATACCTGAGATTCTTTCCAGGATTGCGCAGAAAACAACTGCACTGGCTAGGCTGAAGGATATTTGGAAGGACAGCAACATCACGATTGGGTCCAACATCAAGCTTATGCGCTCCCTCGTTATGTCCATATTCCTGTATGCATGTGAAACATGGAACCTGACTGCAGAACTAGAGAGAAGAATCCATGCCCTAGAGAAGAGATGTTATCGAATGATCCTGAAAATCTCATACTTAGACCACGTCTCAAATGAGGAGGTGCGCATCTGAATCCTTGGTGCAATTGGACCATATGAAGACCTGCTCACCACCGTAAATAATCGCAAACTAAGATGGTATGGTCACGTCTCGCGCTCATAGGGCCTGTCAATGACAATCTTACAAAGCACAGTGAGAGGAAAGAGAAAACGAGGCAGACAGAAGAAGAGATGGGAAGATAATATCAAAGAGTGGACAGGCATGTACTTTGCAAAGTCCCAAAGAGCAGTGGAGAACAGGGCAAAATGGAGAGAGATTATCGCAAAGTCATCAGTGGCGCCCCTGCGACCTGCCAGGTTACGGGAGAGATGAGATGAGATGAGATTTGTTTATGGAGTTCTGGGAGTTTCTTAGATTTGTTTCTGATACTCTGACCGCAGCTGTTAATTTATTATTAACTTCGTCTCTCCATGTTTTGCTATATCCCAGAATCTTAGGTATTTGGCCGTCAACACGTTTTTGTACAAAACCTTTATTAGCTGTATCAGATTTTTCTATCGGATCTGATAAATTTGTATTACGACTGTTGTTCAAGGTTAATTCATTGTTTAGTGACTGACTAAGTGCTTTATCTTTTTCATCTTTCTCTATGAATTTAAAATTACAATCACTGCAACCTCCTAAAGATATTTCTGTCATTCATTAATAAATTAAATTCCACTTTTGTCCATTCTTGTCATATTCATAACAAAATATTTTTATCTTGCATGTCACGTTTTTTTTTACAATTATGTATGTCTCTACCTTTCACATTCATAGTTATGAATACAAAAAACACGAGCAACTATTACTGGATAGCTAAAAAAAATTATATTGTTCACTTGTTCACAGGAAACGGGCAAATTAATTTTCCTTCGCCTAAGCTTAATACTCTGTTAGCTACTTTGCTTAAGATATTCTAATAATATATGTAACTGGCATCTGTCACTTTAAAGTCATCATTCATTATGTTGATATATAATGTGTTTATAGTACCTTTTTGTGATTGATAATTTTGGAATATCAATATAATATGATGTAAAATCACCGAGAAAGACATTTTTTAAAGTTTTTTCTTTAAGGACTCCGATGAAATAGAATAGCCGCCATTACAATATTTTTTTTGGTATTGTTTAGTTGATGAAGGAAGATATATATGTCTTAGGCTTTCAAAAATCCGCAAACTGTATCTGACTCGGTCGATGTGTTTATAGATTTCACGCCATTAAATCCTAGTACTTTAGAGTTGTAGTTTGTGATATAGACTGCATAATTATTACTCAGAGTTATTAAAACTTTTAGAGTTATGTTTCTGACATTCAGTATATATGCTTTCGTCATTGTCGTTATTAGCAGTCATTCTCAATTTTTTTTTTTTTTTTTTTTTTTTTTTTTTCATGTACAATTCAAGGTTATAGAAACCACCAGCACTAGTAAGGTCTTCATTTCATTCATATTGGTTATACAGTGGAATATATTGTGTTTTGTATCATTGGACTATTGTAATAACCAACTTCAAAATCTATTCTCTGTAATGAATGTATAATTTGCCATCTCAGTTATCAATTGGATTTGAAAAATAGATTTCTTTCTCTGATTGTCCCACAGTGAATAAAATTTACCGTATGGTCAATAGATTTTGTCGCTAGATAGTATTGCATTTAGGAAACAATAAAGAGGCCTATTAGCCTTTAGAAGCAGTCCCGCCCCTTCCATAGCATTTGTTGTACTCAATAAATATCATATTAAGTTCGTCGTGACTTATTTCATTATTGCTTATTGTTTTACTCGGCATTGCATCAATAGTATTCCACTTGGTTACAGCAGATGTTACAATCTTGTGTTGTTTTAAAATTGTATTGCCTACCAGCTTGTCTTTTAAAGTTTTTTTTTTCTATAAACCATACTAACGTTACACCCAACATTGTAAAAGCTAAAAGAATAATAAGTCCTAGGTTACTGTATCGGCAAATTCTAAACTTACAGCTACAGCACACATTCCACACTTGCCATATCAACTTCTAAAAAGTTTTAAAACTTATATGATGTTTTATAATTTTTTCTGACAACTCTATAATATTCTGTCTCTTTAACAAAATCATTTTTAATTTCATTGATTTTCATCAGCCTAAAATTTATTCCGTGTTCGTTCGGTAATTAATCAACTATTTCATTATTCAGTTATCTTGTTTGGTAGTATCTCTTTTGCTATTAGATAGTCAATCATAAACTGCCTCAAAGAAATTTGAATTACCAATTTTTGTACTTCTTCCATGTCCATGTTAATTGGGGAATCTTTTTGTTAAAATTTAAATATTCTCTTCAAAAACATACTGAACTTACTGTAAGAGTTGAGTTTAGTGACGTATGGTAATTGGTGTTAATTATGTTGTTAGTAACGCTTCTTATTTACTAATACCAATATAAGTTTTATTAAATTTAGTTATGCTTATTTAATTCTACTGCAGCATTTCTGGTAATGGATTCACTTTATTTGAGTCCTGAGAAGTAGGATTCACCACGTGCTTAATAACCTTTTCTTGCTCTCTTTTAGGTTTTGTGTGTGTGTGTGTGTGTGTGTGTGTGTGTGTGTGTGTGTGTGTGTGTGTGAATAGCACCCATTCCTATAGCAACAACTACACCTTCTATCAAGTAAAAAATGTTGTAGCCTATTTTAACACCATCTAAGTCATGCTTTCGTGACTCTTTGCCGTCAGTAGTCGTAATATATTTTATTTTTTTCTGCTGCTCTTGTTTTACATTTTAAAACTTGTTCCAGTTTGTTTTTGCAAGTTCAAATCTCCTAGTAATTTTGTTGTTATCATTTGCGAAGATATCTTTTCTGGTGATTTAGAAACCTTTACATTTTCTTCAGTTTTACTTTAAAGAACGTCTTCGCTTCGCTTTCTACCTTCCCTTTATTTTGCAACAAAATTAAAGTCTTTCGAAACATTTATTCACTTTACCTTCAAGTTATTTTCAAGTTGCCTTCCAGTTAATTTTAACTTGCTTATGTCTTAATAGTATTTATATTTAATGACTTTCTAACCTAAGAAGATGCTGGGGTTTTCTTTTTTCGCTCGCTAAACAGTCATACAAAGCAGTCCTGACGTCCCGTCGTGTCCGCTTTACTCGCTTTCCTTTTCAAAATAAATGTGCTTCAAATTTATCAAGCTAGCACTTAATACTACATCGTCCTAAGCCACGTGAATAATCCGCTATGCTCCTTTATCACACGTGGCTCTTGTTTAGAGATTTCCTTGTTTCACATAAATATGCATTAAAAAAAAAAACAATCCCTGCCAATTTTTTTTTCCATTGAATGAGCAAATCAAAGTTTCTCTTCCAAGCACGGTCACTTAATGATCGATAAAAAGGGCACTTTCATTGATGTGTAGAAAATTGGTACATTGTGTTGATGATGGTGTATTTTTGTCTATGAGTACTCATGAAAAATGTGGAAATCTCAGCATAGGTAGCCACAGGTGACAAAGGAACGCAGAGGAGTATCGCCTGTGGCTTGTGACGATGTTAATACTGAAATCGATAATCCAAACATAAAAATAAAAACTCAGAAAAGTATATAATTCCGATTGTTGTTCAGTAGTTTACATTCAACTCTTTCTGTAATTCGTTTAAGTTGTCAATTGGAAGACATTTACGCGTCAATGATGTTATTCCTGTTATTATTGAATCTGACAATGACTGATATTTTAGCTTATCTATCATTTACACAAATTTCATATTCTTTCTTGATTTGTTTTGAATTCATTTTATCCAACTCTTTTCGTTAAATGTTTCCCAGTTATTTCGTAGTATGTTCCATTTAATATACTCATTTTTAATTATTGTTTAAAACTTATATTATTTGATCTTCATATGCGAAACAGTCCTGTAAAGCGGTTATAGCGGAGCGCAGTCCTGACGTCCCGTCCTCTCCAGTACTGGAGTTAATATCTTGTCTAGGTTCAAAAAGCTAATTCTTTTTCAAGTCGATTTTGATTCATTTAAATAGTGTAAAATGGCGGGAAGTGGTTTTCTTCGTTGAAGAACCTGATCCTGAACCTGATGATCTTCCAGATGATGATCGTCCTCCTGATCCTACTCCTTGCCCTATTCCTGGTCATACGCCTGGTCCTACTATAACACTTCAGCAAAAAGTTATTCATCTATGCAAAGAAGATATGTTACATCATTTTAAATTAAGTAAAGAACTGTAGAGCTTAAACAAAACTTATTTTGGAATTATAGATAAAACATTGTATAGCGAAGAACTTCGTAAACCTGCTGCACAACTTTCAATGATTGGTAACCCCCCAAAATGTTATCAGTTAACTATATAGCTAGTAAAGGCTGAGATAGGTTTTGGGAATTAATCAGTTGGAAAAAAAAACCTCTAGCAATAAGAATTCCTACAATAAAAGATAATACAATCAGGTAACAGATAAGAAACAAAGTTTCTGAAACAAATTTTCAGAATCTTTAGACATTATAGAAAAAATGCATGCGAATTTAAGTAAGGGAAAACATCTTTTCAATAATCAGATTGAAACACTAAAAAATAAGCTAGAAAGAACAATGAACAGAGAAGAAAATGATCATATATTTTCTACTTAACCAAAAAAAAAAAAAAAAAAAAAAGAAAAAAAAAAATAGAATTAGGAGGCTATGTGAATGCTGCTGATGTTGTCAATTCAAAATTATTATCATTGAAAACAGATCTTGACTTGCTTGACAACGATATAAAGAAAATAAAAGAAAAAGATATTGCTAAAGAACAAAATCCGGCTTTTAAAAAGCTAGATTAAATGAGTTATTACAAAGTTATGAAAGTGCATGAGCACATATATTTGACATTTTAACAGATATAGAAAGTAACTTCAGAGAAAATATGAATAAAACTGAGTTAAGCATTAAAGAAAAATTACCATTAGATGAAAGGTTAAAACGACTGTTCAAAGATAAAGGTGTAACAATTGCTATTGTTTCTACAGCTGTTGGTATTATAGCAACAACTCCTGGCTTAACCGTAGCAAATTTAGTGGTGGCTGCACGTTCGTTAATAAATTCAAGAAAGGTATGAAACATATTGCCGAGTATTTGTTTAACTTAGCTAAAAATGCAACAGCACCGTTGCCTGGTATCATTAGTAATGTAATAAGCTGGCTTTTAACATCAGCAGGACAAATTATTTCTTTACTAGCTGATAATGCCATTTTGGTAATTCTTGCATTAAAAAGATTGTTCTTGACAACTGTACTAAAAGGTTTATTTGCAGTAACAAAATGGATTATAGATTAATCACCACCAACTGCATAGTTTAGCCTAACTTTTTAACCCGACAGATATTGTTGAAATCTTTCTGGAACGTTTTCATCTGTGTCAAAACCTTGTTCACCTATGCATGAATATTGAAGCATTTATTTACGGTGTTTTCAACAGTATATTAAGACTCAGTAATATTGTTCTTGGACGCCTAATAAAAAATATCACATATGCTTTAATACTCAGATTTAAGAGCACTATTCCTTCTTTTGTAGGTCCACTGCTAATTCGTAGAACGGAGTGTATCCAACATATATCTTCTTGTATTAATTGAGTGTTATAAAACTCATTATCGGGCTGCACAAATCATCCTCTATCTTACGATAGGTAATAATTCTTTTACACATTTATCTATTTCAGCTTTTTTTCATACAAACATGTTTGTAATAGGCTGTTAGATTTATACTAGATATAGTAGAAACAGCGGCTAATTTCTTCTCTCTGAGATATATCCAATCATAATAATGTGGGATCTTAAAACAATTACAGATTTATTGAAATTTCTATTGATCTATATTCTTGTTTGTTGGATTATATGCTTTATTATATAGTAATTGTATTTAGCATTCAGGCAGGAGTTTTCTTGTCTGAAAGTACATGTGAAACTTTTATATTGATATTATTAACCCATCTCCAAAATATAAATTCCTATAACTTATTCCACGTCCTGTTGTTACACACCATACGGCCTATTTTCATTGATTTTGCCAAACATTTCATATCACATTGTTTTTATATCTTTTCCATGAATCATCATCATCATAGCATTTAAAAGAGTACTTTTTAAAATATATAATAGCCTGTATGTAAGATAGGCTTTTTGTTTATAATATATCTTTATCTCGTTAAATATATCTGCTATTCCTTTATCAGCTGATGCACTAAAATTGGTTGCATGACAAGGGTAAGGTTGCTACTTTTTGCGTTTTTTGTATATTTTTAAAAATCCGGATTCCATGATTTATTTATATAAAACTTTTCCAAGTTAATTATATAGTTACTCACCCATGATGGGATAGGCGTTAACTTTTTAATAATATATTATTTGGTTGGGGTTGGGTGGGGTGGCCCTGTTGTTATAAAAACTAATTTAAAGGCCAGTGCCTCTGTACCTAGACCAGTGGTACATATTTTTGAAGACCAGTGGCCCAGGATCTAGGTCAGAGGTTAAGTGTCTAAGGAGCCGTCACATTTAAAAGATTGGTACCACAGGTTTTTAAGGCCAGCGGCCCTCGGTGCCCCGGGGTTTTAAGGACGGTGGCCTAGGGTAAGGTTACAGGTTAGGGCGCTAAAATGACAAAGGCCAAAATAGGAAGGAGAAGTGGACATACAAAGGGGCTTAGTGATAGTTTTTGTTTTTATGGAGTAGTAAGGAAAAAGTGACATCACACGAAGGTTTTATGCACTACTAATTAAAATCACAACCGTTGATAATTTAATCATTTTCATATTCACGTATAATATAAATAATATTATTGTAAAAATCTGGATTATCATGTTTTTGCCCATAAATATTAATTAGCGAAAATTACCATTTTGTTACAATCTATTACACAAATAAAATACAAATTCCTTTTAAATTGGACCTATAACAACTTATTTTAATCTTTAATTGATTTTATTATACATAATACAATACTTCGACATATATTAAAAAATACAAAGTGCTTGAGCGTACACTCTTTGATTCAGACTAAATACGAGCTAATTTTTTAATATTTTGCCAAACGTCCCAACTATTTTTGACTCCCCGTTGAAAATTTTGTAGATAGTATTCACCCCAGATTGTAAAAACTACAGATGATGATGATGATGATGATGATGATAAAAATAACAGCAATACAAATACCACTACCAAAACTGATGCTACTACTACTACGAAACGGGGATAGGAGGTCTGGGTGCTTGGCAACATATGCTGTGGATAAGTGTATTTAAAATGTGTTTTGATATATGTGTATGAATGGCAAGAAGAACTGCCCAATTTTTCGAATATGTAAATGGTGTTTAGTCCTTTCAAAAGAAACAAGTCCGAAAAAAAAAAAAATTATGCAGTACAGAAAATCAAATCCGGAATGAAGTTAATTTCAACTGAATTAACTTAAGCTCCGCGTTTAGTGTCTAGTACACTCACCAAGTTTCTTTCTTTTACTATACCGTGTAGACGCGAGTAAATTTATATTGGGCGTTACTTCCCCTTAGTTTATGTGGCACTGATGTGACGGTTTTAAGGTCTAATTTTATGATGTCAACTGTAGAAAAAGTAAAAATACTTGTAGTGGGAGATTCGGGTACGTATTTTAAATAAAAACATGCAGCTGGTGGAGTTACAATCACAGCCAAGTAGATAATCTGTTAATGTGCGCCCTATGTAGGGATACAATTTCGGGGTCTCATAATTTCGATTGAAAATGGCTAATCTTATTTTTTGTAAGTACGTTTCTTGAAAGAGATAGTTTCGCCAAAAATAAGGGAGAAAAATGCTGGTATGTAAATTACTAAGCTTTAATGCGCATTTTTGGCATGTCATTTAAAGAAAAAAAATGTTTAGCCCTCTGTCGCTTGATGATATTCAGTGGAAAAAGATGATTTTTGGGTAGCAACAGCGGATGATTTTTTCAGAATTATAGAATGTACAAAAATGGGATGTTTTCTGCATAATTTGAGTGTGCAGATTTCAAAAATGAACCCATCTTTATAATATCTTTTCAAATAAATTTACAGAAAGCATTCAAACACATGTACCGTCCACCATTTTTAATATAGGTCTTTAGCACTTTTTGCAAATTCTTGACCTCATGTTATTTCTAGCTGAAATTTGCATATTTCTTACATATGTTTATATATAAATATTTTGGGAACATTCAGCTTTAAGAATAAATTGACTTTTTCTATGTTCCAGGTAATTCAGAAGCCCCCCTGTGCATTTTTATCAAGCACCCTGCTAACATTTTTTGCATGAAATACTATATTTTTGAGTCATACACAAGTTGAAATTATATGTTGCTCTTAAAATGGAATGTTTTCTGCATAATTTGAGTGTGCAGAATTAAAAAATGAACCCATCTTTATGATATCTTTTCAAATAAATTCACAGGAAGCATTCAAACACATGAGCCATCCACTATTGGTAATATTGGTCTTTGGTCACTTTTTGAAATTTTCTTGACATCATGTTATTTCATGCTGAAAGTTGCATATTTCTTACATATGGTTATATATAAATATTTTGTGAACATTCAGCTTCAAGAATAAATTCACTTTTTCTATGTTCCAGGTACTTCTGAAGCCTTTTAGAATTTTTATCATGCACCCCCATAACATTTTTGCATGAAATACCATAATCATTAGTCATACACAAGTTTAAATTGTATGTTACTCTTAAAAGCAATAGTGCAAATGCATTACGGTGTTCTTGTACATATATACATTGATCTGAAATCACAATTTAGTAAATAATAATTGCCATTTTAGAATTTAGTTATGATAAGATATTTTTGGTCAGTTTTCATATCTATAAAATAAAATCAATGACAAAAAGCAAACAAACATAAAAATAACTTACTTTGAATACTAAAACAATTCTACTTCTGGCACTGAGTTGGTTCTCAAGAAATAGTTATGATTATGTTTTTGTTTAAATAGAGAAATGATACATATCAATTTTCTGTTCTTTATGATGACAATATTCATACTGATATTCATAAAAAATGGCATGAAATGATTTTTGTTTCCATTCTTCAAAATTCTGAAAAATATTTTAACTTTTACCTTCACCCCTGCTAAACATGAACATTTTAATTTGAATACCAGTGTCTCTAGATAAGAATCGTACCTAGAGCAGATGACCTGACATTGATAATATCTCAGTGATCACAATTATTATCAATATCATTATCAGTATCACCCATAGAGTCTCTAACCTCGAAAATACATTACACAACAAAAGTTACCACAATTTTGTAATAAATTTGGTATAATGAATGACAATACGTTTGTATAATCTGATTCCTTGGTATAAACGTCTGCCCTTTCATAAAATCAAGTTTTCATGTGTTTTTTTACCCAATTTATGCCGTATTGTTGTCATTGTTTACATTTTGTATGTACCCATGTGCTGGGAAGAGTTACCATTCTTGCTGGCATGGGTGATCTTTAAAAAAGACGTAATTCATGGGTTTAACGCAAATATTCGCACACATTTTACCATTATTCTCATAAAAATAACTCCAAAGTATTTAAAAAGCCGGTTTAGGTGAGCTTATATATTCGTTTATTTAGTTTTTCTGCATTTGAAAAATTCGGTTTTCGTTTATTTTCGCCTAATATATGGTTGAAAGGCCCAATGTCATATATGCTAAATATAGACATTTGACCATTCAACCATGAATACATTCGGATATAATAATATCTGCTTTTTACATATGAAAGCGGAGAAAGTGCCAGGTGTAATGAGGTTGATATTTTGAGAAAATGTTAATCTTGATCACCAGTGCCCTTTAGCAGCTGCGCCTGTTGCTATTTGGGAATGTCTTCGAATTCATTATTCTGCAGTGGGACTTTAGGCAATAAAATGGGACTTTTGGCAATAAAATGGGCCTTAAGAGATATTTGGAAATAAATTTCACCTTAGAAATTACTGCTGCCTTAGAGAGAGAATAATCTAAGGTAGCAAAGAAAAGTAAATGAAATAAACACACACGTAGAAAGTGGGAATAAAGCAACCAATAAAAGATTGGTAAAAAAATATATAAAAACAATAGCAACAAAGAAAAACCCCAATATTATGGTACATCCTCATTATATCAGAGCAAGCACTGTATCAAGTGAGGCTAAATATATATTGATGATGCTTATGTGGTAATGATATTGTTTCAAAACAGTTTCTCAGTATTTAGAGCAAATCAAGTTGATCATCAGGGGAAAAAAACAACTTACAACCACACCACCACCACTACCACCACAAAAACAAAAAGCTGAGAAAAAAATGACGACAGACAGTTCTGTAACTAAGATTCAGTGCCAATCATCATTTTATAAGTGCTGTGTTATATGTACTTACAGGTGAGTTGATGGAGCTGTAAAGTTTGTTTTAAGAAATACTGATGTTTTGTCTGTAATTTTATTTGAGTATCCCACCACATCAGAAACATCATATGCCATTTGCGGTTTGATAATCCATGTGTTAGATAAAATCAATCCAGAATGTTTTCAAAAACAAGCATTATCATCAGTAGACTCCATCATCACAGGCCAATCACATGACTGTGTCAGTGCAAAGACTGAATCAGCATCAAAGGTTGTACATCAACAGTCTGTACAAGCCAAGTACAAATGATAATGGGTGAGCGAGTAGGTAATTATCATGGATTATCTTCATTTCATATCCAAAAAGATGTAAGAAATGGTGTCATTGGAGTGATAGGCTTGGAATTAGGTGACAGAATTTTTATTTAACAGAACAATTTTTAAAGGTTAACAAGAAATATAAAATAAAATCAGCACTAGTGCATAGCATATCAGCAGGTTAGAAAGCACGGTATAAAATAATGATGGTAAATGGTCCTAAGGAGAACACTGAAATCACGTTTCATTTTGTTTTGTCTTTACATAGTATAGCTTCCAAGCACACATTGCTTGTGTTTTTATTGTGTAAAACAATTATCATGACAATGTTTTATTTTCTCTACTCGGTAATTCACAAAACAATTGTATTACATGACTTCTTTATTAGGTTTGTTCTGATTGGTCGAATCATTAGAATGTTCTTTACTAAACATTTTATCACTCTCACATGTACATGTGAGGGTGCTGTAAGATTCCAAAGGATTTGACAGTTTAGTGCAAATCTCTTACATCACTCTGTCTATGACATCATAGGTGGGGTGATGTCAGAGACTCATACCACTGATGTTGAACACAAGTACTCTGTCAATTGGATGCAGTTGTGCTGAGTACGCATCACACATCACTCATGAGTGATAGTATTTTGTGTGTGTGTCTATTCTTCTGCCTGTCTATTCATTTGCCTCTCCTTAATCTGATATGTATGTCATGGCACTGAAAAGTATAGAGGGAAAAAGAAATAAAATTCTGAACATTTACTGTTTATCATTGTTTTTATTTTTATTTTATGTTTTCCATTTTGATTTTCATCATTTAAATTCATAGTAGCATCTTATATAATGAAGCAAAACTTACTTTTTTGATGAAATTCTTTGATGCAGTTTTATTTGTATAAACTTAAGACTTTATCAAGTGGTTTTTAATAATATTGCAATAGGAAGAAATGTAGCAAATATGTAAAAAGTCATATAAAAGTAATGTAATAAAACAGTTACTGATATTTAGTGGATACAAGGATTTATCAAGCCCAGAAATAAGTGATATTCACCTCAGAATATCAATTTTCTGTGCTTGATAAATCCTTGAATCAGCCCCATCAAAAGTCAGTAATTGTATAATGTCATTAATATGCAGATATGAAGATAAATTTAAACATAATGGCACTAAAATATTGTGATATTAACTCATTTAAGGCCATTAGGTTATTTGCATTTTCACTTATGATCAGGGTGGAAGACCCATGCTTTTTGCCTGCTTTTCCCCATTTACCCCAAATCCTGATGTTATCCAAAGATTTGTGATGTTTCGTCTGTCCATGGGAAGTTTAGTCATGTCTGCTTTAGATCTAACAAGAGGAAGTCTAAAATCCAGACAAAAACTCTGGTCGTGGGACAGACAGTTTTTTGACTAAAGAAAATTTTGTCTCAAAATTGCATTTGTTTTTCAGGTGTATGTTTTTAAGTATGTAGAATTCTACATTACTTGGCATCAATGTAAAGCTACATCCTTGTTCATTTCTTTAATACCACCCACTTGGGTCTGTCATGAAATGTGATGACATCACAAGCCCTGGAAGAAGGGTACTACCTCATGATGCCAAAGTACAGCTTTCAGACTTAATGAGTTAAAATCTACAGGTTAGAGACAATTTGGTTTTTTGCTTTTTCTAATCATATTTCTAATCCAGTTTTGATCAAACTTGGAATATAGCATGGACTTTCCTCAGCACGATTGCAGGATTCATGCTAGTTTCTTCAGATTTGTGTTGAATATTCAACAGAATGCATGAGATTTTCTGCATCATATTTGCAAGACTTATCTTTGGTTCTTTTTTAAATCCACCTGTATTTAGAAAATTCTGACCTTTTTCACATATATGGGGAAATTTTCCACCTAAATTTTCATGTTTTGAATACTTTATTACCACTATAGAAGTCATATTTCTGATTTAATTTTTATTGAACTTGGATTATAAGCTGATATCATCAAGATCTCACATTAGTTCAATAATGAGTGAGATTTTTCATCTGATTGGCTGAACTTGTTACCACTCTGGAGTTTGTTCTGATTCATTTGATCAAACTAGGTAAATATATTTAAATCATCAAGATATCAAATGAGTACAATTATGAGCAAGATCCATGCATGTTATGAAGCTGATCTTGCATCTGGTTGGCTGCTATCAGATTATAATCAAAATGTTGGATGTAGTATATTATGAGCAAGACCTATGCATATTTATGATATGGTTTTGCATATGATTTGCTGAGTTTTATTTTACCATTCTAGAGACTTATTTTTAATTGGATTTTATCAAACTTGGTAAATAGGTTCATATTATCAAGATCTCAGTTGAGTATGATAATGAATGAGACTCACATATATTAATGATGTGATCTTGCATCTGACTGGCTGAGTTTTCCAAGACTCTGGCAACTATATTTCTGATTAGCTTTTGATCAAACTTGTTAGATAGTCTCATATCATCAAGATGTTGGATGAATTTGATCATAAGCAAGGTCTTAGCAGATTTATGAGATAGCCTTGTATCTGATGAGCTAAGCTTGTTACCACTCTGGAGACCAGGTTTATAATGATTTTGTTCCAGCTTTGTAAATAAGCTTATATCATCATGGTCTTTAACAGGTTCTGTAATAAGTGAGACCTCGACATACAAATGACATGAGTTCTCATCTGATTGGCTGAGCTTGTTGCCTCTGTTGATCTAGAGAATATATTTCTCATCTAGTTTTGATCAGACTTTGCAAATAGGTACAGTAGAACCTGTCTTGAAAGACCAGACCTTCTGCCAAAAAATCATGGTCTCTTAAGACAGGTCATAGCACAATATAATCAATAAATATGTACATTGAGAATATGGTTGTGCAAGACAGGTGTCTTTCAAGACAGGTTTTACTGTATATATCATCAAGATCTTGGATGAATTTGATATTGGTCCAGAGATTATATGAATATTATTTATGTCTATATCTTTGGAAAGATGGAAAGAATATTTATCAGATTATTGTTAAATAAGTAACATCAACAAGATTGAAAGTTTGGGAAATATTTTAAATGACTTGTGTTCTAACAGTACTACATTAAGTCTGATTACTGAAATGGTCTACTGTTAAGTGATGTAATCCAGGTGAGTGATATCAGACCCACATGGGCCTCTCGTATTTATAGACCTTTCTAGTGGGAAGTTCTTCCATATTTACCTACCCCTGACCACAATGTATCAGTACATGCTGACCACAATGTGTCAGTACATGCATCTGCCATTAAGGTACTAATTATATATGTGCCTGACTCAAGAAAGACTGAATAAAAACAAGGCTAAAACACAAATGCTTACATATTCCTTTATTACTATGAATATACTATTTTCTGCAGAAAGCTTTGTATATGTACTCTCAGACATGAGAGTAAACAGTTACATCAAAACAGAAGTAAACAAACAATGACACCTGAATCATGACACTTACCATATATGCTCGCTTATAAGTTGATTCCAACTGCAAACAACATAAACCCGTGATCAGCCATTGAATAAGGCACTGACAAATTAGAGTGTGTGTTTGTTCTACTTACTAGACCCAGATCTGCTGGCACATTATGTAATGGCAGATCTGTGTCTGTGCAGTTTGCAGTTGGACTCAACTTATAAATGAGTATATAATTTTAATGAAACTAAAGAGGAATTCTAAAATTTGACATTTTCTGTTTAAAAATTTGACAGAAATGTCAAAGTCATCGGAAAATCACCCATTTGAAACACTTGATGGTTTCATTTTTTACCTCCATGATATATCATCACAAACTAGAAAACAAATATGTTTATGGGGATTATGATTACTTTCCTCCTTTCTTGAAAATTGAAAAAGAAATACACTTATTAGAAGACTATTTTCAAAAACATTTTTTGACATATCTGCTTATTTTTTAAAAATCATGTCATACAAGTCAAGTAATTTTTCTGAAGAAATGGCATTTTTCTTTCAAGCTACTTATGATAAGTAAATCTCAATCTTTATGATTATTAACTCAATATATGAATTTGATTTTTACAAATATGAGTGACAGGATCATGTAGATGCTGGATGCACAGGTGTTTTCATTAACCCAGAACAGGAATTTGATTTTTACAAATATGAGTAACAGAATCATGTAGATGCTGGGGTCAAAAGGGTTTTCATTATCTGTAGCTCTTTTTTTCTCTGCTTTTTAATTTCATTATAATTGTGTCATTTTCTAACTGTATCGTATACATTGAACATGTTCAAAAATATTGAAATTTAGTATCAAAGAGTATTTATTTATTTCATTTTGCTGTAAAATTATTCTTGCAATATTGCAGAGATATTGTGAAGAGATAAAAATTTTCATTGGCAAAATATTTTATGTTTTAAGTTTTCAGTTCATCTAAACAGAATTTTAATTATTGATCAATAAATTAATGTAAATTATTTATAATTATTAAGTTATTACTTAATTGATTCATTTGTGTGTTTATATATTCACTTACATACATACTTTGTGATATTTTCACAAAATCTTAAAATAGTTAGTGAATGAAACAATTTGTAAATGATGGTGAAGGTACAGAAATTATGATGTTGTCTAGTTGACGTGATTGATAAGGTGAAAATCTATAATGACAAATTTCTTTTGTAGACAATTTGATCATATTGGTTAAATGATTCAGAATTTACAACTGTGATATAAACGATGGAGGAAATGAAAAATTCTCAACGAATTAATATATTGGGTTAAAAAACTAATTAATCAGACAAAATTATAACAGAAAAGACCTGAATCATAATACATGTAGCAGTGAAACTTGAGAGTGACCAATTCACTAAATATTGTTTCACAGTGATGAGCTTATAACTTAAATACTTGTGTAAATAAATGACATTTACAGTAAAAGTGTATGGAAACAGTTTGTACACTGCCAAGTGCTGGACAATATCAGTACTGTAATAGTGGAATGCCATATGATACAAATATGGCTGCACCCTTTAAAACCATTTATGGAAAGGCTTATTGGAGCCTGATAATTCTGCCAAAAAAGTCATTAAAGGCACCAACATTTTTAAAAAATTTACTATGGTACAGTAATCACTTTTACAATAATGGGTTTTTTTACAGAATAATCAAGTAAAATATGCAAAAACTCATCTAGTGCTATTGTATCTGAGGGAAAGGTTAATTATTATTTGCCTTCATAGTCCAATAACATTATTATCAGTTTTTTTATTTTGTTGCACCACCTAATCACATGGTTACATGAGAATTGGAGGTGTAATACTTTGTATCGTTTAAATGTTTATGTACATGTATCTATATAAATCAAATATCATCATCATCATCATCATCATCATCATCATCACCACCACCACCACCACCACCACCACCACCATCATCTACATCATCATCATCATCACTAGATCTAGAGAAGTGAACCTTGTGTAAGGTTAAACCCAAAACTTAATAATAATAATAATAATAATAATAATAATTGATGTCATCAGTGTTGTTGATTATAATTTGTATCCTTATGTAGGGGTTGGAAAGACATCATTGGTGCAGCTGATATGTCATAATGAACCTACATCAAATCCAGGCTGGACCATAGGCTGTTCCGTTGAAGTCAAGGTAAGTTTTGTAATTTATTAGTGGAAGCTGCCCCAGTATTGCAAAAATTTCTTGACTAATTGTTAACCTGTAGGTAACCAACAGGTTCTTTTTCTTTGGTACCTGAGCAGAACATACAGTTTATAAAATAGTATCTTGCTCATAGTTATATTCAACATTGTCAAAAGATACATAGGTAGAAATAAAAAATTAAGTGTCATGTCATTTAGACAATTAAGTATATGATATTTATAATATAATATTTATTATTTATGTCATGAAATATATGTGGACTTATTGAAGAGCTAAACATTTTAATTTCAAGTAATTTCTTTGATTTCAGTTACATGAATATAAGGCTGGCACACCAGCAGAGAAGACTTATTTCCTGGAAATGTGGGATATAGGGGGTTCCACAAGTCACACTAATAGTCGCTCCATTTTTTACAATCCTGTCCATGGTGAGAAAGAGGATATGGTATTCTATAGTGTCTGTATTTTCATCTTTTTATCGATGCTTTTGAAAGAAAATTTGGGAACTATTAGGGTTTCACTTATGCCATGCTTGCATGCATGTTTTAGTGCATGCTTGTATGTGTAATGTCATGTATAACCCTGTGTTAGTGCATGCTTGTATGTGTAATGTCATGTATAACCCTGTGTTAGTGCACGCTTGTATGTTTAATGTCATGTATAACCCACTGCACTGTTTAAAATAGTGATTTTAGCTGTGGGATATAACTGGGTATAGTGGTATTTAAATGTGCACAACATTATTATTGCACTCCACTCGCTGATACTTTCTTCAGGATGGGTGTAAGGAGGCAGCATTGTTGTTGGGGGGAGGTAATTGTACTGAAATCAGTCTATAAAGGACAATGGGGACCTACACAAATGTGTCCTTTATGGACAGGTGTCCTCTAAGTAGAGGTTAAAATGGTAATGAAAAGGAATACTTAATTGTTGCCATTTATAATATGATGTCCTGTATATGGATTCGTCCTAGAAGGCATGTTTAGCTGTATAACTTAGACAAGTATTGGGATTTGTCCTAGAAGGCATGTTTAGCTGTATAACTTAGACAAGTATTGGGTTATGAATTTCTGCATATTTCTTGGATTTTTCTGTTTGTATATTTTTGTGGTAACTTTAATTGCTTTTGGCGTTTTTTATCAAGAAGCATATTAAAAGAATAAACAATATGTGTATAAGTTTTTAATTTGTAGCCATTAAAACTAATTAAATTTTGATGAAGTTTTAAATAAAGTGTAAAATAGAAGAATCATTTATTACCTTACAGATGAAGATTAATTGCCATGATTATTTAAAAATTAACTACCCGGTACATATTCTGTTGGATTTTTGGAGGATCAAAAGAATGTGCTGCACATTTATTGTGGATTAATAAAACTTTCTTTCAAAAATTGCATATTCTCCGTTCATGTTATGCATGTATTGAACAAACTTTCAGATGCTACATGTTTTTTTTTATAAAGCATAGTTTGTCCATATTTATCCCTTTTTAAAAAACTGTCAGGGATATTATGATATCTTTCATCTGTGTCCATCTGTCTATCTGTCCTTCCATCCATCTTTCTAAACCACTGAGTAGAAATTTTCAAAACTTTTGTAGTTGTCAAAGGTGCCATCCATGGCTCTCACCCCTATAGGTACCATGTAGGGAATTCAAGGTCAGATTTACACAAATTTCAATTACAATGACATTTTCAAATTTTTTTCTGACAAAACTTTATGTAATCATAGGAGGAAGATGCATCTCATGTAATGGATTTTGTGTTATGACCCTTGGGTCACTCTCTAGGGGTGGAGGTGAGTACCTGAGATAGGTAGATTATGGAGGGTGAGTGGATTTTGGAATATTCAGTAGAAAGCATGGGGATTTGCAGTGGTGAGAAATTGCAGTTACATGAGTGTTCATTTTGTTTTTTTTTGCAGGTGTAATTTTAGTCCATGACCAAACAAATAGAAAGTCACATCAGAACTTAAGAAAATGGCTTGCAGAGGTCCTTAACAAAGACAACATGAAAATTTTAGGCAATGGGTAATGTATTTTGTTAACAAGATATTTTATGGACTTCCTCAGTAATTTGAGTACAATTACTTTGGTTACTTAAATTCATTAAATTAATTTATGCTTATAACTGATTTGGAGGAATCCACCTAAAGGTCTAGACTTATTGGCAGCAAAATGCCATATTTGATTCAGAGAGCAAGATGTTTCTGTACTTCACCAATTTACATTATCATCTGCTCTATAAAAATAGCTTTTTTAGTCATGCCTGCATTAGTGTGAGCAAGAAGGCTTTCAATAGTAGTTCTGTATATGCTCAAATATAAGTTGGATCCAACTGTAATCAACATATATCCCTAATTTTCTGTCACATTATGTGCTGGCAGATCAGAGTCTATGTTGTTTGTTCTACTGATTAGTCCACTCTGTGTTGACCCAGATTTACAGGCACATTATGTGAGTATATATGGTACATAGTACATACTCCTAGCAATAGTATGAAAGAAATATTGGAGAAAGAACACCTATCATTTAATTCTGTAGGTTAACATGTCCATATGTAAGTTTAATATGAGATAGGCAAAGCTTAGTGAGCACAGCTGACTGACATAACATTAGATGTATGCTGAATGACATCAGGTAATGTCATAGAGATTCCTTACCCTGTGAAACATGACTTGTAGGCTGTGCATAGGAAGCTATACTGTGTTGCAAGGAATATCGATTGATTTTTTTCTCTCGATTCATGTCCATTTTTGTCAATTCCACATTAGTGGGAAAGCGAGACATGGCAGCTAATTTTATGTCACTAGTGTCAGCGGTATCAACAATTTGTTAAGGGTTGGGTTCAAGATTTTCATTTGTATATGTTTTCTAAACCCCTTGATGGATTCTCATCATACTTGGCATGAATCATTATGAAGCTAAGACAAATTATTCTGTGACATGCTTTCTTGCCCCTTTGACCTTGTGGTCAGCATGAGTCAGAAAATTTACATTAAGGTTTTGGGTTACAGTTTTCATTTGCATATATTTCTTAAACCCCTTGATGGATTCTCATCATACTTGGCATGAATCATTATGAAGGTAAGACAATTTATTCTGTGACACACTTACTCATCCCGTTGACATTGTGGTCAAGGTGACAGTCAGAGAAAATTTGCATTAAGGTTTTGGTTGAAGTTTTTCATTTGCATATATTTTGTAAATCCTCCAATGGATTCTCTTCATTCATGGGATGAATCATTATAACACTAAAACAGTTTATTCTACAACACACTCGCTAGCCCTATTGACCTTGGACTCAAGGTTACAGCCATAAAAAAGATGCATTAAAAGTTCTTTCATTTTTGTATATTTCCTAAACCCTTTGATGGATTTGGTTCATACTTTGCATGAATCATTATGGAGCTAAGGCAATTCACTCTGCAACATGCTTGATTCCCCCCTGAACATTGTTGTCAAGGTCACAGTGATGGAAAATTTGCATTAAGGTTTCAGTTAAAGTTTTTTCATTTGCCTATATTTCCCTAAAACAGCTTTATGGATTTTGTTCATACTTAGGACGAATCATTTTGAAGCTAAGACAAATCATTCTCTGACATGTTCACTCAACCTTATGACCTTGGGATCTAGGTCACATGTTTAAAAGCAATTGTTCAATTGTGGGATTGATTGGCATGATTGCCCTGGCCTTCTTGTTTTATGTAGAAAATAATTATTCATTAATTCCAAACTGTTTGACTGGTTTCTGAACAGGTATACAATGTTACTTTGTTGGAGAGTAATGATTGAGATAAGTCTAAATGTAATTTGTTTTATTTGGCTTTGTTATAACACTCAATCTTCTGATTTCACTAGCATGCAAACTTATGATCAATGAAAAAATGTTCAATGCATTCATGACTGAAAGTCTGGATATTGATAGATGATGTCCTCAGAGCTCACTGTAAATATTGACAATTGTTTTTCAAGATATGTCCTTTATAGTTACTTCCTTTGTAAAATGTGCAATAATTTATTTTCAGGTATGAATTTGATCCGGAACAGTTTGCTGGAAGTCAGGTACCAATTCTAGTCATAGGGACCAAACTAGATCTAGCTGAGAGTATCAGAGAGAAGGGTGTGTCAAGGTCATCCTCCATAGCAGAAGAGTGTGGAGCAGATGAAATTAATCTGGTGAGTGAAAGATGAAAAGAAAGAAAGAATGAAACAAGCAAAAAATTAAAACATGTTGTGGAAATTATCAAAATTAGTAACTACACCTACTTTCGTGGCTCGCAATGGAAAATTCCCAGGCATTTTTTTTTGTGTTCCTATGACCACAACCGCCCTCTCCAGACTGTAACCCAGGGGATGTCATCCAAAAATCCATTACATATATTATATGTTATTTTTCTCTGAATGTATGTACAAAGTTTGGTCCAAAAAATATTCAAAAATGTCACTGTAATTGCAATTTTGTATATTTGACTTTGACCTCTCCCAAGAACCCCAGGGGAGGGATAACAAAAATCATCCCTCTTGCAGATAGTCACCACATGGGCTACATATGTATAAAGTTTGAGGAGCCTCCACCCAGTGGTTTACGAGGAATAGTGGTTATGGACAGATAGAGGGAAGGTCTTACGGTATCTTGGCACTAAAGCTCAGGAACAAAAATTAATGCATAATACTGCTTTCCATGGACATTCAAAATGTATTTTTTTAGACCCATGTTAGAATTATATATTGCTGGTCATAGCAGATTACAACTTATGGATTTCACTATTGATTTTATAGGAAGGATGAAAAAAAGTCTTTGCATTTTAAAGGAAGTATAATGGATGGGAAAAAAGTCTTTGAATTTCATGAATATAATATACAGGATAGCATATATACTCACTTATGAACCGGGTCCAACTGCAAACTGGACAGACCCAGATCTGCTATTGCATAATGCAAAGGCAGATCTGGGTCTATGCAGTTTGTTAGGAGTAATCAGTAGAACAAACAACACAGACCCTGATCTACTGCCAAATTATGCAATGGCAGATCAGGGTCTGTGTTGTTTGCAGCTGGACTCCACTTATAAGTGAGTATACATGGTACACTGATAGAGAGGAGAGAAAACAGGTAGGTTTTCTGTCAATGTCCCTATTAGTTATCCATATGCTTATGACTTGTTGAAAACTGCAAATTTTGGTTGACATAATCAGGACTAGCTGCTATTTTGACCATACAGGTACATTTATGACCACTTTGGCCTAAAATTTTGTGCTAGCAACCTTAGAGAAGGGATCTATACTTCAGCTATGACACTGTGCTATGTAAACAAATTTATCATTTATTGTCCAATCATTTCAGTGTTAATGTGTGAGGTCATTCTTAACAAAACAATGTGACATGCTGAAAGGGAGTATTCTATAGTTGGTTTCAAATGGTATTATGAATGATGCATGCAAAAATATATGCATGCAGACATCCTGAAAAATGAATAAGGAGAGTTTCTTTTACATGGGCTTTAATTATTTCATACGTTACTTTTCTCTATTAACATGAACAGTGTATGTGCAATTCACCCATAACCAACCTTGACAAAACCAAGTCATTTAGCTGAAGAAAATGATGCATGCACCCAAAAAAAATAAAATGGGGGGGTTGGGTTAAATTTTGGGTGCAAAACAACGTGCTTCATTGGCACAGTTACCATCTTAAATGAATGCATATTAAACGAGAAATACATATGCAGTGAAAACAGAGATTGCACATATAATATTTACTTTATTCAGAGAACCATGCATTGGTACATTTATATGTACATGTCTAATATAGAGCATGAATAGTTAAAGGACCAGCACGTGTATTGACCAACCTATCTCATGGCTTACGTAGGAGTGAGTCAATAATTTCATCGAAAATATGCACACAGAAGTATAATATTTAGTCATAGATCATTATGTGTCTGAATTCAATGCAAAAAAAAAAAAAAATCTAATCAATCCCTCACTTTCATGCAGATCCATCAGCATCTCTCTTAATTTCGCTTCTTCCCTCTTCCATCCTCAGATGGTCGACTGATGAACGCCCCAATCTCGAGCTAATTGTGTTTGTTTAACACTGGACTTAATCCTGTCCATGGCTTCAAGCTTCTCTTTAACAGTAAAAGCTTTACGTTTCCGTGTACTGTTATCCATTGTAAAAAACAACTGATTAAAACTCTGACACCTATTTGTTTGAACGACTACAGCAAGAATAATTGTTAATCAACAATGGGGTCATTTTTATAGGGAATGGACAACATTGTTCATTGGTCAACTGATTGTGTGGCGATTGTCTAACAACACCGCCAAGCCATGTGTGCATGTTGGCGGCTTTCATTTTTTTGGATGTTTTTTAAATCATTGCCACATGGTTTGAACAACCTTTAGCTTTGAGATTGATGATTATCAATGACTTGAATTAATTGATTTATAAATTCAGGTGAGAATCTTTTATCAACCACAACATTGTTTGGTGCTTGGCTGTGTATGCAGTTGAATGAGCAAACATATGTCGGCTATTGTTTGAACAACGATTGTACACAGAATGTATTGAAGACAAACACAAAGAAGACTTAATGACTTTATTGTTCATGTATCAATAATAATAAGATTAACACTTATCAGCATTAATAAATAAACTAAGATCAAAGTGCAGTGATTGACGATGGACACATTTGAAATGAACATTCACAAATAGAAATGTTCAGCATCTTAATCATATAAAGAAAGATGCAATGATAAGACACTTTTTCTTCAAGAATACAACACATCTTGCCAAATTATTAAATCAAACTCTTGTTTATTTTGGCACAAAACTTTGCAGTAGTTCAAGAAATTGCCGAAATTATTGTAAAATTTCGGGAGCCACGCCACGATCGTATTATATCCGAATTCATTCACGATCTCTTCCCCAAAATAATAATTAATTTTTTTCACACATTATTTTTTGTACTTTGAAAAAAATATTTATTTTTTCATGTACGAAAAAATATATGAAATTTCAGGAGCCATGCCACGATCGAGTTATATCCGAATTTGTGCTATAACGAAACATGCTATACTGGGGCTTTACTGTACTAATATAATAGATCTAAGTTATTGGTACAGTAATTATCCAAATCACAATACACAGTAACTTTAGTAAATTTAAAGTCATACCTGTTATGGCAATCACTTCTGTATAGCAGCCACTTGTATGCAAAGGACTCTGACACAGAATCCCATATGAACATAACTTGCTCATAAAAGCCAGTTTCAGCTAGTTCCATGGTTGCCCCCTTTTAGACAGATTTGACTGAATACGGAGTCCCATTTGAGCACAACTTATTCATAAAGGCCAGTTTCAGCTAGTTCCATGGTTGCCCCCTTGTAGACAGATTTGACTGAATACCGAGTCCCATTTGAACACAACTTACTCATAAATGTCAGTTTCAGCTAGTTCCATGGTTGCCCCCTTTTAGACAGATTTGACTGAATACTGAGTCCCATTTGAACACAACTTACTCATAAAGGTCAGTTTCAGCTAGTTCCATGGTTGCCCCCTTTTAGACAGATTTGACTGAATACTGAGTCCATTTGAACACAACTTACTCATAAAGGTCAGTTTCAGCTAGTTCCATGGATGCCCCTTTTAGACAGATTTGACTGAATACTGAGTCCCATTTGAACACAACTTACTCATAAAGGTCAGTTTCAGCCAGTCCCATGGATGCCCCTTTATAGACAGGCTGACTGTATACACTGAATTCCATTTGAACATAGCTTTGTTCACAAAGGTCAGTTTCAGCTAGTCCCATGGAGTCTGCATACCACTACAAGGAGGTTTATAGACATGTTTGATTATATACACTGACTCCCATTTGAACATAACATGCACATCAAGGCCAGTTTCAGCTAGTCCCTATGAGTGCCCCTTTATAGACAGGTTTAACTATACACAGAGTCCCATTTGAACATAACATGCACATCATGGCAAATTTCAGCTAGTCCCTATGGGTGCCCCTTTATAGACAGGTTTGACTGTATACACCGAATCCCATGTGAACATAACTTGCTAATAAAGGCCAGTTTCAGCTTGTTCCCATGGGTGCCCCTTTATAGACAGACATGTTTGAATGTATTTGGATTTCAACAAGTGAAGATTGTTAAGTCTTGAAGCACTTGGAAAGTTTTAAAGAAAATAAAATGCTCACCTTGATAACAAATTTGAAATTTGCAAGTAATTTTTGCATGTTCTTTTGAGTCATCAATTGTACGATGTCATTTACTTCAGTGTTATACTGGCATGAGTCATTACATTTCATACTGTACATTTTGTCATGTCATTAAATTAGATTGTATATTGTACATTCACAGTAATTTGAATTTTCTCAGGATATTTTTATTAATATCATTGAATCTCTTCCTCACTGCTGTTAGTGCCTATCTATGTGCCCAGAATCATGTCTTATGCATGCAAACAGTTCTGTTACTGTCTGTCTGTCTCCCTCTCTCTCTCTCTCTCTCTCTCTCTCTCTCTCTCTCTCTCTCCCATTCACTTTTAAATTTTAATTTTTTTTTTTTTTTTACAGGATTGCCAACAAGTAAAATCTTTAGCTCCTGGATCAACAAATGCTGTCAAGCTCTCCAGATTTTTTGACAAAGTAAAGATGATCTTATTCTTCCATTTTTTAAAGGAATTTTTTCATTTAAACTGAAATCTTATTAACTGTCTTGAACTCATTATTGTCATGAATATGGCTTATTTATAGTCCTTATATATAAAAAAAATCTGAAGTTCAGTCCCAATATCATGTGATTATCCTTTCCACTTGTTTGTTAATCACATGATAATATATAAAGGTATTTGCATTGTGGTAAATTTAGGGCTGGGATTGATTGACAACTGTATTGAGTATAAGTTAGAAAATGATTGATTATGATAATTTATCAGTTCAGGTTGTCCACATTTTAAATGAATGGCGAAGGCAGTAGAGCACCCACTGGTATGAATCTTGTGTATGTGTATAAATAAATTTGAGGGTTTATTAAACAAGAAAAAAAAATTGGAAAAAACCTACCTCATTACATGTTTAACGTAAAAGTGTTGCTAATTTGGTGAAAATGATCTATTTTTCAGTTATTTAATAAAATTATATTTTATTAAATTATGCTTTTTTGATCCTCCAAAATTTGGATTAAATGGAGGCATTAGTTTTATGATTCAGAATCAGAAAGATCACAGTGAGAAACAATTAATTCTCAGAGTCCACCACCAACATGTGGCCACGTTTGGAGTGAGAAACAATCAGTTCCCATAGAGTCCACCATCATGTGACCATTATTGCATTGAGAAACAATTAATTCTCAGAGTCCACCACCGACATGTAACCATGATTTCAGTGAGAAACAATTAATTCTCAGAGTCCACCACCAACATGTGACCATGATTGCATTGAGAAACAATTAATTCTCAGAGTCCACCACCAACATGTGACCATGATTGCAGTGAGAAACAATTAATTCTCAGAGTCCACCACCAACATGTGACCATGATTGCAGTGAGAAACAATTAATTCTCAGAGTCCACCACCAACATGTGACCATGATTGCAGTGAGAAACAATTAATTCTCATAGTCCACCACCAATATGTGACCATGATTGCAATGAGAAGCAATTAATTCTGAGAGTCCACCACCATGCGACCATGATTGCAGTGAGAAACAATCAGTTCCCGTAAAGTCCACTATCATGTGACCATTATTGCAGTGAAACACAATTAATTCTCATGGAGTCCACCACCAACATGTGACCATGATTGCAGTGAGAAACAATTATTTCTCATAGAGTCTACCACTAACATGTGACAATGATTGTAGTGAGAAACAATTCTCATAGAGTCCACGACCAACATGTGACCATGATTGCAGTCAGAAGCAATAAATTCTCACAGTCTACCACCAACATGTGACCATGATTGCAGTGAGAAACAATTAATTCTCATCGATTCCACCATCATGTGACCATGATTGCATTGAGAAAAAACCAGTTCTCATAGAGTCCACCAACATGTGACCACAATTGCAGTGAGAAACAATTAATTCTCATCGATTCCACCATCATGTGATCATGATTGCATTGAGAAACAACCAGTTCTCATAGAGTCCACCAACATGTGACCATACTTGCATTGAGAAACAATCAATTCTAATAGAGTATACCAACATGTGACCATGATTGCAGTGAGAAACAATTAATTCTCATCGATCCCACCATCATGTGATCATGATTGCATTGAGAAACAACCAGTTCTCATAGAGTCCACCAACATGTGACCACAATTGCATTGAGAAACAATCAATTCTAATAGAGTATACCAACATGTGACCACAATTGCATTGAGAAACAATAAATTCTAATAGAGTATACCAACATTTGACCACAATTGCAGTGAGAAACAATCAAGTCTAATAGAGTCCACCAACATGTGACCACAATTGCATTGAGAAACAATCAATTCTAATAGAGTATACAACATGTGACCACAATTGCATTGAGAAACAATCAATTCTAATAGAGTATACCAACAATTGACCACAATTGCAGTGAGAAACAATCAATTCTAGTGGAGTCCACCAACATGTGACCACAATTGCATTGAGAAAAAACCAGTTCTCATAGAGTCCACCAACATGTGACCACAATTGCAGTGAGAAACAATCAATTCTAATAGAGTATACCAATATGTGACCATGATTGGAAGCTTTTTTTCAGATACAAGTAGAATATTTCTGCAGTGGTTTTAGAACCCAAAATTCTGCAGCTACTCAAAATATTGAGAAAGAAATTGGGGAACTGCATAGACAATAAAATATTGTAAATCATAACATTTGCACAAGCATAAGCATGGAAATTTAATGTCGTGAAACAATATATTTTACATAACCAACTTTTTATCTGTCAAACATTTACAAACCTGGCAAATTATCAACTAGATTACTTTTTGAAACAATAAAATTGTTTAATATCATAATTGAATAATGGGATGGGGATCCAAAATAGATAAATAACTCCAAAAGTTGAGGCATAAGTTATACTAAGGATAATCTGATAACAAGCGCACAGGATGACATATAAGTTAGTGCTGTAACAAAATAATAATTCTTCTTGTCATGGTTATTATTATTATGCAATGATATAAGTTCTCAGAAAAATGAACTCTCCCTGCATTCCTTTTCTGCTAGTAGTTCCTCTCCAGTGTTGTTTATCCCCACTGTGGGCCTCTCACTGTTCCAGTCAGGTAAATGTAATAGTTGCTCAGTTGCATGATCTATTGGATGGGATCAATAAAGCCCATAAAACCACTGAAAATCATTTATTTCTTAGCTAATAAGAAGATTCTTTCAAATCTAAGTTGATTGATGGTTTGAACCAATCAGACAACACATCTCTGTGTAATTGCATTTAATTCGAATAAAAAAAAGGTTTTCAGGCCATAGCTTAGAATAGGACAGTTTTATTTATATGGATTTTATAGCAGGTACTTCAATCTAAGGAACAATGCTACAGAATGTTGCTATGGATTTGATAGCAGGTACTTCAATCTAATGAACAATGCTATTGAATGTTGCTATGGATTTGATAGCAGGTACTTCAATCTAATGAACAATGCTATTGAATGTTGCTATGGATTTGATAGCAGGTACTTCAATCTGATGAACAATGCTTTGGAATGTTGCTATGGATTTGATAGCAGGTACTTCAATCTGATGAACAATGCTTTGGAATGTTGCTATGGATTTGATAGCAGGTACTTCAATCTAATGAACAATGCTTTGGAATGTTGCTATGGATTTGATAGGTACTTCAATCTAATGAACAATGCTATGGAATGTTGCTATGGATTTGATAGCAGGTACTTCAATCTAAGGAACAATGCTATTGAATGTTGCTATGGATTTTATAGCAGGTACTTCAATCTAAGGAACAATGCTATTGAATGTTGCTATGGATTTTATAGCAGGTACTTCAATCTAATGAACAATGCTATTGAATGTTGCTATGGATTTGATAGCAGGTACTTCAATCTAATGAAAAATGTTATGGAATGTTGCTATGGATTTGATAGCAGGTACTTCAATCTAAGGAACAATGCTATTGAATGTTGCTATGGATTTGATAGCAGGTACTTCAGTCTAATGAAAAATGCTACAGAATGTTGCTATGGATTTGATAGCAGGTACTTCAGTCTAATGAAAAATGCTACAGAATGTTGCTATGGATTTGATAGCAGGTACTTCAATCTAATGAACAATGCTTTGGAATGTTACTATGGATTTTACAGCAGGTACTTCAATCTAAGGAACAATGCTATTGAATGTTGCTATGGATTTGATAGCAGGTACTTCAGTCTGATGAACAATGCTTTGGAATGTTGCTATGGATTTGATAGCAGGTACTTCAATCTGATGAACAATGCTTTGGAATGTTGCTATGGATTTGATAGCAGATACTTCAATCTAATGAACAATGCTTTGGAATGTTGCTATGGATTTGATAGCAGGTACTTCAATCTAATGAACAATGCTATTGAATGTTGCTATGGATTTGATAGCAGGTACTTCAATCTAATGAACAATGCTATTGAATGTTGCTATGGATTTTATAGCAGGTACTTCAATCTAATGAACAAAGCTATTGAATGTTGCTATGGATTTTATAGCAGGTACTTCAATCTAATGAACAATGCTATTGAATGTTGCTATGGATTTTATAGCAGGTACTTCAATCTAATGAACAATGCTATTGAATGTTGCTGTGGATTTGATAGCAGGTACTTCAGTCTAATGAAAAATGCTACAGAATGTTGCTATGGATTTGATAGCAGGTACTTCAGTCTAATGAAAAATGCTACAGAATGTTGCTATGGATTTGATAGCAGGTACTTCAATCTAATGAACAATGCTTTGGAATGTTGCTATGGATTTTATAGCAGGTACTTCAATTGAATGAAAAATGCTATGGAATGTTGCTATGGATTGATATCAGGTACTTCAATCTAATGAAAAATGTTATGGAATGTTGCTATGGATTTGATAGCAGGTACTTCAATCTAATGAACAATGCTATGGAATGTTGCTATGGATTTGATAGTAGGTACTTCAATCTAGTGAAAAATGCTATGGAATTTTGCTATGGATTTGATAGCAGGTACTTCAATCTAATGAAAAATGCTGTGGAATGATGCTATGGATTTGATAGCAGATACTTCAATCTAATGAACAATGCTATGAAATGTTGCTATGGATTTGATAGCAGGTACTTCATTATAAGGAACAATGCTACAGAATGTTGCTTTGGATTTGATAGCAGGTACTTCAATCTAATGAAAACTGCTATGGAATGTTGCTATGGATTTGATAGCAGGTACTTCAATCTAATGAAAAATGCTATTGAATGTTGCTATGGATTTGATAGCAGGTTCTTCAATCTAATGAAAAATGCTATTGAATGTTGCTATGGATTTGATAGCAGGTACTTCAATCTAATGAAAAATGTTATGGAATGTTGCTATGGATTTGATAGCAGGTACTTCAATCTAAGGAACAATGCTATTGAATGTTGCTATGGATTTGATAGCAGGTACTTCAGTCTAATGAAAAATGCTACAGAATGTTGCTATGGATTTGATAGCAGGTACTTCAGTCTAATGAAAAATGCTACAGAATGTTGCTATGGATTTGATAGCAGGTACTTCAATCTAATGAACAATGCTTTGGAATGTTGCTATGGATTTTATAGCAGGTACTTCAGTCTAAGGAACAATGCTACAGAATGTTGCTATAGATTTGATAGCAGGTACTTCAATCTAAGGAACTATGCTACAGAATGATGCTATGGATTTGATAGCAGGTACTTCAGTCTATGGAACAATGCTACAAAATGATGCTAAAGATTTGATAACAGGTACTTCAATTTAAGGAACAATGCTACAGAATGATGCTGTGGATTTGATAGCAGGTACTTCAGTCTATGGAACAATGCTACAAAATGATGCTATAGATTTGATAACAGGTACTTCAATCTAATGAACAATGCTACAGAATGTTGCTATGGATTTGATAGCAGGTACTTATATCTAATGAACAATGCTACAGAATGTTGCTATGGATTTGATAGCAGGTACTTATATCTAAGGAACAATGCTACAGAATGTTGCTATGGATTTGATAGCAGGTACTTCAATCTAATGAACAATGCTATGGAATGTTGCTGTGGATTTGATAGCAGGTACTTCAGTCTAATGAAAAATGCTACAGAATGTTGCTATAGATTTGATAGCAGGTACTTCAATCTAATGAACAATGCTATGGAATGTTGCTGTGGATTTGATAGCAGGTACTTCAGTCTAATGAAAAATGCTACAGAATGTTGCTATAGATTTGATAGCAGGTACTTCAGTCTAAGGAACAATGCCACAAAATGATGCTATAGATTTGATGGCAGGTACTTCAGTCTAATGAAAAATGCTACAGAATGTTGCTAAAGATTTGATAACAGGTACTTCAGTCTAAGGAACAATGCTACAAAATGTTGCTAAGAGGTGCCAGAATTTTTCTACATCCTTTTATGTAAATGTTGGGTATTTTGAAAGGCCATGTATTGAGGTATGTTTGCATTTTCCTGCATAATCACCAAATGAGACAAACAATGGAAAAACTGACACAGATCATGAACTGAGACCTTGTTCTAACATAATATATTGACATTTACAGAAATTAAAAATATAAGATTAAGAAATTTTTCAGGTCTTAAACTTTATTAACCTTGTGTATTAAACATTGGTGGAGCACTTTTTTGTAAAACTCGCATTATAGAATCTCAGATACACTAACTTTTCAAACTGACAGATATCTTTAATTCTTTGACCTGATATTTGAAAAACTATAGGGTTTTATTAGCTGCCCTTCTAATCTTATTCACTAAAAGGAGTCAGAAGATCAAAATCTACTGTATATACTCACAAGTTTAGTCCAACTACAAATAATATGGACCCTGATCTGCCATCATATAATGCACTGGCAGATCAGGGTCTACATTGTTTTTTCTACTGATTACTCCTGACAAACTGTATAGACCCAGATCTGCTAGTGCATTATGCGATGGCAGATCTGAGTATGTGGAGTTTGCAGTTGGACTTGATTTATAAGCAAGTACTGTCTATACTCACGTATAAGTCAATACCAGCTGCAAACTGCATAGACCTGGATCTGCCGGTGCATAATGCGCCGACATATCTGGGTCTATGCAGTTTGTAAGGACTAATCAGTAGAACAAGCAACATAGACCCTGATCTGCCAGCGCATTAGCGACGGCAGATCAGGGTCTATATTGTTTGCATTTGGACTCGGCTTATACGCGAGTATATACGGTATATAGGATAATGCCGAAACGTGCAAACTGTGGAGAGATTATGATCTAAAGTAGTCATGAAACTTTATGCCACTTTTAAGCACTTGAAAAATGTTTCAAATGTTGTGCAGTACAGTAAATTACTGAGTGTATATTTTAAATTATTGATTACCATTAAACAATAATTAATAATTGGTTAAAGTTTGATTTTTCTTTTTATTGATGAAATTTGATTTGTCAATACAGTTCCAGGTAAATACATAGGCACATACATTCATTACTAAACTTGTCATGAAGAAAAGTCCATTCTTATTTTGTTTTATTTCTATTAATTGTCAGCATACAACCTAAAGAGGTTCCTCATCTATGTAGGTCACTGTGACCTATTTATAATCCGTGTATGCCTTTGTCTATTGCAGCCTGTTGTTTTTTTCTTTGTTTCTACAGATTTTGATTTTATTCTTTAGTTATCATTTTGCCCTGTTAATTTTCAGACAAATTTAACCTCAGTCTTTGGAATTTTTCTTAGAACCTAACATTTATACTTTTTTTGGCAATTCATTTCCATCCTTTTTTCCCATTTTTCTTCTATTGTATCTGTCGTCTATAGTTAGTAATATTTTATTTTAAATACTTCTATCTCAACAGGTCATTGAGAAACGATTCAACAGCGGCAGAGAGGTAAAAGTTTTAGAGATTTTAGGGAAGAATCTTGCTTTTGTCTAAAGTGAATTTTGTTTTTGAATTTCAGATATTTTTCTATAATTAAATTTTAGAGAAATCAAAATTTTCACAAAATCTATCTTGCAATCACATTTATATACATATGCTTATCTTGCAAAATTCTAAACTCTTCAACTTGCCAGACTTAAAATGTTTAATGAAATTGCACAGAAATCAGTATTTTCCCTTGAAATGCATATAAATTTCTAAAGAAGTGACCAATGATAACATTTTTTCTTGCAGAGCAAAAGTTTTTGTTTGTCCTTAACTGCCAAAAAATTGATTTTTTGAGCACCTATACAAAACTTCATACCAAGGTCAGTTCTGTAACATGCAAATTGCAGGATTCATGTTACTTTTTTTAACAAAATTGCACTAAAATGTCTAAAGACTGCATGTGCATTAATATTTTCAAGCCCTCCCTGTGTTTATTTTTATAAATCACCCTATTATTTAGAAATTACCCTTTTTGGAATGGAGGGAGTGTCTCTCAAATTTTCAGTCTAGAATAGGCCAAAATTTGCAGGTCTTATTTGATTTAGGAAAAGAAACAAAAAAGAGCTGCACAAGGCACATGGTACAAAAGTCACACTACAACTTGTAATATAAGTCTAGAATCTGTCGGTTTTGCTTAACTTTATAGTAAGTGATGATTGCCATAAGCATATATTTTAAGTCAATCATATTCTCCATGAAAGTAGAGTCTCATGGTTTCCCTTAGGATTTAAAACTGAAGGGTCATTGACTCTTGGGCTGAAATTTCCGTGAGTCAAAATGTGAAGATTAAGAGTCAAAATCTTAAATCCAAGAGTCATGAGAACAACATGGAGAAAGAAAACACCCTCTTAAAACGTATTTACATTTATTGTCAAACACAGAAAGCATCAAAGAATCTTGTTTAATAAACAAACAATGCAATTATAACAAAATATCAAGAGGAGACCAAAAGGAAATTTGAACATTCATGAAACCATTCATATTCATGAAACCAGAAGTTACTAGCAAAACAGACAAAGCCAAGGTGTTGATCTGGCCTCATCTTATACTCCAAATTGACATATATGGATAAAGGATGGAAAATTTACAAAATTAGCAAATTCAACTTATACTCCACATCGACTTATAGGCCAGAAAATACAATATCGGACAATCAAACACGGCCCTTACAACTTCTCATGAGAATGCTAATTGATTAGTGGGTCAGGCATGTGTGTAGGCATGGTTGTTTAAAAAGCAAGAAGATCTGAGGTTATTATATGGTACTGATTATAGTGTTTGACACTCAAGGCAAAATTTCCGATAGTCAAACTGATGCATAGGGCAGAATGCACATGCATAAGTTTTGGGTCAAATATGAAATCCATGTATCAAACCCAGGAGTACAGGTCAAATGGAAACCCAGAGTCTGATCTTTTGACAGATTTTCAAAAATATTTTATATTTGATGTTTGGACGAGTTTTGGTTGTGCTTTTATTATAAAATTATTTACAAATGGCAAATTATTTTGAATCTTTTTTTATACATAATTAGATGCATGATTCTCCCCAGATTTTTTACTTTTTAGCTCACCTCTACGAAGTAGAGGTAAGGTATTCTATAACCCCCGCATTGGCGTCCACTCAGATAAAAGCATATACATATGTACACCCACATTGAATGTCAGTAATTCTTTCTTCCTAGGTCCTAAGCAGCAGTTTGGAGTGGGTTTCACAGCACCTACCCCCGGGGAGGGGGCTAAATTAGTATATACATGTACTTTAGTTGTACATTCTTGGTTAAGTTTTTGCATTAAGCTCAGGTTTGTTGCATACTATAAATACATTTATACCTGGAAACTTGGTGAGGGTATGCATTTTGATGAGTACTACACCGTCATCACGAATGTAGCTCACTGTGACCTAAATTTCATGCTTCAATGATTTTGATTAAATTTGGTGAGGGGATGCATCTTGATGAGTACTTAATCACCAATTTAGGTCACTGTGACCTGTATTTCATGCTTCACTGACTTATGTTAAATTTTGTGTTCCAAGTTTTGTGCAAGTTCTGTTCATGATAGAATCATAAAACTATATGATTGTATGTATCTCTGTTAGTACCACACCCTTAACACCAAGGAAGGTCACTGTAACCTATATTTCACATTTTACTGGCTTTGGTTTTAAGTTTTTCATTTAGCTCATAACCAACTAGGTTTTTTGTACATCTTGATGAGTACCAGTACTACACTCTCTTCACAAAAGTAGGTCACCATGACCTACATGTCACACTTCACTGACTTTGGTTAAATTTTGTTTCAAGTTTATTTCTCAGGTTTTGTTCATGCTAGCATCATTAAACTATGTGATTATGTGGATATATATATAGACACACATAGATACATTCATAGATACATACCTAGATTCATGGAAGTTGGTGAAGAGATGCATCTTTATGAGTACTACACCCTAATCACAGTAGTAGGTCACTGTGACCCATATTTCGTGCTATACTGACTTGGGTATACATACTGTTATACCAAGATTAATGAAATTTGGTGAGGGGATGTATTTTGATGAGTAGTACACCCTCATCACAAAAGTAGGTCACTGTGACTCTTATTTCATGTTCCATTGCCCTGGGTTCGTCTCAAGCACTGTTCATACCAGAATCATCATACTAGGTAATTGTATGCATCCTTATTAGTACCATTACAACAAAAGGTCATTGTGACATTTAACATTTTACTGGCTTATGTTAAGTTCTGCATTTAACTCATGGCCACATTGATGTTTTATATCTTGTATAATACTGCTATACCTGGAATCATGAAACACGACAAAAGGATTCATCTTGACGAGTACTACATCCTCTTTATAAAAGTAGGCAATTGTGAAATATATTTCACATTTCACTGACTTTTGGTTCAATTTTACAATTTTACTGTTCATGTTTTAATCATTAAACTAGGTTATTTTATACGTCTCTCTTAGTACTACACCCATACCCAAAAAGGTCACTGTGACCTTTATTTTACATTTTATTGGCTTAGGTTAAGTTGATGCATTTAGCTCATGACCACATAGCTTTTTTAGCATGCTCTTTGAATACTATCCTGGAATAATATAGAATCATGAAACTTGGGGATGTATATTGATGAGCACTACTTCCTCATTTCAGTAGTAGGTCAGTATTGACTATAATTATTGCCTAACTGACTTTAAAATTTTGTGGTTGATGTTTATTTCTCAGGCACTGTTTATGCCAGAATTGTGAAATTGATGATGATATGCATCTCTATTACTCCTACACTCTTACAACAAAAGAGGCTCATTGTGACCTATATTTCATCTTTTACTGGCTTTGATTAAGTTTTTGCATGTAGCTCATGACCACATGAGTTTTTGGCATGTTGTATTCATACTATCATACCTAGAATCATGAAACTTGGTTACTAGATGCATCTTGGTAAGTTCTACATCATTTTTGCCAAAAAGATCTCTGTGACCTATATTTCATGCTCATTGACTTTCTTGAAATTTTGTGTTACAAGTTCATTTTTTGGGTGCTGTGTATGTTTCAGTCATGCAACTTGATAATTGGATGCATCTCTGTTATTACTACATCCTTAAAACCAAAGGTCACTGTGACCTACATTTTATGCTTTACTAACACAGGTTAAGTATTTGTGTTTATGATCGCATTGATTCATCCATGCTAGACCTATATACATCCTGGCCTACTCAGAAGGCCCTTTGTGACCAAGGCAGTTGGAAGTAGGAATAAATATGTTTATTGAATGGTAAACTTTCCAAATTAATGACTATAGATTGTATATTGTGTTATGTTACCCTGGGCAGGTTAATTGTGTATTGTGCATGTGAATGAATATAGGAATTAGGTGCATGCTTTTCATTTTCATGACCTCACATTTAGTGGTTAATTATGGTAATTACTGATGCATGAACTAAGCTAGCTGTCACTCCTAGGTTCAAAGCCTGTAACTTTCACCTGGTAAAGCCTGGTTTCTAGGGGTGGACAATGATGGTAATTTCTCAAGCAGATTTTAAAAATGATGATTTAAAAAAATTAATACAAAACAATATTAATCTGTTTTAGCTCTACTGGTAATAGACCAGGAAAGCTTATGGTATGATCTGTTGTGCATCGTCCATCTGTCCATTAGCATAAGTTTGTTATCGCTACTCCTCCTAAACTACTTGGAGGATTGCCATGAAACTTTACATACACATTCACCCCATGGTCTAGTTGGTCCTGAATGAAAATGGTGCTGCTCAGACATCCAATATGGCCACCAGAATGGCCATCTTGAAAATCTTGTTATTGCTACTCCTCCTGAACGGAAAAATCATATGGACATGTAGTTTTCACCAGAAGACTTCTTATGATATCCAGTTTGTCCTAAATGAAAATGGTACTTGATCTGATGTCCGTTATGGTCACTACAGTGGCCATCTTGAAAGTCTTGTTTTCACTGCTCCTGGATGGATGGATGGTCATTTCAACATGAGGTTTTCACTAAAAGATTTCTTACGATGTCTGGTTGGTCCTAAATTAAATGGTGCCATTATAACACCCAAAATGGCCACCACAGCACCACAGCAGCTATCTTGAAAATCTTGTAATAGCTACTCCTCCTGAACAAAAGGTCATATTGACATGGGGTTTTCACCAAAAGTCTTCTTATGATGTCTAGTAGGTCCTAAATGAAAATGGTGCCTCTTGCACTTCCAATCTTTAAAATCTTGTTAATGCTACTCATCATGAATGGATTGTCATATCAACATGGGTTTTTTACTGAAAGACTTCTTATGATGTCTTGTTGGTCCTAAATGAAAATGATGCCACTCAGAAATCCAATATAGCCACAACAGTGGCCATTTTGAAAGTCTTGTTATCCTTAGTTCTCCTGCATGGTCATATCAACATGGGGTTTTCACTGAAATACTTCTTATGATGTATAGTTGGTCCTAAATGAAAATGATGCTGATCTGACCTCCCAATATGGCTTTCACAATGGCTATCTTGAAAGTCTTGTTATCGCTACTTCTCCTAGATGGCTGGTAATGCTGACATTGTGCTTTCATCAAAAGACTTCTTATGGTGTCTAGTTGGTCCTAAATGGAAATGGTGCCAATCTGAGATCCAGTATGGCCACCACAGCAATCATTTTGAAAGTCTTGTTATTGGTACTTCTCCAAAGCAGTCAGTCATATCAGCATAGTGTTTTCACCAGACTTCCTAAGATGTCTTGTTGGTCCTAAATTAAAATGGTGCCAATCTGATATCCAGGATGGCCACGATGGGGTTCTCACCAATCAACATGGGGTTTGCACCAGTAGATTTCTTATGTTACCTAGTTGGCCCTAAGTGAAAATGGTGCCAATCATACATCCAATATAGCTGCCTTGACAGCCATCTTGACAGTCTTGAGATCACTACTCCATCAGAATTGATGGTCATATTGACATGGGATTTTAACCAACAAACTACTGATGATATCTACATGGTCCTAAATGAAGATGCTGCCAATCTGACATCCAGTATGGCCACCACTGCAGCTAGTTTGAATTGAAAGAATATCAGATATACATTCAACAGTCAGCACTTAAAAGGAAGAAATGACCCTATATTGAATTTCTGGATATTCTTTTTGACCAGTAGAGCATCAGTCCCTTTGAGTGACTCTTGTTTTAGCAATGTATTACCTCTTTTTTGATATCATAGAAAAGAATGTTCTTTTTTATTGTTTTGTGTCTTTTATGCAAAGTCACAGTAGGTAGGTAGATAGGTAGGTGGGTGGGTAGGTATGTAGGTTTTTTCACAATATGTTAGCACAATACTGTTATATAGTACCAATTAATACCAATTAAAAGTTCAAATTTCAAATTTTAAAATGACTTCAAGTTTAAATGTAAAGATAACAGATTGCAGAATAAATCTTAAGTTATAAAAAAATTAAGTTTTGGGTCAGTTTAGGTGAAGATCTCTCTTGACAGTATATTTCAGTTGGTATGGATGGATTAAAAAACAAAATGTCAATTTTCTATCAAATATGTTGGTGTTTCTTTGTGTCAGTATTTTTAAATAAGTAGACTCTTATGAAACTGAACTTCCCATTCACAAAATATTTGAAAAGTTGCAGAATTGAAATAATAACTAATTTTCAGACATTTTACAAACATGCAAGATGAGGTAATTAAGTTTCACTTAACCTTGTTGCAATTTGTCACCCACTCTTTTCTGGAATTCACAGTCTGCTTGTAGTAATTTGGATGCGCCTTGGTGTAGATGGGTATTTCTATAGATAGCTGACATGCATATGAGGGTTCTATCTGGTGTGGTCATGTATCCAGTCATGACATTTATGTCTAAATTTACAACTAAACAAAGGATAGACAAAACAACAAAATAAATAATAAATAGATCAATAAATTGTCAAATCTTGTTAATCAAATGCAAAAACATTGGATAAAGTTTTTTAATTTCGCACCATATCTATTGAGGAGCATATACTGCAAGTCGTCCATTATGCTGACTTCTGAGCCACCACAGCTCCTGAAGGACTTAATGGATTTAAATAAAATATGGTATGAGGCTTTACAGTAAGGAGACCTTCCATATATACTCACGTATAAGCAAATACCAACGGCAAACTGCATAGACCCAGATCTGCCGTCGTATAATGCGCCAGCAGATCTGGGTGTATGCAGTTTGTAAGGACTAATGAGTAGAACAAGCAACATAGACCCTGATCTGCTGGCACATTATGCAACGGCAGATCAAGGACTGTGTTGTTTTCATTTGGACCGAGATTATATGCGAGTATATACAGTAGGTCAGGTTCAGCTTTCACCATTTTCCGGAAACATTTTATGAACTTATGGCCCTTGTTTGACTTACAACCTTTGCCTTTAATTGCATCATAATGGCAGAGATATCCATAGCATATGGACACATTTCTACTTTTAATTACTTCCAATAAATTGTTCCCATTCATTGTGTTTTGTGAGATCTGTAGTTAGCATTGACTTTCTGTGATTTTTTTTAAAAAATTAGGAGGGGAGTGAATAATGTAGAGAACCAACATGACTTGTGACCTTACAAAACATTCATCTATTCCATGTACATAAAATACAAATTGTATTATGCAATTAATTTAGTGCACAAAGGAACAAACCAGTAGAAATGAGGAAATAAGTGGTCAGTTGCTTCATTTACTGCTCTTCCCATTACATATTTATTTATTTATTTATTTCCAAGCAGTTTTATTAATTTAAAAAGTTTTATAATTTTCCATCTCTTTTTTTAGCATGTGTGTGTGCATGTGTGTGTGTGTGTCTGAGGTAGCAGCAAGCAATGGGCGGGGATAGGTTAGATACAAAAGGGGGCTTTTATCAATATAATATATTGTGTATCCATATCAATGCAATATATTGTGTGTCCATATTTTTCTCTAAGCTTTGAGGATTTGTTAGCTCAGAATTTAGCTTGGTTTTGTTCCGCAGAGCTTACTGTAGTAATTTCCTGGGATTTAAGCATGGCCATGGCTTAATTGTAAATTCTGTAAGATATGACCTATGATGAAGATACTGAAATGTGTTGTAAACTGAGCAATCTGTATACAGTTTACTATGAATTCACTATTTTCACAGGGTATACATTTATATTGATTTCATGGTTGCTATAAATATGAAATTTAAAGTTCCAATGAGCAATGATCATTCTGGTGAAACCATAGGACCCTTTCCATAATTCAACAATTTAAAGACCCAGTGAACAGTGGTCATTCTGGTGAAACCATAGGACCCTTTCCACAATCCAAGTTTAAAGACCAAGTGAACAAAGGTCATTCTGGTGAAACCATACGACCCTTTCCACCATCCAAAAATGTAAAGATCCAGTGAACAATGATTATTCTGGTGAAACCATAAGACCCTTTCCACAATCCAAAAATTTTCAGTACAGACAAAAATGTTATTTTATGCAAAGGCATACAATTTGATTTTCACAAAAATAAATGAATTCTCAGAATCAAGATTAAAAATGCATTACAAGTACAGAGTATATAAAAAAAATTTGTTTACAGAATGTGTATTTAAGTTTTCATTGTAAGCTACATTTCATTTTATTCCCACTTTGCCCCAAAACAATTATCTTTATTTTGACCATAACACTATTAATATAATTAGCCTAGTTCACTTGGTGCCCAATGGATATTTATCTATGATGAAGAAGTTATCAGAAATGTCTCTTAATTGGCCAATAATGATGTCATGTGCTTATTTTGTTGCTCCATAAAAAATAAAATAATGCAAGTAACAATTGGATCACAATCTCTTACATTTAATTGGTTTTTGTAAAAAAAAACTAGATTCAGTCCGTGTAAAACATTTTGGGGAAAGAACATTAACATTGGCATTATTAATTCTTAATCATTGAGATCCATGGGATTTCAGTACATGATTCATTTATTTTGTATAGTCTAACTTAACCTGTATTGTTAATTACATGAAAACATTCATTTGGAAGTAATTTTCCATGTTGCAAACCTTTAAACATCTCCACAGGGTTAAAATTCACATAGAAAATTATCTATTTTTCTGTCTATGTACATGTATTTATTTCTCTGTGTGTCAGTCTCACTGTCTCTGTCTATATGCACACATATATGCATGCATATATACATCTACAATTGTATATGCATAGTGTACATGTTGTATCTAAATCACTTTAATTGATCTATAACATGTTAGCTTTTAAAATGTATTGGGTACAAAATACGTCCTTATAAGTAATTTAGCTGTAAAGTATCATATGGTGTCGGGCACCTTGTCTCTGTACCTAGGAATGCTTTTTTCAGAATAATCTGAGACTGGTAATTTGAGTACCAGAAATAATTAACTGATTCTGTACCATTTTAACTGGCCTGTATGTGGTAATTTAGAGCACAAATATATTGCTACATGATAAACCAATTGTTCCACATGCTTTTATTCCCTGATCCCACAAGGTATAACTGCATCTCTCCTTTCAATTGATTGAATAGTTTCCAGTGAAAAGACCTAGGACATCTGATGTGATCTTCAGCTATAGGTGGCTTTTTCATGACTTAGTTGACCATTGTTGTCTCCCTTACAAGCACCACTTCATTTAGTGGGTGAATGATTTAGTCTTTTCTGCTAGTGCAACACAATTAGGAAGTAAAATTCAAATGACTATACTTAAATAATCAGCATAAGTGTGTTAAATTATTTAGAGAGAAACATTTCAGTAATATCTTAAGACCATTACTTCAGCACATGATATGGTTGGTACTTCAAAATAAGGTCCTAAACTTGATGATTTCATAAAGGATAAAGAGTGAGCTTTCACCTTGGCTAAATGAGATCATCGGAAAATACCCAAATGTAAAACTGTCCTGTTTCTATTAAGCACATGAAGCATTGTGCTGCAGTGCTTTTGTTTAGCTGCCAGCATTGGAAACTCCAAGAAATGCTAGGGCTTTTTTGGAGACTATGCAATACTTAGGTTGGTGCTAGTATTTTTCAATAAGTCCAAAAAAAAATTCAGTGAAAAACACTAGGATTTTCTCATGTACCAGAATTGAGATGCACTATTAAATTTTCTGTTCCGGATCAGACACCTATTTAGCCTTATTCATTACCCATTATTGGCTTATATTTTCTTTCATAATCCTCTTCTTTCTCTGGAATTTTTCCTTTCATGATAATAAAAGTTTGATTTATTACTGAATAATGCATTTATGAACATGCCTTCGTTAAGAAAGTTTGTCCCTTAAACCATTCATACAATCTCAAAAATACATTACACTAGTGGACACCAGGTACTTAAAGGTGACAAGTTTCCATTTAAAAAAAAGGAAGTTGTCTTGCAATTAGAATGCAAGGTTCATGTTTTGCAAATACCAATAGAGAAAAGATGCAGAAAGTTAACTAATCACACAATTTTTCAAGCATTTCCACCTCAAAAACATACTTCTGAATTTTAATTAAAAATAACCACCATATATACTCACTTATAAGTCGAGTCCAACTGCAAACAACATAGACCCTGATCTGCCATTGCATGATGCACTGGCAGATCAGAATCTGTGTTGTTTGTTATATTGATTACTCCCTAACTAAACTGCAGAGACCCAGATCCGCTGGTAAATTGTGCGTCTGCAGATCTGGGTCTGTGCAATTTGCAGTTGGACTTGACTTATAAGTGAGTACAGATTGTAGCTCCATATTTTACAAATTATGCATATTATTTTAATTAGTTTGAAATCAAACACTCCAATCATCTTGATTTTTTTGTATTTGCTAACTTCAGTGTTTAATAGGTACATAACAGACAAGCATGGACTTGTGTCTTGGCTTTCAGAGTTATGTACTAGTATTCAGTTAAATCCAGTAGATTATGCAAGGGTTGACTGGATCCCTGTCTCAAGTAAAACTAGAGACAGGTCAGGAACTTTTCCAGTAACAATATCACTGGTCCATGATACACATTTAGAAATAGACCATTGTTGATGAGGTTTCCCATAGAAGCACTGCATTTAAATTGTTCATGATAGACAATATTATACAAACCCAACAGTCTTGTACATGACAGAAAGTTAATCAAATTCAAGAAATCCAGTGCAGGCTTTGACAAAACTGGAAACATATGAATGTCTACATGAGAGAGTGGCATTTGTTGTGTTACATCACAATGATATCATCTACTTGTCAGTGATGCATTACTGGGACATCATACAGATTGCATTTATACCCACATAATCAAACTGACTAATATTACCAGTGAAAATACTGTCCAATGACAGCTGTTTATCTTTCCCAACTTTTCAATGCCACACTTACACCACCATATTGGCTAAGGTAAGGTTGGGACAGGGTTCCAGTCTATATATAAGGAAGTCTTTGTCTGCTGTGTATAGCTAGCAACTGACCAATCAGATCTCGCCTCATGTCAATGAACAGGCTTCTCTGTTTTAAAGGTCAGATGGTGTAGTGATTGGTAGAGGATGGCTTGAGTGTGTATTTTGGAGCCTTGAGGTTAATTTGAATATGTTTGTAATTGTTTACGCATGTAATCTCAATAATTACTTGTTCAGTGAAAGTATTAACATCTATTTACTGCATAACTGCATGACATTCAAATATGGCTTTAAGTTACACTTCACAGTTTTCACCAAATTTCACTTTCTGATGTGTACATATATGTCGTCCACTTGAGGTTCTATCTTTGTGGTGAAAACAGTCAGAAGCTGAGCCTTTATTCATATCATATGATCCAAAAACCATTTTCTATCAGTGTAGCTGGTGATTTTTTTTTCATATTTTCAAGTCAGATTTATTCCGCACACATCTAATTCCTTCCAGCTTGTAAACTAGAAAAAAAAAAAACTGCTTAAAAAATAGCCAAAGTTCTGTATTTTTGTCCTGTCCCTGTTCTGACAAATTTTCCTACATCTACACTCACATGTAGATTTAAGTACCTTAATATGTCCTTCTGTAGACAAAATTGCCTGTCTAAACTTTTTTAATTTTGTCTAAAAAAGAAAAAGTACACATTTTTGATTTCTAAGACTGTTCACTATGAGTGTATAGTTTTGCATTTTGAACCCGGTGGTAATCATACTGAGCTAGATACCAACAGCATCTGTTACATAATGAACACAGTGTTAATCATACTGAGCTAGATACCAACAGCATCTGTTACATAATGAACACAGTGGTAATCATACTGAGCTAGATACCAACAGCATCTGTTACATAATGAATGCTTAAATAAAACTGATTTATGCCAGCATGAGCATTCCTGATTCTTCATTAAATAATATATGATCCCATAAGTCAAATGTCAGGACATGCTTTTTCTTTAGAAATGTAATCCTTTGCAAATATGAAACTGTGGAGTGGAACCTTAAGGGCCCTTAATAGTTCTGTTAGGTTTAGTAATTGGGGTTTTTCCCCTCTTTGTTAATTCTCATTTCTTTTAGTAACAAAATATATCAAGTTTCCCACATTTCAATGATAATTATTTTTTTTACAAGTCATAATATTCACCCAGTCCATTATATGATTTTGCCAAATTTGGGTAATTTTTCATAGAAAAGCCTATTATGATGTCCATGCCTCCCTAAAGTAATGTAAATGCTTGCATTGGACATGTTATGACATACTTCTAAGGAAAACTTCATGTCCAGATAATAAAGTATTCAAATAAGTGAAAATTGTTATATAAGCAGGTTAATCCAGTACATTTGTGACTCTCTATCATGAATTTTCTACACATATAGGCCCAAAATAGGTTATGTTATTATGACCCATTATCCCTGATGACCATGACCATTTAACCCATAAAATATGCTGAAAGAAAGTGTAGGTCACATAATGACACATATAAAAGTTGCAAGTTAGAGTCTTGTTATTTAATATATGTTGCTATGGTGTAAAATGTGACATTTGCCTATCTGAACTCTGAAGTGACCATCGTGACATGTAAAAATGTCGGACTTGCTTTGTGGTCAGATATGATCATATAGTGTACAAAATGTCATAAATGCAGTTTACTGCGACAGATTAGGTCATCCCAATCCTACCACTCTCTTAAGTCACTGATATTTATATGATCAGCCTATGAGAGTGAGGTGAATTTACAAAAGGGGGAGGGGGGAGTGCTGAAGAGTGAGTTGAATCTTCTAAGCTTCGATTCTGGAGCAAGTTTGGTATAAAATAAAAAGAAAATTTTTGCATAAATACCGGATATACCGGTATTTCATCTTGTGGTACCACAAACAATATATTTTAACTCGTGACTGCCACTCATTAAAATATCACACTTTTTTTACCACACGTTTAAATATATCCGTTATTAACGTAGGAAAAGAAAATATCCTCTATGAATTCTAGGTAATAACTGTAGAGACCAGATATTAGTGACAAAAATAAAATACAATCTTTGTTGGCATTTGCATCTTGTATTTTACCCTCTTTGAGCTTCTTGAAAGATTCATGGAAAAAAGTTCTTTTAAAAATGAACAAATAAATGCACTGTATGTGTTTTATAACCTATTTTTTACATGATCTATAATTATCACAGAATATTAAATGTTTTTATGAGAAAGGTTTTCTTATATTTAATGTAAGGTTATTTTTTCTTTCACATTATTCTCTCTCTCTTACAGGGACATTTTTCACCAACCTTAGACAGAAGAAGATTTGGGAAAAATTCTCATGTAGAGTGACAGGAGTTGTATTGTGATCTAAAATATGCATGTATATGTAGATTATATTTTGCCATTTTTTCTGTGATATCATAATATTTTACAGACTTAATAAACCTTTGTGGTGCTGAAAAAACTTATGTCCAAGATTCATTGATTTTGACAACACATTACTTGTGTTAGTAAGCTGTTGATTAAAATTTACCATTTTAATTCATCTACTGGTACTAGGAATCACTAAAGTGAGCTGAAAACAAGGTAACTGTTTTAATTCATGGGATTAGTGGACCATTATTAGAGTTTATGTACATGATGATTTTTACTCAGCTGCAACTTTGCTTGTAACCTTTGCATATGAAGTGTGTGAAGCAGTGGTCAGTATGATTAAAGAGGTTTTTTTTGTATTAATTTCTATTCATTCTTGCTCCATATCTAAAACAAGCTAACTAACTTCAGAACTTACTCACAATAAGGCACCTGAGTATGAGGCAGACATTTTGAACAGTATGAATGGTCATGGATCCTGTTTCATTATTTAATAGTTATATTACATAATACCTCAGTATAAAATGACCCCATCTGTAAGGCAGTGCACTTTTATGTCTCTCATGAACATTGTTATAGTTCATTATATACTGTATATAACTAGTGTTATAATTCATTATATACTGTATATAGCTAGTGTTATAGTTCATTATATACTCTATATAACTGGTGTTATAGTTCATTATATACTGTATATAACTAGCGTTGTAGTTCATTATATACTGTATATAACTAGTGTTATAGTTCATTATATACTCTATATAACTGGTGTTATAGTTCATTATATACTGTATATAACTAGCGTTATAGTTCATTTTATACTGTATATAACGTGTTATAATTCATTATATATGGTATATAACTAGTGTTATAGTTTATTATGTACTGTATATAACTAGTGTTATAGTTCATTATTTACTGTATATAACTAGTGTTATAGTTCATTATATACTGTATATAACTAGTGTTATAATTCATTATATATGGTATATAACTAGTGTTATAGTTCATTATGTACTGTATATAACTAGTGTTATAGTTCATTATATAATGTATATAACTAGTGTTATAGTTCATTATATACTGTATATAACTAGTGCTATAGTTCATTATATACTGTATATAACTAGTGTTATAGTTCATTATATACTGTATATAACTAGTGTTATAATTCATTATATATGGTATATAACTAGTGTTATAGTTCATTATATACTGTATATAACTAGTGTTATAGTTTATTATATACTGTATATAACTAGTGTTATAGTTCATTATATACTGTATATAACTAGTGTTATAGTTCATTATATACTGTATATAACTAGTGTTATAGTTCATTATATACTGTATATAACTAGTGTTATAGTTCATTATATACTGTATATAACTAGTGTTATAGTTCATTATATACTGTATATAACTAGTGTTATAGTTCATTATATACTGTATATAACTAGTGTTATTGTTTATTATATACTGTATATAACTAGTGTTATAATTCATTATATATGGTATATAACTGGTGTATATACTTTATATAACTAGAGTTATAATTCATTGTATACTGTATATAACTGTCTAACTGACTAACTTGCCAACTCCTAATATAAATAAATAAATTTTACATATTCCTACACCATAACAATTATTTGATCGATTGCACAGTACATTTTTTGGGGGTAAAATATTGCATATCAGCTTTATACATCTGTTTTAATGAAATATTATAATTTTTTGGTACAATTCGAAGAAGAAGAAAAACCTCAAAAACAATAATTCATGTTTCATAACAAATAAGTACATAAATAAATAGATGATAATAATAATACCTTTTTCCAGGGATTTTACATTGATTGTATCACTGTTGATCAGTAAGATGATATCATTGTTGATCAGTAAGATGATATCATTGTTGATCAGTCAGATGACATCACTGTTGCATCAGTCAGATGACATCACTGTTGATCAGTCAGATGACATCACTGTTGATCAGTTAGTCATCAGATGCCATCAGAATTTCTCATGAGAATTTGTAAATGTGGGCTATGTAGCAAAGTAATGCCCATTCTGTTCTGCATGGTGTTGGAAAATAAACATTATGATTCATATTTATAGATTCAGTTGATGTCATATTTAATATATATAACTGAAAGAAGAATAAGAAAAATGCCTGATTTGGCTTCAGACTTGAATAGGCCAAGGTTTATAAATAAGCAAAATGATCAAATGCTATATCATCTGCAATTGAAAGCTGATCCAAAAATATTTCTGATCCTTGGTTCAAAATTATTATTTTTGAATTAAAACAAGATTAAGCTTATTAATGACTCTGTGGAAATGCAACTGCAAGTGCGCTGGACAGTTTGAAGGATTTCTATCTATGGATATGATAAACTGCAATTTCTTTTTCTGACATGGTTTATTTAAATTAAAATAACAGTAATCTTATAAAATACTGCATGCAAGTGCCAAAAGTTTCAACATATGACCAAGGTGGCTCAGTAGTTGGCATGCTGGACTCGTGACCAGAAGGGTTCAGGTTCAAATATTCCTCAGACCAGGTCAGGTCAGCCAGTGTAGTGAGACCCTGGGCAAGGCACAATGCTTTAATTGCCTTGGCACAATATGACATTTCTAGTGTTAATGTGCAGATGAGCAACAACTAACTTCATCATACAACCAGGACCAGGTTTTTATCAGGTGTTTTAGGCAATAAAAATGATAAGAAGGACCAGAGAAAACTGGCTTACAAGTGTGTCCTGAATGTTCATTCATGAAAATTAAAAAATTGCCATACTCTTCAACTTAAGGGAGAAAACTGCTCAAATTTTTATGTCCAGAAATTTTTCATATTGAAATGGGTTGTAGATTGGGCCAAAGAACAAACATTGTAGGTAACTGAACTAGTTTTGTCTCTATGGACATTTTGGTAATATAGTGCTCTTGATTGGTGTTTAAATAGAATTCTATGGAGTTTTAAACTGGATGAAACAGCTCTACTGGTCATAAACCAGGAGAGCTTATGGGATGGTCTGTTTTCCATCATCCATCTGTCCATTAGCACAAGTTTTGTAATTGCTACTGATACTATACTACTTATAGGATTGCCATGAAACTGAACACACACATTAATCCCATGGTCTAGTTGGTCCTAAATGAAAATGGTGCTGCTCAGACATCCAATATGGCCATCATGAAAATCTTTTTATCGCTACTCCTCCTGAGTGGATGGTCATATCAACATGGAGCTTTCACTGAAAGACTTCATATAATGTCTAGTTGCTCCCAAATGAAAATGGTGCCTATCTGATGTCCAATATAGCCATCACAGCAGCCATCTTGAAAATATTGTTATCACTACTTCTGAATAGAAAGCCATATTGACATGGGGTTTTTTCATGAGAAGACTTCTTATAATGTCTGCTTGGTCCTAAATGAAAATGGTTCCAATCTGATGTCCAATATGGTCACCACAGTGGCCATCTTGAAAATCTTGTTATTGCTATATCTCCTGAATGGATTGTTATATCAAAATGGGGTTTTCACTAAAAAACTTCTTATGATATATAGTTGGTCCTAAATGAAAATGTGCTGATCTGATGTCCAAAAAGGCCACCACAGCAGCCATCTTTAAAATCTTTTATCTCTACTCCTGAAAAAGTCATATTGACATGGTGTTTTGCCAGAAAACTTCTTTAGATGTGTAGTTGGTCCTAATAGAAGATGGTACCACTTGCACATCAATTATGGCCACCACATTGGACTCTTGAAAATCTGAACACTAAATGAATGGTCATATTGATATGAGCTTTTCACTGAAAGACTTCTTATGATGTCTACTTGGTCCTAAATGAAAATGGTGTCAATCTGACCCCCAATATGGCCATCACAGTGGCCCTCTTGAAAAACTTGTTATCACTACTTCGCCTAGATGGCTGGTCATATTGACATTGTGCTTTCATGGCAGCCATCTTGAAATTTTTGTTATCGCTTCTCCTGTTAAATAAAAAGTCATTTTTACATGGTGTTTTCATCAGAAGAGTTCTTACGGTGTCTAGTTGGTCCTAAATGAAAATGATGCAAACTGACCCTCAGTATGGCCACCAGATGGTCATCTTGAAAATATTTATATCTCTACTCCTCCCAAAGGAATGGCCATATCAACATGCGGTTTTCACCAATAGACTTCTTATGATACCTGCCGGTAGTTGGTTCTAAAGGACATTGGTGCCAATCATTCATCCAGTATGCATACATATGACAGAACAGAGAGGTCAGCTTAGGAAAGATCACAAGATTTGCAAAATTTGGTCAGGAGTTTTGACTTCAAATCAGGAGGATTTTCATTGACCCAATTTTTAACATGCAAGTGGATAAAAATGACAACTATTGAACAAATTTACTTTTTCTATATAACAATATGCACAATGAGGGATAGGAGACACCCTCATATGTATGAATATGCCATGACAGCTGTCTTGAAAATTGTGGTGTTACTACGCCCCCTGAATGGATGGTCATATTGACATTGGGGTTTCACCAAAAAACTTCTAATAATGTCTACATGGTCCTAAATGAAAATGGTGTCAATCTGACATCCAGTATGGCCACCACAGCAGCTCATTTGAAAATCTTGTTATAGCTGAAGAATATAAGAGTTAGGGAAGAGATTGTCTTGTCTTGAATTTCTGCAAATTCTTTTTGGCCAATAGAGCATCAGCCCCATCAAGGGAGTCTTGTTACAATATTTGATCTATTTCTTACACTTTTTAAAAAAAATACACAACCAAGATATTTAGGAGGATATTGGTTTTTGAAAAACCTAAGAAAATTCATAGGTCTCTATGATTAAAATAAACCCACAGCATTTTTTTAAAATGCAAAACTTGAATACAAGTATACTGAACATAACAGATGTGAGAAGATGCAGGTTGGAAGATTTTCATATTAGGTAACGTTTCACTAATTGAGCAAATCAGCTGTTATTGCAGCCCATTGTGGTACCTACTGTATATAATCGCTTAGGGTGTGGCTTTAAAAATCGCTCATCTGGCCCATGCCCTGGAGGGAGCTACACATGCCTGATGTATAGTTTTATTTGGATGCAAACAAGCTATGACTGCATAGTTGTTACTCTAATGTGTTTTTTTCACCCTTATGATACTGCTACAGTGTGCACAGGGCAAATACTGGTAGTTCAGTTCTTTCAAATGAATTGTCCCAAAGTAAATTTTTTCAGACTTGTGCACCTTAATTGGAGTAATGTTTAGTCTGTTTTGACAATAATTACTAACTCAGAGATTTCTTGAACATTTTCTGCAGAAAGTTTGATTTGTACTTTTAAAATGACACTTAGAGCAATGATAAGGCATACATTAAGGCTCCTGGTCTGGAGGAATATACAAAAATGTTGCCTCAGAAGACATTACATTGTAAAATTTACAATTCACAACAGTTTAAATACGGTACCTCTTGACAGAATGAAATTAACGTACAAATGAGGATATGACTTATATGACACATTTTGACAGCATTGTGTTGTTTAATGAAAAAGTTATTTCTCTTTTATAAGAAGAGTACCCAAGGGGTGTAAATCTTGCTGGAATAAATTTATAATGAATTCCTAATATAGAAACCAATATGGCAGAAGGGCTATAATAGTATTGTTCAGTCTGCAAGAACAAGATATGTCTAGTCTACATCACTCACTCTGACATGTGCCCAGAACTGCAGAGGTGACAGGCAAGCACATATTACCCCTGTGATAGTCCAAGTTTACTTGATTGGTTCTTAAATAGGAACACCAAAGAGGATCAGATGTGTCTCTTTTGAATGAAATAAGTGAAAATAACTTGTAGACCATCATCATCCACAGTAAAGTCATCTTGAAGTTTCATTAAATATGATCTATTTTTGCTTCAACATATAATTATGTGTTCAGTATGTACTGTTTATTAAAATTATATACAGGGTGACAACATGAACTTGACAAAAATAAACAATTTCCACCAAAAATGAAAAAGTCTTAAAATTCCCTGCTTGTGATTTTTTTTTTTTTTTAACATTCTTTGCTCCTCTGTTTGTCAAACACATTTATCAACAGATTCTTCCCAACAGTATCAACAATCATGTAAATTATCATCAGTTCAAGGTTTATCATTTATAGCTTTTTAAAAAGATTTTAAAATTTAGGATTGACATAGAGCATAAAGAAACAATCATAAAGGTTTTAAAAAAAGTAATAAATAATGAAAAAATCCATGAAATTTCTGATTACGCACAAATCCACAACAATCAAGAAAAATCCGGTTTGTTAAAAATCCAAGGTGTGATCACCAGGTATATATAAATGAATAAATGCAAGCATTTTCTAAAATAAGGATGAAGAAATTAATACTGATGATATCGGAACAAGTATATTCCCTCAAAGTCAATGTTGAAAAAGACGTTTCATATGGTCACATATAACGTGATGACAGCTAAGAATATTATTGTGTAATATTCAGTACAACTGCTGTGCAGTTGTTTGCTTTCAACAGAACAAAGAGAACATGAAATATATACATGTCAGGTTTATATAATTTATTTTTACAATATGTTAATAATTGAGACAGCTTAGTCTGAGCATATTGCAGATGGTGATTACAGATTGAAAGGTCTATTGTTCAAATCTCAACAGAGGTGAAACAATTTTCAAAGTGAAGACTATGTTACAGTACACAAAAACAGTTATATACAAGTTTAATCATAACATGATTTTGACTTGTATTCTACATTACAGTACACAGAAACTGGTGTAATACACGAGTTAGAACAGTGACTTTGTTGTATAAAAAAAATAAGGATGTGAATAAATGCAAAATAGTTCAATATATATTCAAACAACATTTTCAGCTAGAAAATCAAAATGAAGACTTAGATACTTGATATTCCATTATCAAAACAAGGGAGAAAACAATTACCACCACCTTCAATACGTGTACAACAAGAAAAGAATTAAGAGCTATCAATAAGCAAAATTGAAATGGGCTCATAATGAAAATATTCATTTAACAGAAATGTCAGTGGGTATAGATTGCATGACAGCAACAGTAAAGATTTGTATGAACTTTCAATAATGTTGAGCCATATTTGAAGATCACCATTCAAAAACGTTCACAATTTATTTGATTCATTAAAAGTATAGCCATACTTAATGATAAGACTTAAGAAGCACCTTACATGGGAGGAAGAACAAGTTGAGTATATAAATTTACTACAGAACTTGGTCTCTTAAGATAATGAACAGAAGTAAAATCGATAATGTCTTTGAACATTTATTCAATATTTTACATACTAATTTGGAAATAAGCGAAAGAACAAGACGTATGTTTGATATGGTTCAGTATTTAACACTGCACATAGAGATAGGAATCAACAGCTCAGAGGATGCTCATTAAAAAAAACAATTGCCTGAATGGGTAAAAGAAAACAACAAAAACAAAAATAAAAAACTTGCATTAACATAGAAAATGCAGATAATAATTGTTGTTTTGTTGTTTCTATGCTGTGGTGTCAATTTTAAATATTGCTAAAAAGATTCTCAGCATAAAAATACAATTGGATAGATACCGTAATTGGTTTAAACGATGTCGGATGAAACAGAGAACAGTAAACAATTCCCAAATTAATATAATATATCGGTAAATACTGTGAATCACTTTAAATTCGTTGTGTACCAATTTTCGTGGTTTTCATGGGTAAGCTTGGCCATGAATTTAAAGTCGCAACGAAATATGGATCAAGCTGATGATATTCAAAGCACACTCCCCAGCTCTTGGCGTATGTGATGGTAAAGAATAATTAGTTTTAATATCAACAGTATTTATAGTGGATGGAAATATACATCATGAAATAATTATGAAATGTGAATAAACAATATAAATTGATAACGTTTTAATTCACATGCAGTTTCATTAACTTAAAAGCTCTGTACTAATGCAATTATTCTTTTCTTTATAATATTTTTTAAAATAATTAATTTTTTTCTTACCATATTTTTGTTTATTGATTATCAATAGATTACCAGGGATCAACATTTTCCACATGTCTGAGGAGATTATTATTTTAAATTTAAAAATTATGACACACCAATCAATTAGAGAGAGAGAGAGAATTTTAAAATCATATCAGTTGATCAGGCATGGAGTGATATATATCATAAACACATCATGCCGTAAAACGTGCTTCAATAAAGCAAATGCACGAACACTACAGGCTACAGGCAATATTATGATTAAAAAAATGCAAAGTCACTGAAATTCCTCATTAACTTCATACATACTGGTAAGCTATATGTTATCGTCCTTGAAAATTACCTTTTACAATATATGTACTTATTCTCGTCTATGAAAATGAATTTTAAAAATAGATATAGAAAGAAATATAATTAAGTTTATGTTAAATGTGAATATAAATATCAAAAGGTTAAGGTCAATTTAATTTATTTACAACTTGAAAAAAGAAAAGTCAAGCTTTTCATTCCTTTAAGGAAGCCACAACGGTATTTCAAAAGCAACGAAAAGGCAACTGAAAAATGCAGCACTACAGTTTTATGCGAACAAATAAAGCATCTAAATTCATAGGCAAGCTAAACAAAAAGCATTTAAATTCAATCAAACGCAGAAGAAAGCTATACTTACTCCCATGTTCTGAAGAAATAGTATGTGTACCAAACTTCTTTTCCTATGAAAAAGTTAAAATATAGATTATAAATCTGGAACTTCACGTCATATTTCAGCAAAGAAAACTCAAATAAATGTAAACAAAAATAATAGAGCTTAGACCCAATTCAATATATTTCACAAGAATGAGTCGTTAAATATATGTTATGTAACAATCATATCTATCACATTAAATCATTTATCAATCACCTTCAGAAACTCATTTTCGCAAAGTTGTATTCATGCAGATACATATATGTCATTAATGTTTAAGAAAAGATGCACATATGCATACTAAAGCATCCAATTCTTCAAGGGAGCAGAAAGTTTGGTTAAATTATTAAAGAAATGGGATAGAAGTAAATAAAATCAATTTCAATTAGGAATTTTCAATGCATGCTCTTTCTTCTCTTCTCTGCCATGGTCTTTCTTTCCCTCTCTAGTTTTCAAAACCATGGTAACACCAATATCTCTTATTATCGTGATCAAGCCCTCTTCCTGTCGAATCCTGTAAGCAATTTTGGAAAGTTTTCTCCGATCCTGTTTCATTTTGGCTGAAAGGTCAGGTAGAATCCGCTTTCTGGTATCCCTAAGATTCTCCGACCTTGATAACACTAACTCTCTATCAGCATAATTGGACAATTTCACAATGTTAACTTTGGCTTAATGATGGATTTTTCAGGTCGACTGAGACCTTAGCTGATAGTACATTTCCACTGTCATACCATTCATTTTATTGAGCAATCAGCTGGGCAATGACAGATAAATCAACGCAATTTATCGATTCATATGAATAAAACAGCAGCCTTCCCCGTGATGTGCTTTTGAAAACATCAAAAAGCGCTATCGCCTTCTGATCACACTATGGGGCCTTGAGTCACGTACAGAGTTCATATTATACAGATATCAGATATCGGTCAGCAAATAGAGAACTCCTAAGGATCAGGTATGCTCGCAACAATAACAGATTTACTTCAAATTTCCTGTTCTTTAACCTGTGTCAATGACATTATGATAGTTGAGAATTTTAAGCTCAATTTTGACAAAACTGTCCACATATGAAAAGATATAAGCTCAGTTTCGAAAAAGCTTGGTTTGCTGTCATTGGCTTTGTTTTAAGGCCTACTCCATAATTATCAAGATCTTTATGTGTTGATAATGGTCTTCAAGAACACTGAAAAATCTAACTGCAATACTAATTATAGCAGTGGAATTAGGCTTGATTGCTTGTGATTACTATCTTTATTGTTCAAACAAATTACTGCAGTAGGGATTAAGCCTGTTTGCTCCAAAATGCGTAGAAGTGAACGTCGGTGTGATCTTTATTAGAGATATATACATGATCGCTCAAAATTAAATATGATGGAACGTTTTGTTGTTTTTTTTATTGTTTTTATTATTATTATTATTATTATTATTATTTTTTTTTTTAAATGCCTTTTTTTCTTTCTTCTTTCTTTTCCTTCCAAACCACGAAATTTGATTACCAAGAATATAAAGTGACTCACAGTATTTATGAAACAACTTAACAGTCTTACATCAAACCGGTTTAAAGAACTAAAACAGAGAATGACATGTTGACTTATTAATCAAATTTCAACGTGGTGGTCCTAATGATTATAAAGACTGATTGTACAATTGCGTTGAAATAAAAAAAAGTAATAATTCAAGATTAGTGTCATCACAGATAAACAGACATCACATCAAATACTTGACTTTTTTCAGAACAATACCCAAAGATATTAGAACACAAAAAGACTACTATTTATACTCTCTTATAAGTCGATTCCAACTGCAAAATGCACAGACACAGATCTGCTGTCGTATAGTGCGCCCGCAAATCTGGGTCTATGCAATTTGTTGGGAGTAATCAGTAGAACAAACAACATAGACCCTGATCTTCCAGCGCATTAAGTGACGGCTGATCAGGGTTTATGTTGGTTGCAGTTAGACTCGAGTTATAAGCGAGTATATACGGTATGTTGCAACGAAGGTTTTTAGTTGTACAATTTAAATATTCTCAAGGCCAATTGAAAATTTAATATGTTATTTATTCTGATTTTGAAAGTATCAATGTGACAGAGGCACAAACGTATACATAACAAAATGTTTATTCGGAACACCTCGCGTATGATGACGAAATATAAAGGAAAAGAAAAACAGCCATACACATTCCATTAGGGTTCAGTTGTTATGATAAATCAAGCCATAAGAGATATAAACTATTTGCTTACAGAGGAACAAAATATTGTATGATTAGTTGTCTTAAAATAGAAATATAGTGTATAGAAAATTAAGACTGAAAAATGCAAAACCTATGGTGTTTGCAGAGAAAGACGAACGAAGCTTTAATTTAAATGCATATGTTAATCTCTGAGGGAAAAATTATTGAAGATAAAGATGGAGATCACGATCATTTAATAGGCAAGTATAGAAGTCCAGCACATAACCAATGCAATTTGAATTATAAATATTCATAATACATACCAGTATTCGTTCATAACGTGTTCGGTCATGGCATTAAAGCATTGATTAAAAATTATACAGCTGAAGAGGTACAAATTATAATCAACAACGATGAATAATATATTTTAATTGGTAAGTAATTCATAGTTGTTAGGTTAATGAAATAAGGAAAAGAAATAGTTAAAATAACAATCAGGAATTAAATTAATGATTAACACTATATTCAGCAACCAAAGGGAGAATTTGACGACAAGAACAACAGTTAAAATATGTACAGATGAAAACTAATTTGTAACTGTCATAACATAAAGATCTATTATTTGCTATGACAGCGATTACTATGGATGACATTTGGTTCGTCAGTTGGAAAAACAAAAAGATTAATTTAATGAAACCAATTTAAGGAGGCTTTACGTTGCTAGATTCAGCTAAATGGCTAATGTAGGTTTGTTACTACAACAAGCTTAACAACAAATATGTTGATTGAATCAGACTATTTAAAACTGCACTCATTTGCAAATTATAAAGATTAAGTAAAGGTCTACAAGAGAGAGAATTTCAAAAATTTATGCTCAAATAGAATTTGATATTCCAAATATCTCAAGAAACATTTTCATGAAATGAATTTACTTAGATTATGCAATCATCAGATAAATAACATCTGGTTTTATTCAAACAGTCTTTCCACAAGTAGTCACTCCAGAAATTATCATTTTATAAGGTTCTTTAAAATCAATTGTTCTTACGCTATTTAATAATTGTGAAAAAAGGTTCTCAAGTAAATACAACTAAAACATACTTGATTTACATGGTTGATGTGAATGTTTACCTGAACATCTGAAAATAAAGATACATTTTGTGAGTATCAACATTTTCTTTTCTGTTGATTTGCTGATGAATACCTTGCTGAATATTAGCAAATTTATGTCCACAATCATGCAATCTATTACCGATTATACTTCTTAAAAGCAGATACAATAGTTTTAAGTTTAAACAAATTTAACACTTACGTTACTCATTTCTGTTTGCTTTGATGCTCATCAAAGAAAAACTTTGTGGCTTCCGTAAACTATTGCCTCAGTTAAGAAATCTGGAAATAAACCATATATTTCAGAACTTGAACTGAAAAAAATTTTTGGATTACTTTCTGCACTATTTTTGTATACTCAAAATTACCCTTCAAGCTTATTCTGGGAAAATCAAATGTGAGGTTTGGTAAAGTTGTCTCGACGGCTATGTTGATGATTCTCTCTCCAGTGATGTTGTCATAAAACAATTCAATTTATGTACTTGTCATTTATCGATTGTGGAATTGATTCCAAAGTAATCGTATTGTACTGAACGCATATATCTTCCAGTTTTTAGTCTTGATCTCCGCCTTCTATTACTTCAGATGCTTTGCAAAGGTTTATATTAAATCTGACGTCCTGCGTAAGAGTACAAGGATATACTGGATACTGATCTGTGATTACCTGAAAGTCTAATGGCATTCTGGACTTTTTTCCATAAACCGCAAACTGTATAGTTTCAGTACCAGTGCATTGTTCATTACCTGGCATTGATTTAAAGTTTCTCAATTGATGATTCATAATGCATCGCTCAATCCTATTTGTCCAAACCGAATCAGGTAACCACAATCTGTATATGTCATGAAAACGTCATAGTCATTCAATTTCAAAAGATCATAACTTTCAAAGATATGATAATTTCTTTCACAAGCATTATACCTAAGCTGTTTACCATTGCATCGTAAGCACATTGCTCTACCTTCATATCGAACAACACATAGAAAATACATGGCACAATCCTAATATTTGGGCTTAGCTTTATAATTGCTATCTCTAAAGTTTGCTTAGGTTTAATGTTGCTCGGGGGTGTATGTGATAAATTATGTGCTCGATTTAGGTATTTAATTCTTGCCGTATATTTTCCTGCTTTCTGAGGATTTATGTACGTTCAGACCTTTATTGCTAGTATTCGTTACCTACAATAACGTCAGCGACGGCGAAGCCTCGCCGGAAGTGGACTTTCAAAGAAACTTGTGAACAATACAAACGCATCACCCGCCATTATTGCGATGAATACATGTACATATTCTACCTGTTTATCAGAAGGTTGATACAAATCAGTAAGTACAGGTTGTCAAAGTTTTTCAAGTTTCACCTTTTTCTCTGGATGAGTAGATGTGTCAATGTAAGTAGATGCGTCTGGCTGGGTAGTTTCATTTCGTTTACAGCAAAACCATCATCTAGGTTGTTCAAGTACAGAGTATCCAAACTTTCTTCTCTCAGTTTTTGTTTCATATAATTGAATGTTTTAGCTCTGTTTTCATTGAACTTTGCAGTTTTTCTCTATAGTTATTACACGGCTTCCTCGTGGGTTTTTTTTCTTCCCAAATTCTATCTGAATGAATAAAGGACTAGGGACTCTAGATCACTGTAATGGCCTCAGAAAATGTCCAAAATGTATTTTCGTTATTTTAAAAGCTGTTTTATTTATTTTGTATAGACATAACTTTGTCTTTAATAATACGTTTTATTTTTCATATTTATCGCGTAGATGACGTCATCTGCAGCCGCGCGTGAGTCGTAGAATGCGGAAAATGTGAAAAATTCGTCTGACTATAATGTATTTATATATATTAAACTATTCCCGCAGTCACGAAACAACGGAAAACTTTCAAGACGTTTCCCTTATTAGATAAGTTGTAACCTCAGAAAATTTTATGTTGTTTCACTCATGTGAGATACGCCAATTTTAAGAAACTGGTTAGATAATATGGCAGGCAACAGTGACGTTTTTATCGCAGCAGCAGTTTACAAGGTATGTAACTTTCGTTTTACAAATATTATGTCACAATAAATGAGTAAAGTATGAAATTAAATGCAGTTTTACTTTATCAGACACCAATATTCTTAGAAATTAAGGAAAATCTTCAGAGTTGAAAAATATTTCCAGGCGGTGTTGATTTGCAGACGACGAGTGTTATGAAGAAAAAAGCAAATCCAGCTTGGTTTATAAAATATTTGTATCAGACTGGTATTTTGGACAAATATTTCTCTATAAGAGCATTATATACAGTGGTATGCAATACTGTGAAACTTTTGTTAATCCGTTTTGAATATTTTGTTTAAAAAAATTCCAATCATAGAAAGCGATTGAGAGGGTCTATGCAGTTTCGGTACGGAACCAGTCAGGCCTACCTCACGTTCATCACTTATTGAAGACTCATTGTGGTACAATTTGAAATGGCAGAATAAATAATTAACATTCAATATAAGGTACATTTTGTTTCATCAATAATAAAGATAATCCATGAGAATTAACGACAGTGCGTTAACTGGTGCCAGATTCTCTAGGGGACTCTAGTTCCAAACCCACTATGTATATAACTGGAAGGGTTAGTGAGGAAACGCACTATGAAAAGAGTATTTATATTGATTTGCAAACATGTATAATACCATATCTTATATAAACAGTAGGTGTGAAACGATTAATCGATATATCGATGTATCGATACTTTTTCTATATCGATACCAATATCGATACAAGAGGGAAAGAATCGATACAAAACGATACTTAGTCTATGCAAGTTACTTTAATCTTCAGCAGTCGTGAATAATCATTAGTCATTTGCCTTTTCATTCATAAAATTGAGAATTCATCTGAGACAGCCGTAGCAAGTACATGCACTCATTTTTGTCAGTACAAAATAAAAGCTATTGACAATACCCACTCGCCGTCTACAAATTAACACAAGGTGACTAACTCACGTGGTTCGAAATATGCCCCCTTCTCCCGCCCGAATTCCATGCTAATTAGTTTATCCTGTCAGCATCTTCAGCCACTGATAACATATATCAACAGAAAGAAGACATTGCAGATTTCTTCCCCATGTCCTTTACTGATCATTTGATAACCACTTTTACGCGAAATTTATATGTTGCATCGCATCTTGTCTACTTGGATCGAACTGAAGGCTACACATCCGGTGTGTCACGCAGTGAAATATGTTACATGCAATTCTGATTAGTAGTTATTGTTTGTTCAAGTCCAGGGTAAAACAATAAACCACCAATCATAACTAACTGTAGCGTGTTCACTACGTGACAAACTGAAATATTGGTCATCCAAACTCTCTCCAAATATATACAAAGCAACATAGAAACTTCACACAAAAGTGACTATTAAATAATATGTAAAGTACTTAAATCGTACATGGGGAATAAGTTTGGAATATCTCCTTTTACGTTGATATATGTAATCAGCGACCGGATAAAAAAAATAAAAATCGCACAGAATCGGCAAGGGGGGAGATTCCAAACCGCACGAGGTTTAGCCACCTCGTCAGTTTGTAGAAAGGGAGTGGATGTTATCAATAATTTCCTTTTTCACTGACAGAAACAAATGTCCTTGGGCGCGGTAGTTGATTTATATCTGCAGGAAGTACAATGTAAAGGATTTGGCTATTAGTTATCTCCACTCCCACACTCGGACTTGTTCTAGATAAGAATTTCCTTGCACGAGGAAATTGCACTAATTCCTCTGTTTTGAAGATAACACCGTAATTCCTTCAAAATTTAAGTGAAGACATGAAATTGGTAATAAGATGTTTTAAAAATATTCATTCAATGTAAAATAAAGGGCATGGTGACCAGAATGAGTCATGCATATGATCGAATGGAGCAGCCTGAAATGGCCTAAAAGGGTAAATAAAAATCACCAACAGCTAGTCTGTTTGGAAGTATTTTTTTTTTTATCTTGTAAAGGATAAGAATGGCATATGAACAGCTGATAAGTCTATGTTTGCTTGTAATCTGCATACTGGAAATACACCTAATATGTCAACACATAAAAAATGGCACCACCCTACAATTGACAGACCTTCTAAAGATGAAAAGACCATCAATTTGATATGTGTATCGATAATGTATCGTATCGTAGGCTGTGTATCGAGAATCGTATCGATGCGTGAGAGATGTGTATCGTTTCACCCCTAATAAACAGTCTGCTAAACACCATAAATATTTAATAGAAAGAGAATCCATGTGCCTGCTACAGAATACAAAAAAACTTTATATAGCTCATATAAATACAAATCACGTATACATAGTTTCGACCTGTGTACGATTCCCAGAAAAGTAGAAATTTATTTGCTCATGCAGAAGGTGGAACGTGAGGGTCTAGACAGGATGAGAAATCCTTGGGAAAAGATAGATGCCTCAGATACCATAATTCGTGACTTTCCAAGGCTTGACGAGGAAGACTTGCGAGATATTACTTTTGGAGTATATCAACTGAAGTTAGCAAAATCTTACACCCGTGAGCACCTTAGTGAGGATGGAGGTTATGATTTATTAGTGCATAAAGACCAGAATGGACTTCTAATGGCAAAAATTCCGAGCCGGCATGTGTCCATTAGAGCCTACAAACTCTCGCTTGATTATGATCAATATTCAGTCAGAGGTTGGTACTGCCAATGTCGAGCCAGAGCCCGTGTTGTTGGTACGTGTGCGCACATAGCAGCCGTCATCTGGTACCTTGGATATGCACGTCATCAAAATGCACCTTTTAATTCGATGTCTGACTGCAGTTCTTATTTGAATGATGCGCAATACCTTCCAGAACCTCATTTGAATGATGATGATGATGATGATAACGGCGGTGATGATGATGATACAGCTGACATCGAAGAGTAATAAATCAATAAAAATAAGTTACAAGTTGCTTGTGAAGTAATTAGTCCAGGTAAAAAAAAAACAGTAAATATTGTTATGTCAGATTTCTCTGTAGTTTTAATAATATATATCATTTTGAAAGATCTAAGAACATACTGTTTTGGACTGTGTAAATTTGACACAAAATTCATTGTGAATAGGTCATTACGAGAACATGTATTTGCTTGCTTAATATTTTTATTAAAACTTAGAATAATAACCAATAGTGTTGCCTTGTACATTCCAGTCAAGTTATATACTGTATGTGTTCTAGTTATACATGTGTACATAATCAGTTCTTCTAAACATACAGTGACGATGTACAATTTTTAGATTTTTTGTGACGATAATTGTATGGCGAAATACTCATGTATTTGCTATGTTGTTAGCTCATTTGTATTGGAATTGTTATCGACAAGGGACTTGATGTCAATATTCTTCTTACCATACATTATGCATGTACATGTCACACCATATGTTTGTTTTTAGGGTAAGTACTGTCATTCTGGATAAAAAATAAATAAATAAATTAATGCAGTGAAGTTGAATATAGAGAGGATATTTGCTTGAAACGAGTGAATAACGGATATATTTCATCGAGTGGGTGAAAAACTCAGTATTTTCACGAGATGAAATATATCCGTTTTTCACTTGAAGCAAGCAAATATTCTTTTTATTTTATGCTCAAGCGTATTGTCTAGCAATTTGAATAACACACTGAAGTAGCTGATTTCTTGCTGCATCCCGCGCGATAATGTCAGCAGTTTACCGTTTATGTTCTGCACTGTTTTTTTGCATTATTTGCACATAAAATATCAGTAGATATCCCAACTGAAGGTATAACAGAAGACAAAACAAAAATAATTTTTTTTTGGATAACATCCTGGATTTGAACTCGGTTCGCTTGGATGCAAAGCGGCCACCTTAACCTTTACACACAGGCAAGGATCTTACAAAAAAGGATTGAAATTTCTTACCCATAATGTTATCCATCTCTATTGACGGTCAGTGAAAACATATCATATTTTTCACTGCAGTGAAATATCACAATTATTTCACTCGGAAAATCCAGTAATTCACTGCCTAGCATAAAATAAATATTTATTCTTATGGATTTTTTTTATGTTTTGTTGATATTTGCAGAAGTCTTTTTTCAAAATCCTATAGTCCACGTGATGTGCATATATATATATCATATATATATATATATATATATATATATATATATATATATATATATCATCAACAAGTCTTTAAAAATTAAAATTTGCATGCATGACGTCATTAAAATCACGATAACGTAATGGAACCAGAAGTAACGTCATTTTATGTAGATAAACTTTTGGTGCCTCCAGCATACATAATTTGATTGAATTCAACAAAATTTTTATTATTCTGCACAAAATGCATCCTAAAGAGTCTTTGTACAAAACTTAGAGCTTTTTGGTTGTTGGGCCAAATTTGACCCTTGTAGTACCTAGTCCTTTTAACAGATAGTTGCTTCCTCCGAATTCTAGGCCCTAGATACTGCTCCTCCAATCATCATTTCCGCTGCAGCCAATCTATTTAAGAGTAACAGATTTTGATACTGCTGCCATTTTGTTTTTACTGACAGAGTGGATACTTATCTGATTTGCCATGTAATTGTTAAAGTATTTATCTCTTCTAGACAATATGTACGTGGTTCTTTACCACGTTTCTAAGAAGGTCTGATTCTTTTTTATTTTTTAAAAAGTCTAATGAGTATACAAGACGTTAGTGGTTTACCTTTAATCCAATGTAACGATCAGCATCACATTGTTCCATTACTTTGCATTCTAAACACAAAGTTGTGTATAGGCCTGATTCATTTTATTTTGTGACATAATGCTGTGAAGCATCTTTTGTGCATAACTTGTATTCATCAAAATGTGATGGAGCATAGTGCTATCCGTAAGTAGCAGTTAATATGTGAGGTGTTATTCCACTCATTTCGGTATTTCGCAGCTCCAAATTGGAACGTTAGTTCTATTTAACAAATTAAATTAATCCATCTCCATTAACATTTACTCTAATACAATCTGGGTAAATCTGACTTGATGCAATGGGAAAATTGTAAAGCAACATATATCCAGGCATTAGTTTCTTATCAAACTCATTTGTTTCAATCTCGTCTTAATTCACGGCGTCTTAAATCACTGTATTGCTTATTTTCTTTCTGTTTCCATGTTTGCTTCCCTTTGTACCTTATATACCATTTGATGATTAAACAAAACTCATCGTGACTGACTTCTTTGTCACTTATTGCTTTGTTTATCATGTCGTCGATACTGTTACGGATTTCGTAAGTTATTGCTTCACTTTGTTTTAAAACTTTGTTGCAGATGAAAGTTTTCTTTATAGCGTTTGGAAAGAATCATATTATTGTTGCACCACACCCACTAAAGGCCAAAAGAACTACTACATTCGTGTAACACCTAACCCAGCTGATACCCTTTCCATCTGATACTACAATCATGCTTACATCAACAAATTCAACATTGTGTATGCATTTTGTATTTGTTACTAACACGTCTTTAGTTTTCGATCTCCTTAAGCAATAATTTTATAAGCTTGTTCATTTTGTTTTTGAAACCTGAAATTCGAGAAGCATGTCGCCGCAGGCGTTGTCGTGGAGCAACAAGCCATCGGTAGTAAAGGATATAAAGGTGAAAAATTTGCTGTCTTTTCACTCATAGCTGTGATATATATGAAATAGCTTACACTTAAGTGTGGTCCTCGGGAAAAGCACTTAGCTCCCATTTCCTCTGGATTATATAGCCAAAAATGTGTTTAAAGTGCCATTAAAACCAACAAAACTTGATCTTTGGTGAATGATATATTCCATACACCGACCTAGTTTAGATATCCGCCCATTTTTATTACTGGCTGACTGGATATGGATATGTTGACTCATCAGCGTGCTGGATAAAGGATACATACAAAGATACAACAAAACATTTCCGAAATTTATTTATTAATTAATACAAAGAAAAGAAGCTATAGAAAAAAAAAACCGTAAACCCTGCAAGCATATTTATATCCGGTAAAGGTGGTGTTCATTTGACGATCTGAGATATTAAAGCGGAGCATCCGCCGTCCGTTATCAGCGTTTTCCATTCGCATCTTTGACCACATCAATTCATTTTCTCCTGGAAGGCTCAGGCCTATACTCTGCACTAAGAACCGTTTGAATGCACGAAAAGCCATATTCCTACGTATTATTCAATCTATAATTATCTGTTGCTCAAATCCTAAAAGTAACAAAAACACATTAGCTAAAAAAACCCATATAAAACAGCTTTTAGACATACGATTGTCAAATAAAATTGATAAAAATATCGCTACTGAATTTCAAGAACTCCATAGTAACATTACAAGAAAATATATTTTAGGCTTACTTCATGGTCGATGAATTTCTGCAAAAACTAATGAAAGATTTTCGAGTAATTGTATTTGTTTCATATTAGTAACAAAATGTTGAACCAGTAATTACATAATTAAATACATTACAGGACTTTAATGCATGCAGATGCATTATGCCTTCTTCAGAAATTCAGGTCAATGAATGAGTGAATGACGAATGATTAAACAAAGAATTTAACATACTTACTTGGAACAAGCTTATCGAACATATTCTTTTTCTTGAGTAATTACTGAAATTTTGGAAAATTCTAGTTTCAAGGCATATTCTCATAATGCATTGTTTATCCTAGTTTATTTACTCAGGGTTGGCATGCAGAAACATTTCAGTCTATGCAAGGGTTAGCCATGCATTAGGCCCTCAAGTACTATCTCAATGTAACTATTGCACACTTAAACGGATTGCGTAGCCGTAATTTTCTTCTCCTACGAAATTCTAAGAAGCACTAGCAAAAGTAACATGATTGAATAATACGTCCATTTTCTTTAGAATCTTGTGGCAAACAGCACAAATCGCGTGCTTAGCGACCCCAAAGCACTTTGGAAAGAATTCAGTGGGAACAATTTGGAAGTCAACAATATATCCAAAATATCAGCGTTATATTACACACTCGCACTATACCCTCTTGTGTGATGTGTCGCTGATATTTCTGATGCATCATATCGTGTCATCATGTAACCAATACTTGGTCCAGAAATACTCATTCCCCTTCAGAGATGCTACGCCATTTACCTAGTGGTAAAGGTTTGCTTTTGAGAAACATCCAATATCCATATCTGACGGTGGTCCACTTGTAAACCTCAATAGCTTCATCAAAATGCATAATGTAAGCAACAGTAAGAGCTGAATTCACTGCTCCATGGTAAATTGTGTTGATAATGTTTATATTTCAGCCCATATTTGTCTGCACGTAAAAGCTATGCCATTCACTAGCCATAAAGTCAAAAGTATTTAGCAATATAAGTTTTATTTTACGTTTGCTTTTATGGTATTAACACTTTTATCTGGTAAAAATCCATGCGATATTATATAGTCGATCGTGAACTAAGTCCAAATGGAATAGTAAATTTTACAAGTTGTCAAATATCCATATTTAATGGTTGACCTATTGACATCTTTAACAACCTATTCCAAAGCATGCCGTAGGCAACTGTGAGGGCAGATTTAAGTTCTGCGTGGTAAGCAGCGTTAATAATATTATTTGTTTCACTCGACATTTGTCTGTAGGAAAAAGCTATGTTATTTATCTAAAGATGAAAGATGTGCTTTGCACACATTAGTTATATGCTGGAAAAGAGTTTTTCTGGGATTGGAATGTATGTAGATATGGTTTTATTTTCTTGTAGTATTTTGGTTGAATTGTTTATTGTTAAATCCAAAATCTGTTACTACTGGATCGTGCTCTGAACGTGTGTTGAAAGTACAATGTTCAATACTGTGAAGTTAAATTAATTTTACTTTAAGACCAAATTAACAAGATATCTAATACAGCTACACCTCCTATGAAAAGTCCACCTTCCTTAACTTGTATATTTTTCTTTCATGCATTGTTCTTGCAGCAACTTGTGATGTTTTTGGCTCTTCGTCTTCTATGTTTCAACATTAGGTTTTGGCAATTGTTTAAAATATGTTTTTATTATTTTTATTTATTTATTTTTTCGGGGGGGGGGATTTATGTGAACGTTTTCCAAGTTGTCTGCCATGTTCCATTATACGTGGACCTTGTGGCTTTTGTGAAGTAACATGTTCAGGTCATTTGCTAAAATTAGGTTCATCTTGCATTTTGTCTTGTTCATCTTGCATTTATTTGTAGGGAAATTTGAAAGGTTAGAAAATAATACATTTGAATCGAGCAAATGTTATTTGTAAGCTGTCTTAGAAATATACCTTGAGCAGCAAAAAATAATTTGAAATTTAATTGGTACATAAAAGCAAAGAATGCAAAGCCATGTCCTATATACGAAAAAAAAATACAAATGACTTTGTTCAGGAAGAACGATCATTGCTAAACCATATAATAATAATAAAAAAAAGAAAAACAAATACAAAACAAAAAGGAAACAAACCGAGATTAGTACAGAAACAGATCCAAACATAAATGTTGTATACAAGAACAGTTTAAAAATGTTCAAAGTAAATTAGTCGTACATTTAACACAGTTGGAGAGAAATGAAAGGATTCATTAAGGAGTTAGAGAAAATGTTATCATTAGTTGAAAGGCTAAAATAATAATAAAGAAAAGGATGTAACAATAGCTGCTATAGCCACTGCAATATGTACAACATTTCAAATGTTGCTTTCTATAGCAAATTTTACAAAAGTTTTTGCAGGGGTGGAGGGGGAACAAGTGACGATAGTACTCCACCAAGAGGAAAAATAATTAATTTGTTGACAACATTAAAAAGGGCTTAGTAAATATTGGTAATTATTTGTTTGAATTAGCAAGAAAAGCAGTAGAGTATTGCCTCACATTATTGGCAATGTAATTTGAAAACAACTGAAAAGGTTTCTTTCCTTGTTTAACGTGTTATTTTGCTTCTTTTGACATTAGTGGGTTTATTATTTACAATTTTTGATCGTAAACAATGCATCAAAAAGGATTTAGTAAAGTTCACGTGCAGAGCACGCTAAAAAGTTAATAATCTAATCGAAAAGTAGACTTTAGTAGCTTCTGCAACCATCAGTATAAAACAGTGATTGTTTTTTTTAATAATTAAAAAAAAGTTTTTAACGTTTCTAAACTTGTATGTGTCATTTGAGCGTTCAAGTAGCAAATCGCTTTGGCAGATCTGTCCGTAGGACTGTCAAGATCATAGTTCCACTTCTATACATGCTTTTAACTTACTTTGTCTTCTTCCTGTTCTCTATAATTGTCTGTCGTACTGTCACAGATTGTTTATCAGCCTTTGTAATACCTTTTGAGTTTGTTATGTATTGTTAAACACCAGTTATTATCTTTTCATCGTTACCACAACAATTCTGTATTAAAAGGTAATGACTCTGTTAAATTTTTAGACTTTGTGTAATCGATGTTTAATTTTAATCTTGTGAACCTAAGATGCAGATAACAAAGGACCTTCAACTTTAAAAAATCTGTTTATTCCTTCTTCTGTGTGTCCTTTACTATCTTCAGTTTAGCTAGTAGGTTCATCTGCATCAATTGTATCATTAAAATAGTTGTATGGTCATTGTAACCTTCCATTAGCACCAACCAAATCCACGAATTTCTTTTTCCCCTGGTAATTTTTTTCTTAAAATATCATATAAATCTTTATATTGTTATCAATAACACCTATAATCAGCTATAACTGTTTCGTATACAGGACAACCAATTAGAGTTTAAACTTCAGAATCTCTGTACAATTATATTTAATCAACCGATGTAATGATATTTTTCTACAAGAACAAAAAGTAGATTTAAACTAAATGGATATAATATATATCTATAATAAGATCAGACACGACTTCAGTTGTCAATATTAAATAGTTCGTTTAAACTCTTCATACATTCTAAGCTTACTATGTATGTTCAGAAACGTAAACTTCCCTATAATGGTAAATGTAGATAGATTAAAAAATATCTCCTATGTTGAAATACTGTGCTCGTTTTTCCAGATATAGAAGATTAGTTTCACTTTGTTATTAAATGTCCCATGTATAATAACTTAAGAAATGCTTACTTACCTTCGAACATATACTGTAAATCAAATTACATTAAGTTCTATAATTTTATGCAGATAATCATTAATAATATTAATCTCTAATATTATTTGCTCTTGATTTAGCAAAATCTTTAATAGTTACAGAGTCAGTGTGTTAGTCCTAGAATTGTTATGTTCCATGGTTCTACAATATTTTTCATACATGTATGTAATTTGGGCCGGTGGCCTAAGTTATAAGAATAAAGATTGCTATTATTATTATTATTATTATTATTATCCATGATATTTTAATTCTTTTCCTTCATATATCTATAAACATGATGTGGCGTAATGTTAAAAGTGTTACATATTATGCAAAATTATTTGAACTCAGTGTTATTGTTATCTGATTTAAATGTTTCATGTTCAGGTTAACGTAGTTTGCAGTCAAAATAAACTTGACTTCGTATACTGATTTGACTACTTCTGGTACAACTTTGTCTATTAAATGCCAGTTGGAAATCCTACAACCATGTGTTACCATCCAGACTGTCAGTGTTAGTCGATTCTGCCAAAGTCTTATGTAACACTATGCTCTGTACCTGTTCAGAAAGTTACCTTTCACATTTTGAAATGTAGTTATCAATAAGGTTTAATGGTTTGCATGTGAAATTTAAGCTTCAGTTTAGTAAGGTTTTATCTTGTTAAATGCTTGTATAATGCCCCAGTCAACTACAGAGTTTTACCTTGTTAAATGCTTGTACAATGCCCCAGTCAACCACATGGTTTTACCTTGCTAAATACTTGTATAATGGCCCAGTCAACTACAGGGTTTTACCTTGTTAAATACTTGTATAATGGCCCAGTCAACTGCAGGGTTTTACCTTGTTAAATACTTGTATAATGATGCCCCAGTCAACTCCAGGGTTTTATCTTGTTAAATACTTGTATAATGCCCCAGTCAACTGCAGGGTTTTACCTTGTTAAATACTTGTATAATGATGCCCCAGTCAACTCCATGGTTTTATCTTGTTAAATACTTGTATAATACCCCAGTCAACTACAGGGTTTTAACTTGTTAAATACTTGTATAATACTCCTGTCAACTACAGAGTTTTACCTTGTTAAATACTTGTATAATGCCCCAGTCAACTACAGGGTTTTATCTTGTTATATACTTATATAATGGCCAGTCAACTACAGGGTTTTACCTTGTTAAATACTTGTATAATGCCCAGGTGAACTACAGGGTTTTACCTTGTTAAATACTTATATAATGGCCCAGTCAACTACAGGGTTTTACCTTGTTAAATACTTGTATAATGGCCCAGTCAACTACAGGGTTTTACCTTGTTAAATACTTGCATAATGCCCCAGTCAACTACAGTGTGAAATTGAGCAGTAAGACAAGGGTAAGCTACTGTACCGTTTATTTTTTAAAATCTAAAATCATTATTTAAGTTTTCAATATAATATAAAATTGGCTTTTCTTTAGCAAAAATATTGGGTCTCCACTCACTTTTTTCCACATTCACATGTAATTCTTTCGATTTGCTTTCTCTAATCTTTTCATGTATTCCTCATTAATGCCATTTTCAACTGTTTGATTTTTACTCGCTTTAAATCTCTTGTAGTTTATACATCGCTTTTCAATTTCTTCTACAAGTTTTCTCTGTTGCACTTGTAACACTATACAGCTCATTGTATATCCGATACAAGTTGCTTTGAGCACCACTGGACTTTGTCCACAACATCATGCTTAGCATTTGTGCTTGCACAGTTACAAGTTGATTGTACTATTTATGTGGTTTAATTTCAATTGTTACTAAATGTCAAACGGAAGTTCTGAGAGAATTATATCTCAGTCTATCATCTATACACTAAATAAGGTGTACTAGATTTTACTTCGTCCATGTGGTGTTAAATCTCTTTCAAAATCATCTGATTTTGTTTTATTTTGTGGTAAAAAGTCTTTGTAACAGAAGGTTTTATGAATGTATTAAAATTGTACGTGGCAACTGTTTTGTTCAGAAAAAAATCCATAGTTGATGATGCAATTGCTACAAAGTTATATTCTCTTTGGATAATATTCAACAGAAGTTTAAATGTCCCCATAATAACATTTATGTGACTTTCTTTATCTTTTATTTAAGTCAAAATATCATAGACAAGCTTGCAGTCTTTTACACTGCATATATTTTTCAGCTTTCTTTTTATAGTGAAAATCAGCTTTGTATTTTTAATGTTATATCTTTTAATTTCTTTCGTAATGTCGTTTATTACCTTGAGAGGATATTGTCTATTCAGTAGTCACTTTATCACGTTTTCTTGTGTATAACATTTTTTTTTATTGGTGATGTTTTTGAATGTACGATCTCTTTTTACTCTAATTTTCTGATCACATCAAATCCGTATGCCGTGCATGTTTTATCTCCTTCATACTCTAATGCGCTGTTTTCTTCTCCATCTGCCACATTCTATAAACTCATTATGTTTCAAAAACTCAAAGTTTTCATGTTCCATAAATACAGCTATTTCTAAACTTTTCTTCGGTCATCTCTGATAAATGTATCATTTATTTAACGGCACAATGCTTTCAGCTGGTTCCCAAATGTTAAAGGAATCTTCGTATTTGTTCCATTTTACGCGTGCGTAATTTTAATTGTGCTTTTTTTTTCTTTTTTTTTTTTTGTCTATAAGATTTTGTTTCAAATTTGTTTACGTCATCTAGTTTGTTACATAGAGATAACTCTTGTTTGTAAAACACGCCATCTATATCCTCTGCTTATATATATATATATATATATATATATATATATATATATATATATATATATATATATATATATATATATATATATATATATATATATATATATTATCCTTGATGGCAATTCACCTGTTAGTTTGGTCAATTCTTGAAGAATTATAATAAAATTCATTACCTAAAGGAAGTATTATGAAAACACTACTAAGAATCATGTTCTTTTCATGTATCTACTGCAATAGCTGAAGGGATCATATTGTTCTGCTCTTGTCTTTAGTACGACCCTATGACCGCACGTCCACACGCCCATTCATCCGTAATGAATCCGTTTTAACACGATAGCAAAAAACTGTTAATCTTTGAGTCATGACATTTTTCACACTTTATTTTGGTCATAGGCAGATGTACTTGTTAGATTTTGGTCTAAGAAGATGGACTTGCTAGATTGTGGTCTAAGAAGATGGACTTGTTAGATTTTCAGACCATTACTGCAATATTATTTTTTGTACACATTTTCGACCTTTATTTATTTAGACATTTTATTTTGCTAAAACTTTAGCACATTTCAGCAAAAAGGTAGACACATGAAATTTAATATGCATATTTGTATTAATATGTACCCTGCTTAGATTTGCATTTTATTACAGCATACCCAGCCACCCCCAATTTTATTTGCACATTTTTTTAGCTTTTAGATTTGATGGGTTTTTTTGTTGTTGTTTTTTATGCTTAAACCTTGTTAGCACAGTTAAGTAAATTACACTTGAGGTAGACAAATAAAATGTTATAGGCAGATGTCTATTCATATGTAAATGACCTGATTGAATTTCCAGGGATTTCTAGCAATTTGTCTTTTTTTCAAAAATTTTTAACTGTTATATTTAGACTTATTTGGACAAAACCTTGCTTATCCAATAAAAAAATGAATGAAATTTTATATGTTTGTTTGTATGCAATTTACATGACCTGATACGATTCTCATGCCATTATGGCAAAAAAATTTAAATTTTTTATTCATTTTAATTTCTTTGCACTGAGACTTGTTGGTGGCTGGAGGAGGGGGTGGGGGGAGAGGGCGGCTGGAGTGGGTGTATAATTGTTTTTAAACACTAATCCTCAAATCTTGTTGATTCTACTTGATCGAGGTGATTGTAATAGATGTTAACTCTATATATAGTGCTGAAACCAAAATATTAACAAACACGCATAAAGAGAGATGGGTGTGCTCTCAACATTACACTTTACCCCGGCATATTGCATTCATAAAAAGCTACATTTATTTTTGGCCATTGTTCTTCAAAAACAGATTCGGGAACTATGTGACCCTGTCCGTACATGCTAGCATACGCGCCTTCACGTCACGTCGCCTAACTTCCACAACGTTTACGATACAGTGTTCTAAGTTAGGGATGTGATTTAGGGATTTGTAGCTGTGTACAACGACCCCAAATTTTTTATTCATCTCTTTTGGGAGCGGCTACTACAATTGATGGATGGGGATTGGGTATGGAATGAACAGCTACGAAAAGTGTCCGGACAACATTACTTTACTGCAAATTAATAGTTGAGTCTGTTTGAAAAATATAAGGAACTTACAATGATGCTTTGTTTCTCTCTCTCTCTTTCACTCTCTCTCTCTCTCTCTCTCTCTCTCTTGCATCAGGTCAAAGCATGTTTGAAAAATATCAGAACTTAAAAAATTATGCTTTGTTTCTATCTCTCTCTCTCTTTCTCTCTCTCTCTCTCTCTCTTGCATCAGGTCAAAGCATGTTTGAAAAATATCAGAACTTAAAAAATTATGCTTTGTTTCTCTCTCTCTCTCTCTCTCTCTCTCTCTCTCTTTCTCTCTCTCTCTCTCTCTCTCTCTCTCTCTCTCTCTCTCTCTCTCTCTCTCTCTCTCTCTCTCTCTCTCTCTCTCTCTCTTGCGTCAGATCGAAACATTCACGCACGTCAACGAGGAAATGAAGCTATTCCATACAAAAAAGTATAGGTGAACAAGAATAAAGCTACTATAATAAACAAAGAAGATAACTGCTTATAAGAGTTCATTATCTCTCATAGCACTGATTGTGCGTGCTTGGTTTTCATCAGCACTGATGCATCCAACTGTTTATATTAAATGGCCGACAATACTGATTATGAGCAATACAATGTGAAATTACACAGCAAAACAGCAAAACCATTCATTAGTTACAATTCTTTGATCTCAAAATGTTAACAGGAAAATGTATCAAACTGACTTTCGATCGATCACCAACTCATTACTTGAAAATTGCAAATAGTTCCTTAAAAGCGGTTTGCCGCAAGTTACATCAAATACCCATCCATAATTACAGAACTCATTAAGACCACTTTATAAAATGATGATGATTGATAAGACGCGAACGTCATCCTTACAGACTTGATTGTGATTTCGCATGGGAGAATCTCCAGGTTTGTTGAAATACGTTAAACAGACATGTCAAAGAAAATTTATTGCAAGTTGCAGTTGTAGAGGTTGCATAGTCATTTCAATTTACATTATTTTACAACATCGCCGATTTTCTTATCAGTGTCTTTAGAACTGAAGTTATCAGCAGATGTCAAAAAGAGCCTATTTGCATATGTGTATGCGTCAGATTATTTGTAGCCTGCAGACCAACAAGTGGATTCGAAAGTTCAATATTCAACCTACCTACATTACTACTGGTGATGACATTACACATTTATTACAGAAATGTTGTGACATTATTTTTATTTAATGATACACAACTGACTTCACTTCCGATGAAAATGTAACTTACGAGACCAAGCCTAAAGATTTGTGTCTGTCTTTTTCAGATTTGGTGTCATAGAAGTTGTCTACATGAAATGTGCCATACGATTTGGGAATCAGAATTCTCTCTCTGCACTGCACACAATTGCACTTTTACGACCGAGTAACACAAAAAACAAACTTCCAGAATCGTTCTCTGGACTTTATTTAATGATTCTATTTGATTGGAATATGTGTGAAATTATTTTCAACAATTTTGTTTTAAACTTTTATGAAAATGATATTCAGTTTAAAGGAAGGTGTAAATCTGGAGCCACCTAGATTGATGAAATACAGGTAAATGCCACCGATTATTGCTTTATTATTCATTAATGGATCATATTATCTAGTAACATTATGTTAAATTGTGACAATGCAATTATCACTTGTCATCTGAATTCCAGGAAATGGTAATTGAAACTATTCAGTACATATACAAGCCATTCAATTTCAGAGTTATACGTTGATGAAGGCTGACAACTAAAATTACAAGTAAAATGGGCTGTGCGGGGTCAGCGGTACTGGTGGCTAATGTTCGTGGCTTGAGGCCATTAGAAAAATTGCATTCCAGCGGGAAGTATTCATTTGACGAGAAGCAAAAGCGTGTAATTATTAAAACGTGGAAATGTCTGTCCTGTGACATCAGCGGAAATGGCGCCAAAGTTTTTCTCCGCATCTTCCAGCTCAATCCGCATGTAAAGCAATTGTTCCCGTGTCGTCACGTCGAAGGCGTAGCGTTGTTACAAGATCCGGATTTCAAAGGTCACGCTGCCCGCTTCATGCAAGCAGTTGGGGCCGTAATAGACAACATTGATGACATGGAGGGAGCATTGCGTGACCTTCTCTTGGGGCTTGGTAAACAACACATTAACTTTACTGGGTTCAAGTCTGATTATTTTAATGCTTTCCAGGAGGCGGTGGTATATGTTTGGCAACAAGAACTGAAGGAGACATTCACAGAGTATTGCAGAGGTGCGTGGATAATAATTTTTGACTTCATAATGAAACACCTTAAGGAAGGCTACCATCTTGCTAGAGCGGATGTAAATGATAAGAAGGAAGTATAAGAAGGTAGAATACTCGAAAGATATTATCTCTGTTTTGAATTATTAGAAGCTGTGTTATCATTTTAATAATAATTGACAAATTAAATGTTTAATGCAGGGAGGCATGCACAGTTGTGTTTGACTTTTAAATGCCACATTATTCAGCAGGGATAGTATCTGGGTGACACAAAGGATCGATAAAATAGTAATATAATTGAACAGCAAAGGTTTTGTCTTAATTTGAATAATAACTGATATATTTCAATGACTACTGCATATAATCATGGGATTAATATGTTCGACCTTATCAGGAATCGTATCAGGAAGTACAACCGTCTAACTGGATCATTTTAAAGTCAACGAGGGGAAGGATTTATTGGATTAATTTAAAGATAGTAGCTCTATCGTGATTTGAATAAAAATGTACAGAGCAATGAGTAGCGTGGAGATATTATTGCGTATGACTTAATATGGACTCGTCTAAATGAGTGACACCATGTTTTTAACTTTGATATTAATAACAAGAACGGGTTCTGAGATGGTAATATAGCCTGGAGATACAAATATTATCATCGCTGGAGGATTAGAGGCTTCATAAATCTATGCATAATAATTACGGAGAAATTCAGTGACTGTGGCAGTGATGTTATTTTAATTTAGGCTGGACAGTCTTCAGTGGGGCCACGTTATTGCCATCTTAATATGTTGACTGCAAGTAAGAAATTTGAGGCCATGATGATTTGAGGAAAATGCAAGAGCTTTATCTTCTTTGGAATAATCTTGTGTGTTCCAAGTATTTCCATATATCTTGAGGAGAGTGTTTTAATAATACTTGTTACAGTCTTATTTCTGTGGACTGATAATCAGTCAGATTCACATTAGAACATCTTACAGATGGCTGCCGTCTGTTTACTTTGGAAATAAATAGCAAGGTGGAAAACAGAAAGATGGTTTAATCGACAGAGTAATGATGCCTTGTAAACTTTTTAAGATCTTAATGTATAAAATAACGAGCAGGATTTTATGGCGCTTGCTACGTCAGTTGCGTATATTTCAGTGACTTCTGCCGGAGGCGGAGGTATAAAGGCAAAACAACTAGAAGTCTATCATCGTATTATTTTTAGTTTTATTACAAAAGGGAAGTGTAAAGAAGGTACGTTAATTGAAATTTCCTTTTTGTCTGTTGTGTAATTTCGTGTGTTACAAACGTTATCTGGAGAGCAGTGTCGCAGGTAGCTTTTTAAATGAACATCTCTTGCCACTGTGAAGATATATAACTCTTTATTCAAACATCATTGACTTTGCCAATTTTCAAATGGGTTGCTCAAGTTCATTGCTCACTCGTTCAAGGCGGCAAAAAAGCACTACTTCTCACGATACACCTTCACACACGAAGAAAAAACGTCATCAGTTTGACGAGAATCAGATCCGTATCATCAAGAAAACATGGCGGCATTTTGCGGGTGACATGAGCAGGGTAGGTGTAAAAGTATTTCTTCAAATATTTCAACAACATCCTTTGGTGAAGCAGTTGTTTCCTTTCAGGTATGTTAAAGGTGATGCACTTTTGCAAGACCCTAGTTTCAAAGGGCATGCTTTTAGATTCATGCAAGCTGTCGGCGCAGCCATTGATAATATTGACAGTTTGGATGCCGCGCTCGTGCCGCTCCTCCTTGGTCTTGGGAAACAGCACACGACTTTCATGGACTTTAAGGAGGAATATTTTCATTACTTCTCAGATGCCATGATGCTAGTTTGGGAGGAAGAACTGAAAGGCAAGTTTGATGAAGTGACATCACTGACTTGGAGACTATTGTTTACATTTATCATGGACACCATGCAAGAGGGGTTTCGTCATGCTCAACAAGAAAAATATTCAGACAATCTCATGTTTGAGAGCAATGGGAGGACCATGGAGCTTAATGTGATGTGACTTTATCATCATACAGAAGCAAAAAAGCATGCCCAACAAATATCGAAATTAAGACGCGGCTACTTTTAATCACAGTTTGTGTAATTTTAGTTGGGATTATCGAAATAGGCGAATTTTTGAGGAAGGTCTTTTTTCAAAGCGAAAATCTCAGCTTCAGGCATGCATAGAACTGTATCTTTAAAAAGCATGTATCATTGTACTCACGAACTGAGCTGTAACAATTTGAAGTGTATCGTACTCATGAACTGAGCTGTAACAATTTGAAGTGTATCGTAATCTTCATACCTCTAATGTATCAGCAGTGAATACAAGTTTTCTTGTCTTTTAGTTCTTGATTTCAACGAAACTTTACGTACAAACACATCACTGTTGGATCCACTCTCTCTCTCTCTCTCTCTCTCTCTCTCTCTCTCTCTCTCTCTCTCTCATTATTAGTATACGATATGCACAAACAAAATGCTTTAGTCGGATTATTTTTCAAGCCGTCTTAATCCAACCGTATCTGAATTGAAGAGCTTATTTTCGCATTTTTAGGGTATGTTGTCTCACATACTTTAAAGCCATTATTACATGTATTTATAAAATTATATTTTTTAAGAATACACATGACTTGAACCAATGTGAACATAAAGGTAAACAATAATCCATATGCACCTTTCACAAGGTTGGTTTACTGCCATTCTATTTCCAAAATCCTTATGTGGAACAGAAGAGAACCAGCTGAGTTACTTTGTCACAACGCAAATGTTTCTACTAACACTAGGCCTGGACCCACAAATATTGCTATTGCAAACACAGCGAACTTAAATCGTATTATTACTGTGATTCTGTCAGTAAAAAATAAAAGCAATTGACAATACCCACTCGCCTTCTACAAATTAACACAAGGTGACTAACTCACGCGGTTCGAAATCTGCCACCTTCTCCAGCCCAAATTCCATGCTTATTAGTTTATCTCGTCTGCATCTTCTGCCACAGATAACATATATCAGCGGAAAGAAGACATTGCAGATTTCTTCCCTATGTATGAGTTAAGTACTTTACTGATCACTTAATAACCACTTTTACGCGAAATTTATCTGTTGCATCGCATCTTGTCTACTTGGATCGAATTGAAGGCTACACATCCGGTATGTCACGCAGTGTTACATGCAGTTCTGATTAGTGGTTATTGTTTGTTCAAGTCCAGGGTAAAACAATAACCACTAATGATAACTAACTGTAGCATGTTCACTGCGTGGCATCCAAACTCTATCCAAGTAGAACAAAGCAACATAGAAACTTCACACAAAAGTGACTATTAAATGATATGTGTAAAGTACTTAAATCGTACATGGGGAATAAGTTTGGAATATCTCCTTTCACGTTGATATATGTAATCAGCGACCGAACCAGCCGATGGGATACAAAAATATAAAAAATAAATATATAAATAGCACATAATAGGCAAGGGGCAGATTCCAAACTGCACGAGTTATAGCCACCTCGTCAATTTGTAGAAAGGGAGTGGGTGTTGTCAATAATTTCCTTTTTCACTGACAGAAACAAATGTCTGAGGCCGCGGCAGTTGATTTGCAACTGCAGGATGTACAATGTGAAGGATTTGGCTATTAGTCATCAAAGCTCCCATACTCGGATTTGTTCTAGATAAGAATTTCCTTGCACAAGGAAATTACACTGTTTCTTCTGTTTTGAAGATAACACCGTAATCTCTTCAAAATGTAAGTGAAGACATGAAACTGGCAATAAAATGTTTTAAAAACATTCATTCAATGTATAAAAAAGGGCGTGGTGACCATGATGAGTCATGCATATGATCGAATGGAGCAGCCTGAAATGGCCTAAAAGGGTAAATAAAAATCACTAACAGCTAGTCTGTTTAGAAGTATTTTTTTGTTAAAATCTTGTCAAGGATGAGAATGGCATATGAACAGATGATAAGTCTATGTTTGTTTGTAATCTGCATACTGGAAATACACCCAATATGTCAACACAAAAAATGGCACCAGCCTACCATTGACAGACATTCTAAAGACGAAAAGACCATCAAGTTGATATGTGTATCGATAATGTATCGTATCGTAGGCTGTGTATCGAGAATGGTATCGATGCGTGGCAGATGTGTATCGTTTCACCCCTACTAAAGAGGCTCATAATTTATGCTAATGTTGAAAAATAAAATGTATAGTATCTTCATCTGTGTACAATTTCATTATGGAAAAGGAAATGTATCATCAATATGATGATATAACACAATATATTGAAATTATATTGTATTGTATTATATCACCAGATATATTATAAAAATTGTGCGGTTGATCTACTAAGTTGCGTGTCTCCCGAGCTATAATAGCAAAATGCTTACCGTATATACTCGCGTATAACCCAATACCAACTGCAAACTGCATAGACCCACATCTGCCGTCGCATAATGCGCTGGCAGATCTGGGTCGATGCAGTTTGTAAGGACTAATCAGTAGAACAAACAACATAGACCATGATTTGCTGGTGCATTATGCGACGGCAGATCAGGGTCTATGTTGTTTGCATTTGGACCTGAATTATACGCGAGTATAAACGGGACATGAATACAGACATATGTCCAATGTCAGTCCAAAAAGTTTCCTTTTCTTCACAATAATTGTCACAAAATATTAAAGCCTTGCACTTGATTCAACTTCTGCTTGCATAACCTACTGACCCACTTTTTGGCAACTGACTAATTTATGGACGAATAGTTGAAATTTGTCTGAATTGGTGTACTATAGTTAGGTAATCTCATAAGTCTTCGCAAACATCAGCAATGACGAGAGGCCACTTTGTAACTCAACCAATCTTTGGAGAATCTCATCGTTTTTGCAAATAGTTATGGGGAAAATACAGAGAATATTTGCTTGTATCGAGGGAATAACGGATGTTAGATGGTATTTAAACAGTTTTGAATATTAGTGTAAAACAAAGTTCTTTATTAGTGAACAGTACACCAGTGCATCCCCACAAAGCACTCTCCTTGCACCTCTACACTCTTTCTCAGTCTGAATATCCAATTATTAAGTGCCATTTTGTACTCACTTTTTGATATGTTGTTCATACACTGGAAAACTTCACTTCCAACAATATGGTGGCTTTCAAATCATCTGCCCCTCAGCAAATCTTTGATAACAGGATTCAGCCAAAAACCACTTGGAGCTAAATCAGAGCTGTATAGAGGGTGTGGCAAAGTTTGGATGCTGTGCTCCTTCAGGAAGTCAATCAAGATGGCAGATTTATGCGTCGGTGCGTTATTATGACTTAGGTGGATACCTTGAGTACCGGTGCGAGTGCTGGTGGTTCGGTAGTGTTCTACAACTTTTGTCAACACTTTAGAGGCATGAAAATGTACAGTGACACAAGCAGAGTCTGACACAGGTACCTGGACAACCAGACCTTTTGCAGCGAAAAATAATGCGCATAAAACTCTCTTGACTGTCCGACTAGGTCGAGCGATTTGTGGTCTCTTTTTGTTTTCTGTGATCCAGACTTTATTGTTTTCTTTTGAGACGGGTTAAAAGCAACTAATCCATGTTTCATCATCTGTGACAATCACATTCAAGTGTCTTTGGTCACTCTTTTCATAATTGGCGAGTAGACGTTTAGGGATTTCAACCCGAATCTGTTTTTGATTAGCCGTCAACAAATGTGGGACCCATCTTGCACACACCTTTTTGAGTTTCAAAAGATTCTTCAGTATATTAAAAACAGCTGAAATAGAAATATTTTCCACTCTGTATCGAGCATCTTCAAAAGTTGCCCTTTTCACAGCATCCGCTTCCCTCTTACCAAACACAGACAATGGTCTTCCAGAACATGGGTTATCTATCATGGATTTGCAACCATATTTTAAACGATGAAACTACCATGACTGATAGTCAGAGAGAACCTCAACAGCGTTGTTTTCATAGATTCCTCTCATTTTCACCTCCGCTAATTGTATATAACTAATTCAATTCATTTCAATATTGTTTTCTTTTCCTTTGTCTGCATCCTTATCTCTGAAAAGGGGAAATAAAGATTGATGATGATAAAGAGTGCCGAAAACATAGGAGAAAATCTTAGCATAATGGCTTACAGAAAGCTAATAAAACCATAAAATGGACTAAAACGTAGCTTTTTGATGGCTTATACAAAGCTGACAAAATCGCCAAAATGAACTCGAATAGCCTTCTACACAGTAGCATTATCATTTTATTTCTACTCTGCTTTCGTCATGGGAGAAATCACTGTTAGATTTGTCTACTGTGTATTCGTCACAGTAGAAATCATGATTTCTACTGTACAACATCAACGGGAGTGAATAATAGCGCATACAAGGCTGATAAAACACATATATGGCATCATGCACCTTTTTACAGAATAATGACTTACAAAAGGCTTTTACGTAATGGTGACTTACACATGGCTGGTAAAACTAATGAATTGTGCTCAAACATCGTTCTACAGAAAACTGACTGATAGAATTAGCAAATATATAAATACATTCTTTGATCACGATCTGAATATGCCATGAGCCGAAATATAACAGAAATGTAACCCTACATATCATTTACTTTACATCTAATTACATTGCAGTGTCGGTAATTTCGGCGTCATAAAAGGGACGACTCCTCGTCCATCTGAAATGCTTGATCATGCACTTATCAGCACAAATACGATGCTAGTTTGTTGACAAATAAAGAAAAAGTAACTTAAATTTAGTTGTACTTACTAATTTAAGTGAAACTTCCGCTATTATTGAATCCGTCATCTTTAAATGACAGACAGACCGAGACAGATAGATTAAGGAACGCTGAGAGAATTTCGATGAAATTGCGTATATTATTTTATTTATTTAGAAATGTAGATTAAACCGTGACTCTTGATATGTTCTTGTGTTGTATGTTTCGATGGTTTTAATGACTAATAACTTGAAATCCATTACGATTGGGCGCAGAAGGAACGGTCTACTGTTCAAGTCATACTAATATGCCGTCAATAAATCACAATCTGATAAACCCATCGCATTTGGATATGAAATTTCTTTATATATAATTGATACACTTTACTTACAGTGTTTACGGTTTTTATTTTTCATATGTCAATTCGTTAACATATGAATTATTATGAATCTGTTTAATCCAAATAAGCTCATGAAATCCTTGCGCAATCTTCTCATTATTCCTTGGCTGCGACCGTGGGGATCTTCTTTGTCCCTCCTTCTCGAAACACTTTATTTTACTAATACTATTAACAATGTAGTGGCTGTCTTTCCAAACGGAAGCCGAATGAACAGTGGGAGAAAAACAATAGAGATAAAACGGGCGACTATCACAAAAACGTACAGTAGTGGTTACATATGTTGAAATATAGCCCATTTACCCTACATAGTATTCTCCGAATGCCAGACTAAAACTAGAAATTTGCTTAGTAATATCGAAAATGCCGGAGAACGGAGAAAATGTATCACCCTGTCCAAAATAAACATAACACGTATATGCAGAGGAACGCCCAGCAGTCTACTGCAATGCAGAAAGTCTCCTTTACAGTGTTGCTAACACGCGGTATGGATCTTGCACCCTACCCACAGGAAAAGCATGGATTAAATTGTAATCTATTAGGAATAAATACATTCACTTCTCTTATGAAGATAATGTCGACAAATGCTTGTCACTCAACTGACAACAAGTTATCCAACCACAGCACTCTTCCAAAAAAATTAATTCAAATATCAGGTCGCAAACAAACTAAAGTTGGCAGCGATTTAATATTGAATTTTTGAAACCCGTTTAATAATTTCCAGCTTTTGCAAACAAAGTTGAAAAAGCTGGAATCCATTCAAATCGTTACATAAATTCAATATTAAATCATTACCCATTGGAGATAGTCGGTGTGTGCGCGCATATATATATATATATATATATATATATATATATATATATATATATATATATATATATATATATAATGACACAAACATGTATAACGGTGCAAATACAAAAATACAAAACAGTTTTCCAACTTTTCGAGCTAAATCAGCTCTGTGTCAGGGAAGACACAATTTACATCCACAAAACAAACACTAAACACAAACCCAAGAAACATTCTTCATTCCTACATGTTTCAATGACGGGAAATAAACAAATATCGGATAAACAATAGAAGAAAGAAAGAGAAAAATTACAAAACGGTCTAAAACGGGTAAACTACATATCTATGTTATGCTGCCATCAGACAAACAAAGTTGTGAAAAAAAATCAATGCAGTGTGTATCGTGCCATTCATGCAGAGGACGAAAGTGTGTTTGACCTAATTCCAGGCTGGGGACAAAGGATTGACACCACTCGCGGCGAAAATTAACACCATCATCAAAATGTGCAAAATAAATTATATCCTAGTTATGCATGGAGGTAATAAGGAAGCACGTCAAGAGCATGGTATAGCGGGATAATGGACAAGAGTTCAAATAATAATAATAATAATAATAATAATAATAATGATGATGATGATGATAATAATAAAAATTATGAAGATAATAACAATAATAATACTAATAATACTACTACTACTACTACTACTAATAATATTAATAAAAACAATACCAATAATACATGTAAAGAGTTACGGAGTATTTACTTGGGTAAATATTATCGCAAAAATTGCGTACATCTGATAAACTGATGCCTGGTTGTAGTTTTGATAAAATTGCATTAGGAACGTTAGAGTTTTTACTGCAGGCAGAAGTCCCCCACGAGTTTTCAATTGAAGTATTCAGTATCATTCCTTAGGTGTGCGTTCTATATCGGTTCACCCCAGGTTAGAATCAATCGGTAGCATCTTGAGCGAGTCGACTGAATGCCCAGTCGAGTTGTACTGGTTGGAAATTTTCGCGTTAATTTTGTTGCGAACGTGGCTCGTGTGGTTGTTAATTTGCTTTCTTTAATCAACGGTTTCGCCAACATATTGAGTGCCACAGATCTTGCATGTTAGAAGATAAATTGATAGTACAACTAACTCCTGTCGTCAAACTTCTGAATGATTTGGTCTCGGGCATATGTTTGCAAATAAGGCCACCCATGTGTTTGCAGCAATAAGTGCCGCAGTCTGTGGTCTTGTTTGAAGTTACCTTGGTACGTACAAGATATACCTTTATATTTCTAGGTTTACGGTAACCAACTATAGGAACTTCTTAAAATATGCCCTTCAGATGTTCGGAGGATTCAGTCTGGTTCCAATGCTTCCGAATTATCTTTTGTAATTTTGGGGCGTCGGGGTGTAAAGTAACCAAGAAGAGGACGCGTTTGTTGGTTTTCATGGCATTATATTTCAGGGTTGCTCCACTATCGAGGAGTCTAGTTTTGTTAATAGCCTCCTCGATGTAGCTATTTTTGTATCCTCTCCTTCTACGGTTCCCTTTGAGCTCTCCGAGTCTTGATATATATATATATATATATATATATATATATATATATATATATATATATATATATATATATATATATATATTCAGAGAGCTCTCCATTAGATTGAACAAGACTTCAGTGATTGAATTCAGCTTTCTGTTGCACTTAACAACAATTATCACCCACATTTGTGTCTCACTCATGATTCATTCGTAATATGACCTTTTGAGTTTTGTCTTTCTAATATATAATGGCATATGTTTCTTACGTTTGGAGAAATGATGTATATGCGATGGGTGAAGTCACTTCCGGCGTGGGTTCGATTTCTGCTTAGAACGACTTATAGATATTAGCTAATCAAGCATAATGAAATACTCGTGACTGTCTGAACAAAGGCAAGATATTTCAAGCCTACGTAATTAACTCTCGATCAACGATCAATGGTGACATGTGCGGTAGAAGTGAATTATCTACTGGCACAGGTGTGAATATAATCCATATCAGGCTTGGTTTTAATACACTTTAAACACACTAATGGCTATATCATCGATTTTGGAGAATAATTATTTTTTTTTTATAAATCCAGTATTCATATTTGAAATCTTGCGTCATATTTGATTTCATTTCATTAAATTATGCATTAGGGTATTGACATGTACTTCAATGTGCTTTTGTTTAAAAATTTTAAATATGGTGCTGACTTGTGACCGACCTCATAACTTGCACATTATATCGATATAAGTGAATGCTTTGTTTGCAATTAGTATTATGTCCTGGAATAGATATCTATAATTATTTTGAAATGTAACCTGCTTGCTAGTAATAAAAAGTTAGTAATTTGCATATGACGCCCTTAGTTATGCTTCTGTCAAGTTGGAAACGGTGGTCTGGTTATCATCCATAATAAACTGTCAAAATATTTAATTCAGATAAGTATGCAAAATAACATTCAATACAATCATATGCAGCTACAAATGCAGCACACCGGATACCTGCAGATATATGCGTGTGATATGACATAGGTAAATGACAGACGTAACAATGTCGGAGAAGGAGAACATTTCGGCTACTGAGCAAAGAGCATACTATACAATCTGGGCGCTCTTATGCTACTCTCCTGCCGATATCAATGGCGACTTGGTTAAAGCTTATGTATATAATTCTCAGATATGTCCTCCAATTATGAGGTGGTTGCATCGTTTTAAAAATGTTGGTTGCGAAACCATGGATAATGAACCACGTTCTGGAAAACCGCTGTCAACAATTAGTGAGCTGGATGTGGCTGCTGAGATGTGGGCAAGTTTTGAAAATGCTCAATACCCAGTGAAGATATTTATATTATTACAGGCAATAATTTATCAGCTGTTTTTAATATATTGAAGAATCATTTGAAGCTTTAAATGGTTTGTTCAAGATGTGTTCCACATCTGTTGACGGCTGATTAAAGACAGACTCGGGTTGAAATCAATAAAGATCTACTGGCCAAATATGAAAGAGTGGCAATGGACGTTTGAATGAGATTGTCACAGGTGATCAAACATGCTTTTACACTTTTGTACCCGACTCAAGAGAAAGTAATAAAGCTTTGGATTGGAGAAAACGAGAAGAGACCACAAATTGCTCAACGTGGTCGGGCTGTCAAGAGAGTTATATCGATCGTCCAGATATGCGTCCAAAGTGTTGCCAAAAGTTGTGGAATACCCCAGAACAAAATGTTCACGCACCCATACACGAGGTATCCATCTACTCTAGGACAACGCACTGGCGCATAAATCCGCCGTCGTGACACATTTCCTGAAGGAGCACTGCATCCAAACTTTGCCCGATCCTCCAAATTTTGCAACTAACACATCATGCCGTAAATCACCTAGAGCTAAATCAGATTTTTGGCTGAATCATGTTAGAAAAGATTCGCTGAAGGTCAGACGATTTCAAAGTCGCCATGCGATTGGAAGTGTGGTTTTCCAATGTAAGAATAACATATCACAAAGTGAATAGAACGTGGCATTTAACAATTGAATAATCAGACTGAGAAAAAGTATAAAGGTGCATGGGAAGTAGTTTGAGTCAATGCAATGACGTACTGTTCATTAATAAAGAACTTTTTTGTACGGCTCACTAATATTCAGAACTGTTTAGATACCCATCGTACATCAGTAGTGAGTAAACATAACAGGAAGAAATTAAGGTAACATTATTGATCAAAGTAAAAAAAATGGTCTCTATGTGGCATTCAAGGGTCGATAACAGTAGGACACAGCCTAAAACTACTCCCCATAAGTCACTACATGTGTAATCGCAGTGTTAAGAAAAGTAGTATTAAGCACATTAAAGTATCTGTAAGGACAGTTTGTGTATAAAGGCAAAGATCCATAAATCCCATGTATACATAAATCAAAACATGTATATGAAGACAACCTGCTTGAAAAGAACACTTATAGATAGTCCACATTGTAGTCTTGTTACACAGGTTTCACTGTACCTCATTAAAGTATATGCTTTTTGGGATGGATGTTTAATAGTTATATCGTAATTATCTTCAAAACGTAAAACAGACGGGTTACCTGGATTCCCCGACCGCCAGATTGAGATATATGAATATTATACCAACACTTTAACCCATTCCACAATCGACACACACCTCAGAGGGAGAAATTTGATACGAGTGGTTTCGGGTACTGAATAGTTTGTGCATGTTATACCTGTTCTGTATCATATGGATTTTTCATCATAGTTGAGAATATAGGGTGGACACTATAAGTGTATTTTGTGTGTGCGTTTTCTTTCATAATCGAAATTACATTGCTAAACTTACTATTTATTTCGAACTTCTGCATTTAGTGATCATTTTTCCTTAAATTTGTCTCTAATAATTGAAACTATTCCAACCTAATGGACATTTTCCTTCTTTTTTGCTACATATTCCTTATGATTTTATCTAAGACGAACATACTGGTATTATATACTACCCCTGAGTTTATCTACATGCGGACATTCATTTCTGTAGCTGCTAGCTGAAAATTAGATTTGATGCCAAGTCTGTGTTGTCACTCAATCTGATTCTTAAATGTGACATATTTAGGAGAGAGAGAGAGAGAGAGAGAGAGAGAGAGAGAGAGAGTCGATAACAGGTGTTTGTGTCTCAGTTTGATGAAAGGATTTCTCTATGCATCACTCAGAGTGAGATCCTTTTTGACCTCAGATACGGAATGAAACAAATTGGTTCTTTAACTGTCTATTTATTGATCTATCTGTAAATGTCAAGTATTATATATATATATATATATATATATATATATATATATATATATATATATATATATATGTGTGTGTGTGTGTGTGTGTGTGTGTGTGCGTGTGTGTGTGTGTGTAAGTGTATATCTGTCTATCTCATAAAGCAAATTAAGCATTTGAAATTTAATGACTGGTACATTACAAAAATTTAATTTAATCTATAAGCTTATATAGATATAACAAGTGAACGCAAAGTGTTCTATTTTGTTGTTTTCATGACAGTCTGTAGTATATTTTATCAGAACATATACCTCGCTAAAAATTACACATTTGGGGTTACACTGTTCTTAGATAACCGAGGAATCATTGGTACACTTGTTTGTAAGTGTTTAAAATTCAGATTTTGAAAACTGTCTGTCTTGAATACTATGTTTTAGCCGTAAAAGTATAAACATATTTATAAATTTGTTATAAGAAAAAGGAAATAATGCCCCTTATCAGCTCCAATTTTCATATGAAAAGATATGAGAATACTTTCCAAGTAAAAGATAAGAGACAGAAAATCAATATGCGTTCTAATCGCATGGAGATATATGTTTTCATCGCAAGTATTGCGCGCCTATTATATTTCCCCGAATGCCAAGTTGCCACCTTGGTATATGAAACATAGGAACTATGTTTAAATTTAATCCTGCCCTTGTTAGCTACGATAATTATCCCACTTATGTGAGGACCCTAATCACTGCCACAACTTACGAAATAGGCAATTATTTTGTTGACTGTTCCTTCTGTTTTGACCAAGAGCTGTAATATATGTATTGCCAGATTACCATAACTTATATGATGACAAAGAATAACAAAGAAAATGGTCTAAAATATTCCAAAATTAGGCGCAATAGTTCGAACTAAAAATTCAGTACATATTAGTTTGAAACAACTTTCAAGGTTGTTCAGTAATTGTCATGGTAGCGAAAATAATTGCATGTTAAGACGCATTAAATATATACAAAGTTTTCTAAAGTCGTCAAGCCATATAATCTTCAAGCTACAGTACTGCAAGGTGCCTTTTGGGGAGTGCGTGTAAGCTTACAATTAAACATAGGGAAGTATGCAATTTATTTAAAGGCATGCAGCTACCAACAGTAAACTATTTAAGGCCTAGTTTTTACTGCGTAAACGTCCATGGGTCTTCTAAAGCGTCTGTACGTGTTTAAGAGTGGTGGTAACATTCAAAACAAGACCAGAACCCGTGAAAAACGCACTGTGGATTTAGGCATTTAAGGTGAAGAATTAGACTGATACCATTAAATCTATGAAACGTGTCAATATATATATATATATATATATATATATATATATATATATATATATATATATATATATATGTATATATATATATATATATATATTGATATGTATATACATATATATATATATATATATATATATATATATATATATATATATATATATATATATATATATATATATATATATGCGAAAATACAATCCTTGACCTCCAAACCTCAAGTCACGTAGTAACATATCATAAGTCATTTTGAATGAAAATTATTTAATGTGATTATTCCGCTTTGCTGTTTTTCAAAAGGATGTTTAACTTGCATTAAGCTGATCTACCTGATTTGAATAGCCGCACCCATTTAATTCACACTTCAAGAGACGAAGGTGTCAGACATGAACCTTTTAATGTCCTAATCCGTGTAAAATGCAAGAAAACAGCAGACATAATATTTTTCCAACTCATCTCGTGTTGCAATCATAACAACTCCATGCATGCATGTGCTTACATTCATTGCCCCTGAAACGAGAAAAGAGGTACTCCACTATGCTTCATATCAATTCCTTCAATGTTCAGAATGATTTAATCATATGATATATGTTATTGATATATGCTCAATTTGTTAATTGATTATATCCTTTGAAATTTATTTAAACAATTCGTCGATAGCTAATCTTTGAAAAAAAACTTCCGGACGTCTATGATTAATACAATCGATATCTTTTTTGTGAGTAACCTTTCCTTGAAACATCGGAGAATGGAAACCTAAGCATCTGATTTAAGTTTTACTTCCCAATTGAAGCGTAGATGTTAAGCATTTTTAGAATAGCATCCTCTGAAGAAAGTTGTTATACTTAACACTAAAATGAATCTTCGCATTTTAAAAAGTAGGAATGTTATACTATTTTATGAAAAAGATAATTCTCATCTTTTATCGTTTTAAATTCGGGAGGCAAAATAATATTTCCAAATATAAGATGAAGTTTTGAAAGTCTATATTTTTCTTTCTTTTTCAGGAAAATGTTTCATTTTGTTCGTGTGTTTCTTTTGTGTCGTGTTGAATCTGTCAGTTCTGAGTTATATGCCATGGAATATTTATCTTTTCTCTGACGGTTAAACCAGTCGGCAACACTGATGACAAAAGTGACTCTATGAGTGTCAAACATAATTCTGCAGACAACGACTCTAGGGCATTAAAACATACAAAATATAAATTGGTTAATGTACCACAACTTTTCAGTGATACAGATAAAGGATATAATACCTCAGTAGACAAGAAAATGCGGGCTATCTTAAACATTCTCTGGTACAACAAACCTTCATGGTACGGACATAACGAGGAACTGTGTAATGGAAATATGCATATATGTGTTCAAGGCAACTGCCTCGTCACCTATAATAGATCTCTTCTTAGAGAGAGTGATGCTATAATATTTGCTGGAACTATATCCAGTTTCCAACATAATGTGCCACTTACATCAACAGAACGGGATCCTAACCAGGTGTGGATTTTCTTCGGTCTCGAGCCAGCATTTCGCTACTTTAGCACCCATTTCAAAAGGAGAGAGTGGAGATCAAGTTTCTATTGGACTATGACCTATCGACTGGATTCAGATGTTCAACATCCATACGGTATCTTGCTGACGAATCCCAATCCTCCTGAGCGGGAATATGGATCAATCTTCCGCGCTAAAAAAAGGTTCGCAGTATGGATAGTTAGCAATTGTAATACTGGCAGCAAGCGGGATGACTTTTATCCATCTTTTACAAAAATATGTTCCTGTTGATATTATTGGGCGTTGTGGCGCAGACACCTGTCAAAGAGATAATAATGTATGCAGAGAAGTCCCTATATAGGGTTCACTTGCTTCTATATAGATCTATTATATCACTAATTTGGAAAACATGTTTGGTAGCATTTGAAAAGAATTGTGCAATATGTCTTTTATTTTTAACCGGCAAACGTGAAATAAAGCATATCTAAGTTAATTAATGTTAATGTTTCACTTGTGATACGCTGTCTTTTTCAAAAGGTACATAACTATATATACTTTTGTATGTTTAGTATAGATAAATTGTAATGTAAAATATTACAAGTTCGAATTTTAAACAAACTTCTCACCGTAAGCGAAGTATTACTTTAGGCTACTCTCCTTACCGGAAAGGTAATTTTTGTTTTGCAACAGGATTGACCTTATTTATCAATCTTTTGAATATTTGTCAGCATTTTGTTTTGTTTTAAAAACAATTTCCAATGTACAGGAATATTTACTATTTTCCAGTTATTGAAAATAAAATAACAAATAGAAAAAATGACTTTCACTTAAACGTGCAACGTCGTGCACAGTTTTAAAACAAATTGTGAGATATAGAGTTAGTACAGCAGAAAATATTTATATTAATAGTTTAGAACTGACGGCAACTTTATTTACCTGAAAAGAGTTTAATACTAATGCTAAATGGTTTTTTCTCTGGTTTTAAAAGTGTTTATCAGTTTGTGATAATGTACAAAAAGTTTATCATATTTCCTGAAGAAACAATATCAATTTCAGCTGCTGAAACTATTCATACAAAACCCTAAAATTTAAGATAAAGTACAACAGCAGCAATAAGAGTGAGTGGAATTCATACTTGATTGATAGTTGTCTCTGATATAATTACCACGGCGATTTGTGTCCTCTTTATTAAAGTATTTTGTTTTTTAATTTCCAAGATGTAGGAAAGTCATTGCTTAGTGAGATTCTAGAAACCTTTAGTTATAATACCTCTTTAGGGAAATACTAATTTATTATGTTGCTTTGTATTATTGCTATCTTGGTGAATGGCATTTGTAGTTTTGACAGTACGAGAAGAATATAACTTGGTCTTAAATTTGAATTATCCTCTCTTGCCACTTTTTGAAGGGACGCACGACCTTAGCAGATTACCAAAAACAACCAGGTTTATCGCAAATTTGATAATTGAGGTAACGGAGGTAGTGCTTGGTTAGCGCCAATTTTTAAAAATTGTGCAATGGTTCCATCTTGTTTATCAAAGTCTGATATGATTAGAGAATCTCTTGAAATTATTTGATGAATAGCTTAAGTGCCTCTTTCTGGGCAAATTCTCGATACAACTAAAATAAAAAAGGTCCTATTTCAGTGATGTTTGTAGTGGGAAAATCAAATCTATTACTCTTACAATTGTTCATAGCAGCATACTTACTATGATAAAATCTTCAATTTATCACAACATGTACAATTTCTGGATTTGAATAACATGAGTACTCTTCTACCTTAAAATCAAGCATTGGTTTAAGACTCTAGTTTTGTGCTATTTTATTCGCTTTGAGTTTAATCCTTTATCTTCAAAGAATTAGGTTTTCTGGATTTGAATACTCCTGACAAAACTGTCTCAGCATTTAGTGCATTGGGCGATTTAACACAGCCTTATGACTCGAAGGAATCTGCTCAAAAGGAAGACTGTGCCTCAAGAAGTAGAACGCATTTGTTGGGGGATCGGGAGCTGTGACATGGTAACGTTGAAGCTGGATAAACCCCAGAACGCGTATGTAAAATCTGTATATTGGTGCAAGCCTGATCTTGTGAAAAGTAATCTTCTATTCAAGAGTTACTATCTCCGATCCCCGGACCAAAGAACGTACTATTATTTGTTTATATCTGCAAGAAATTTGAGAAATCCAGATCCAAGAAATTGATGAAATGTTGTACTAAATTATCATTCATTGAAAAACTGAAAATTCTGTACTGAAGATAATATTACAATAATACACGTAGTTTGAAAACTAGTCTGATGACCCTCAACCTTTTTTTTATATTTTAACATACTTTCTACAACAAAAATATCTACAATGATCTTCTCCCTTAAACGCAAGCAATAGTTAAATTACGTATCAATTTTACTAGCGATTGAGTGCAATATGATAAACTAATCGGCATACATACAATATCGGATAGAATTGAGAACTCTTTATAGATCTAACGAATGCACCTGCATGGCCGATCTTTCCATTCTACCTGTTCAACCACAATGAGAACATGATTACCTTTATTAGACTGAGCCTTTCATTGGCTGCCAATTCAGTGTAAATGACCTATTATACATATATCGACCAGAAAAATAGAACAGAGGCTGTTAGTATATATATATATATATATATATATATATATATATATATATATATATATATATATATATTCATTTTCAATCCTGATTAATGTAAAACTGTTCATTGATATGGTACAATACTGAGCAGCGGTAGATCTGTATTACTCTGTCACACATGTTCAAAAAACGGGCAAGACTTGCAAACCATAATAAGCTAGATGATACTATTTTATGTTACTGTCTCCAATAAGACGGTTTTCATCCTTCTATTCGTAAAGATAGAACAACTGTTGGCGCAGGAATAATTATGTACGTATCGGAAAATTTGCGACCAGATGATACAATGTGGCATGTTTCGGCTATCAGGACGATGAGTAGAAAACGGGATAGAACGCGCAAAAAGAATATTTGTACCAGCAACTTAGCAGATTGGGATTACTACTAGAAATAAAAGAAATTAAAAGAGAAAGTTAATAATATGAAAAATGAGACTAAACCATGATTCAATTTTAACATCGATACAAACCCAAAATTCGCTAGTATAAACAAGACTCACTTAATTGTATACATATATAATTCAGCATTTACAAGTACCATCCATTTTAGAGATAGCTTAGTTCCAGGTCCATTTTACCTCTGTGAGTGTTCATTCAAAAATGATTATCATTTTTTTTTAACCTTATGACCGTATGTTTTTCTAAGTCTCTTCTCCGCAATAATTTCTCCGTGTCAACTCTTTCGTTTGGAAATGTAACGTACGCTACGGAGAAGAAGTAATCATGTCAGAAGGAAATACATACAATTGTTATAAACAGGAGGAGGTTCACTTTCGCTAATTCATTGTATTCATAAATATCGTCACTAACACGTGATTATGTATGTGTATAATGTCTCTCTGGTGCATATACTCTCGTCACTATCTACAGTTAATTTAAGAGTAATAACAAAAAATAAAAAACTGACTGAACACTAAAACTTCTATCACTTTTTTCTCTTTTTTTCTGAATTTATGTCTCTCTGTCTGTCTGTCTCTCTCTCTCTCTCTCTCTCTCTCTCTCTCTCTCTCTCTCTCTCTCTCTCTCTTTATCTCTCTCTCTCTCAGATTGAGAAATAAATGATATCACCATATGAAGAAAAGTCAACACTTTTATAAATGAAATTACGGTATGTATATTTCTAGGCCAGGTCAATGCATTATACATTTTGATACACTACTTATTGCCAGATACATTAAACTTTTAAAAAGTAGGAGTACACTCACTGTGGATATAACTGCAAACATTAATAAATATTTGGTATTACTATGAGTTTTCCTCCATTATTTAGCAATATTATTAAAATCTCGTTCTTAGTATTTATTTATCTTTTTTCATTTCAAAATATTAAATTGAATTTAGTTAATTTACAATGTACCTGCTCTTCCAAACTAATGAATTAATCTATCAATTATCTATTTTAATGTATATTTACATACTCATACCTGTCTTCAAGAGTGTCCAGGTATGATTGCAACTGGTCTTTTTAGACTTATTTCTGCATATATAGTCCTGTGCTAAAGGCTATTTATATAACTGTCAAAATATATTTTCTCAGATATATATATATATATATATATATATATATATATATATATATATATATATATATATATATATATATATATTCAGCGTGTGTATGCTATGTTTGTCACACGTATTTGTAAGTATAGTTTTGTACTTACAGCACTTTCAGTCGATTAAAGGCTTGTCGTACCTGTTCCGTACAACTTCATTTGAATTACAGTACTGTAATTCAAGTCAATACCAAAACCTGCCTTCACATGCCTTCTTGTACGAAAAGAAAAAAATTGACAAATATCAACTATATTCTCACAGAAAGAGAAAGAGGTACACCTACCTTTGTATCATAGCATGCTAAATCCTTATTAGTCGAGCGCAAAGAAAAAATGTGTTAGTTCCCTTTAAATCTGCAGTCTGTTTTAAATATAGTTCCTTCTGATCTCAACTCATTCACACCCATTGAAATTCCTGTTTGACTTGACCAGAAATCGCCTTGATACTGACAAGTTACACAATTCAAAATCCCCCACTATAACTAATAAGTAACGTGCAGACTTAAATAAAATGGCAGTTGAATGATCAATATATTACAATGTAATTGCGTAATATTGTGCTTAGGCGAGAATCATGCACAGTCGCAGTCATACACTATACGGCAAAAGTTGATTGCGATTGAGCGTCATTAAGTACACCAAAACGCTATAGTAGTGCAAAAAGGTCAATTTTTGCTGTTTTTCAAAAATTAAAATATATGCTTAAGATACCACCTACAGCTGTCAGATGTTATTTCAATAAGTCTTACGTATATGTCCTCTAAACACGTTACATACATCTAGTCAAGATTTCTCGCGTTCTGGAATTATTAGCCTCGTAGCTCTTGTAAAAAAAATGTAAAGCATACAAATACAGAAAAAGTTGATAAAAGCGTACCATTTAATCACATTTATACCAGGATAAATCTGCAATTTTATCTAGTGAACATATTAGAATTTAAACTGGATCATTAACGAATTGATGTTTTTAAGCATTTATTGCACATCATTTCTTCCCACCCACCTCCATCCTCCAGTTCCCAGTAAAAATGTGATCAAGCAGCGATCATCGGGAATGCCCATTTCTATAGGTGGAGATAAAAGCCACCAAGATATTTCTATGACCCACGACTGGATGACTAAAATTGCAGTTATCGTGTAATTACGTTTATTAGCTTAAAACAAATGGTCCCAGACGGAGAACCTGAATATATAATAGAGCCATTTGGTTCTCAATTAATTACAACTGGGGAGCTATTAAGTAGTATCCTCGAAATTGTTAATATTATTAAATGCAGAACTATAATCATAGCAAATTTAGAATGATTAAGACCTTGGTCACCTTTGAATTAATTATGGCTTTTCAGAAGAAGAAAAAATAAAGTGCAATTCACCTGAACTATATGGAGACAATTTGAGGGAAAACAATGTGATACAGCTTGTACGAAACAAGAGCCATACAAAACAAAGCTTTGGTGGATTTTGACTCTCGGGCTTTGGTCATTAGAACCAAATCGTCTGCTTAAAATCGAATACAATCAGGGTAGTCATGCCCCATTTACATCATACATATTTAAGCTATACCACGTACATTATACCTATGTCGATTTGTATGTGCACCTAAATTGCTTCCGTTCTCGGGTACAATAGTTCAATAAATCAATTTTGAGGGATCCAAAATACGGAAAATCCCTTGTCACCGATGGTTTTCTCTCACCCCATGCTAGTTCTATGAAATGATTTTGAGGTGTCCAAAACACTATTTATTAATTGATTTGAGGATAAAAAATAAGGAACTAATTAGACGAAATTAAGCGCAGTATCATGCCTAAATGATAACAAAGATGAAACTTTCGGGTACTACTTACACCAAAATATTTTCTCACAGCGATGCACTGCTAATCTACATGCTTGTGCAAATCATTGATATTTACAGTAAACATGTACGAATAAAGCTTCCAATGTACCGAGCACTTGGCGATATCGGTACTGTAATGGCAGAATATCAGTCGATACCGTAATGGCGGAATATCACTCGATAACGTAATGGAAAGGTCTATACACATTGAGTGACATACCAACGTGCGATATTTTCAAATGTATATATGTACGTACGTATGTACATACGTATGTATGTATGTATGTATGTATGTATGTATGTATGTATGTATGTATGTATGTATGTATGTATGTACGTAGTATGGTTTTAATCTCCCTGTCTCCAGCAAACATGGGTGAGCGGGTTTGAGAAGCTATCTTTCCTTCATTTTGGTATACTGGTAAACATTTTTTCTGTTCTTCATTCTCAGAGCAGGGAAAGTTTCTTATATTTCATTCCCTCTGTTAATGCTAATATCATCTATTGCATGCTGACTTCTACTGTTAACCCTTCATTCGATTTAAAATAATTTTGATATCTTTTCCATAAAGAGAGTTTGAATACGTTTTACTTAAAGATTGTTTTTTTAGTCATTACCGTTCTGCCTACTATCTATGAATGTCTTAGCTTTTATTTTATTTCATTTTTGTCTCGTTAAATTCAAATTCACCTCATTACAGGAGTAATTACTTATTCTTGTTCGTCTTCCTCATTAAATGTTGACTCGATCTCACAATTGACCTATTACTTCATCTGATGTAGCTCATATTGTATTTGGTCTAATAAATTGATATCGATTCCTTCAAATGACTTTATGTTATTGCCTTGCTAAAGTAGACTATTTTCTTTATCATCGAATATACTAATATATAAACGCACACATGCTATTTTAATCACTTCACACTGTGGCACATGCTCAAAAAAAAATAAATAAATAAAACAAACAAAGAGATAAGCATGCGTGTAACAAAATGTATGATAATTTTCGCAGGGTAACAAATGATGTACACAAAAAACTTGTGAAAAGAGATGAAGTGTTAAACGCACCGAGTGTATACAGTAACTATAAAACGAATAGATATAAATCATAGATTGATGTACAAATTGAACAACATCACCCTTATCCGAATTCTTATAATGCTTATCTTTCAGAATTATTATGACTATGATAAAATTCATAAAGATAAAATTTGAAAGAGAGGGGTTGGTTGTTACTTCCAATATCGCCTCTTAAGGGACAAATGCACTCAAAGATCAATGAAGGTAGAAGCATAAAAGCTGACATTTGTCAACTTTTACAACGTGGTGCTGGCCTTTTGTTTCTGTCGCAAGGTGTAAACCTCAGAGTAGAACCACTACACGTCAAAGCAAATTAAAGTGCAGCTGCTTGCCGCTTCTTTTTGCTATTCCTAACAGTATTGTAGTTTAGAAGTAGGAATAAACAATAACTTCACATTGAGGCAATATTACTCACCTTTAAGTTTCCTTTTCGGTTTACCTCACGTGTGTAGCTCGATTATTTTAGACTCTCCTTCCGGAAAATGAAAGGGGCTGAGAGGTGTCTTTTAAAGTAGTAGTCTGTCGTTCAATAAGCCTGTATATATGTATATATATATATATATATATATATATATATATATATATATATATATATATATATATATATATATATATATATATATATATATATATATTTATATATATATATATATATATATATATATATATATATATATATATATATATACATACAGCTGGATAACAAACTTGTGTTTATTCACTGATCCGAAATGCAAACTGGAAAATGAAAGGAACAATTTATATTAGTGTGCAGTTGAATGTTAAGGCTTATAAAGTACTATATTGCATAATGGCTGTTTTCTGCATATTTTTTCTTCTTTTAATATTATTATTATTATTATTAGTAGTAGTAGTAGTAGTAGTAGCAATAATGAAGAAAATACATATTGATACATATAGTAACTGCGTATGTTATTGTCTATTACAATAAGCACAAAAAAGCTGCTTTACAGTCATTTCGTTTATATTCTTATCTTGCATTATTTATTAAACCATTTTTGTATGTAAAAAAAGAAATTACTATCATAATGAAAACCAAAAATAGTTTTTTTCGGATGTATTAAAAGAATAGAGGCATTTACTAGATGTAAGCACCACATCTGGGCAAGACGATACACTGTCCACTAATATACGACTTAAAGGAGAAATAAGGGAGAATACTGAGCAATTATTTTATAGTGTTGGAAATATGTTAAGTATATTTATGTGATTTAATTGTTGAGTATGACACATTTCTGGTATTTGAATCCTTTAAAGATAGATACAATATCAATACAAAGTATTTAGTATATTGGTAAATAATTACTGCAATGAGACAAAATACAGACGTAAGTGTTTAAAGATGTCTTCTCCTTAAATTACTTTTCCTTTTAACTTAAAAAATTATGCTCCAGGCAGAAAGAGGATGTAAAGATCTTTATATTATGTATATTATTCTTCCTTGATCTGTCTTTCTTTCTTTATTTGTCTCTATTTTTTGATGTATTCTGAATATTATTTATGCATATTCTTATATATATACTATAATTAACAATTATTCTAAAGTGAGGAGTCCAATACGCTCGAACCTTGGTACCACGAGTTTTTCGCGGCAATATTTAAAGATATATCGACCTTTACAAACGAAAAATGATCCTACCAGCAATAATATTTGGATAAATTAAAAACCGATGTGAATCGTCTTAAAGTTAAATTTCTGAATACAATGCAATTTAAATGTGTAAGGTACCGTTCATAGCTGGGTAGTTCATCAGGAAATCTCGTATTTTAAGTGCCAAATATCGTCTAATATGACACTTGATTTTCGTTGTTTGTTTGGGTTTGATTTTGCTTCCAGAATAAATTCTAGTTACGAAATTTGTAACTGAATTTCACAATGACCGGTCTATTCATCTTAAACATCACAGACGAGTATTATATTACACCAATTATATATGACGGCTGTCAATTGTGTTAGCTTAGGACATCAGAACTTTAGTAAAAAACATAGATCGTCAAAATTTGGTACTTGTTGTTCTTGCTCTCTTTAGAACTCGATTTTATTAAAAACAGACATAGTCGCTTACATATGAAAATAGCTTTGCAAAATATTGTTATATTCCATTTACAAATTATGTGATTGCGTTACTTTTCTAAATTGTAAATTACTGATCAATCAAATCCGTTGAGGCACAAAGAAAAATATAGATATTAAAATGTTCATGCCATGCCTATATTGATTAAAAATTAGTTCATCCCTAGAGAAAGTGAGAAAAAAACCCAGCAAATAATCTAGATTCTTCTTCTGGACACAATCATTTAATGTCAGATGCATGAACGCAAGAGTATTTTTCTCAAGCCAGATCACGATATCATTGTTTGACATTTTGTACTCTTCTAGGTTATTTAATTTGTAACAAATGTAAACCACTGCAATTTGACCAAGATTTGACCAAGGTTGTTGTAACAGAACATTTTGTAAGGCTATCCGCTGCAAATTGTTGTAACAGTAGCGTTTTGTCCATTTAACAAATGTTTCTACTATTGTCATATCAATTGCAGGCATGCTTTAATTCTGACAAATTTTTTCTAAAATAACAAAATATGATAAACCAAGTAAATATCTTCCTCAATCTGTTATGTGAGTCCACCTGACTGTAGAAGTGCAGTTTAGGCAGTCTTGTTATTGAAAGAGTTTCTTGTCAGACTAACATATTTATCACTTAACTTTTAGAGCAGTGTAGCTCTAGATATCAAAAAAATTTACAATTTTCACTGCTATAATTATATTTGGCTTGAATAACGCAATCTGCTCAAACGACTGTTAAACAGCAACTCTGGAAACAAATGCGCGGTTCATGAGATATCCAGTCGCTTCGAGTCTTATCGGCGTTTAGGTTCCTTAGGAGCTTTCCTGAAATATCATTTTTAAAAAGAAACATGACGATAAAGAAAATGAGAGAAATATAAATATATATGTAAAGCTATTCCATGTGTTTGAAAACTCTTGGTTAAAAAGCTAGGTTAAGATAGAAAAAAGCGAAATAGTATTAGATAAAGGATCTCAAATGGGCTATGATTTAATATTTAACTTGTGAAACGAGTTGAATAATTTACAGTCTTTGGCAAACCTTGGCGAGCAAAAACTGGAAATTATTCAACAAGTTCCATAAATTTAATATTAAATCATTACCCACTTAAGATTATGTTATGAGTTTTATTTTTATGGAAAAAATTTAGAGAGAAAGAAGTACACAATATTTCGTTTGTTCTCGCTCAGCACGCTGCAACTTTCAATTTTTGAGGGTACAAATATAGTCTTAGACGCGAGTTTAATTAATAATGCGTAGTTCTAAAACCAGTCAGATTTAGAAGTAGATTTTGTTAACAAATTATATTTAAAAGAGCAGCTGTCATTCCAAACCAATTGAATATTTGACATATATAACATTATTTTCAACACTTGATCTCAGACATAAATTCCTGTGTGATATCATAGTTCACTTGGGTCAGGTTAGACGTGCCATATACATGGACTTCGATGAGACTGTTTACAATGCTTCCACCTAAAGTGTTGTCCATTTCACTATGGATATTCACAACAAATGCAGTATTGGATACGCCAGAAAAGAGTAGCATTCATGTTGCTAAACATTTATGTCAAAGGATGATTACTAGATGTTGATGAGTATAGTAATTTCAGATGTACTGTATTTGTGACCGGATATTTGCATTATTTGATTTGGAAGAATGCAGTGGCTGTATATACAAAACCATTCTGTCAGCCGATAATCCCGTTATTTAATGTAGTGATCCATTTGTCGTCTATCTATCTATTTATCTATCTATGAAGCTATCCATTAATCTCAGTGGTGCTCTGATCAACAACATATTTTGTATTGGTAAGTATGAATGTCTTTATTTATTTGCATCTGTCTCCATGTGCAACTTTATTATGTTTATATCAGCCATAAAGGATTTGCATGCTATAATATAGTTTGATTAAACCTGGATAGGATGAAAGTTCTTCTGGTTTTTTGTGTGTTTTTTGTGCTTTTTTTCTCTCTTTGAATGATAAAACAATCGGCTTGTGAAACATTGTTTTTTTTATGTATGGCATCGATTTTAAGGTGTCTTGACGATACTGTTGAATAATATAACTCGCGAAATTTCTTGGACAGATGTGTTTGGAAATAAAAAGGCACTTGTCTCGAACGATTAGCCACCGGGAAGTCTAGCACCCCACGAACTGTGTTTTATTATTAAAGGAGACAATATATACTTACTGTTTGGACAATAATTAAATGGAGAAAAGTCCTTCTCACAAATCGGATTGTCAAAGATTGACTGGATGCATGTAGCCTATTTCAAGGTGTAAATTTTATGATTTTGAAGCAGTAGATGTAAAAGGGATATTTTGCATCAGCATGTTCAACCACTATGCCGCCACTGATTCTCCGTACTCCTCCCACCGATTAAGGAATAAGGTGATAAGACAGCGTACAGCAAGTAAACAGCACATATGTTTTTTAGGCTGGTATAAACTTACTCCCACCCCCACTCTATCCCTCTACGCAGAGGCCGTCTCAAATTGGGTATTTGTACCAATGTGAAGAAATGGGAATAACTTGTTATAATGCTTAGTGATTGTAAGTATACAACCTTAGGCTTGACATGGCGGTTCGATGCAAAAACAAGCGTGCTTCAATTAATCTAGGAAGTAAAGAGGTGTGCGGGAAATACTGCGTTGGTGAGTATTGTGGTATGTATATAGCAAAGTTTAGAACAGGATGTCGAGTCTACCCTGGTGCAAGTGTGGTACTGGTACATTTACCGATTACAAAATATGTGGGGAGTTATGGTGGTAATCATGAATGATTCCCATTTCTTTAAATTGATTTAAAAACAAATACCTAGTTTATGTCGGCCGGGGTGGGGGGCTTGACCGACTAATTATCTCCATTTCTCCCACTTGATATATTTGTCGCCTAATTAATCCAGAGCTCCAATGGTGGTGTGGTGATACAACGTGCTGAGGCAAGTTATCTCTTTTAAGTCTGCTGAATTGGAAGCAGACGTTGTGAGTGGACACAACTCTGCCCAGAAAGAAAAAAAAAGAGTGAATTCGTTCATATTGAAATATCTCAGGCTAAGTTTTACCTAAGTTTCTTACTGTCTAGATTCTTAAATTTCCATGATCAATTGAACCCTTAAATGGAAACGTATGTATAAACAAAACTGTTATGATATATTAAAACATGATTAAAATAAGTTCACACAGTTCTGGTCTTGGTTGTTTAATTGTCCAGTTCAATATCTTTTATCTCTCTCTCTCTTTTTTTCTCTCTCTCTCTCTCCATCTCTCTCTCTATTAAAAATTCCTAGCAGTTTCAACAATCCTTATCTTCCTATCAATTTATCGGTATATTTGGATACGTGTGTATGATAGCCTTTGATTCTCTTACAATATCTGCATTCTAATCCTTCTTTTTAATCCGTATGTACATATTTATCCAAATATACTATCTACATATATATCTTTTGACAACGTTAATTATTGACATATTTTTTTAAGATGCAAACAATGATAACATGACAAAAAGTTGTATATTTGTAACACAAATATAATGCAATTTCCTTAAAACATATTATATTTTATTTTAATATATGTTTTTTTCTTTAGTTGTGATATGTTGTTGTCATAGTTTTGGGACAGCTCATATTCCCCGACTGCAAGTTCACTTTTCGAGTCCGCTTGCCTTGCCCTGGGCAAGATGATTTTTATTTTTAAAAATGTAAAGCCCTGAAAACGTAAATCTTGCGACTTTAGCAAGTTTGTAGTCTAGTTCGTCAACAAACACTGCACCGGAATTATGCTAATCACTTGATTTTGGTTTGCAATCAACACTCACTCATCCCCGATTTCTCTAAAGATTTTAGAGATGATTATGAGTGGGATGATAGTTTAGATCGCTAAATGAATATTAATTTAACTGTAACTGATATGGGTAACACTGAATATAGAATAAAACCAGGTCATGCAAGTTTGGTCAATGACAATGCACGATTCGTGTAGAACACTTGTAAATAAGCTAATACTTGAAACCTTCTTTTTTATTGTTGGGAGTTTGTTTTGGGCTTTCTTTATGACACATACTAATTGCTTATCTAAATATAAATTATTGGCGTATTTTAAAATCAGTTCATCCTGATTAGAGAGAATAAGGTCGATGCAGACAAAAAATGAAGTAGGCCTAAATATGGAAATATATCATATATAAGGGCTAATATATTTACCTAAATTGAAAAAGAAAGTAGTTTCAGATTTGATATCGCCAGAGTGACAATACTACTTTTTGCACACTGATACATTCGTATATCTCAAAATTGAATGTATAATAATAGTTATTTTATCTTATTAGCGGGGGTTATAGTGCTCGTTATTACACTCTTGAAAAGACAACACTCTCAAAAGGGAGTTTGCTCGCATTGTTACCTACTAATGACATATGCGAATGTTTCAGCATTATAAAGAAATTTTCCGTCATTATTGCGAGTTTTTAAACTGGATAATCCAAATTCCATAAACAAATGCAATTCTTTAACCTTTTTTATTGCATATTTTTTTATTTATTTTTTTTAAATTTTTTTTTTTGTATCTCCGTTTATTTCAAATATCTGATAATTAAACATTAGCAATTTAAGAATTTATTATAAATAAATATTTCGAAAATTAAAAGATCCTCGGATATAAATCCCGACTTATCGATACCTGTACAATGCAGACTGTCTTCTTAAGATGCTGAAAAAGGTAAGGACACTTTTTTAAGCTCTATGTGGTCACTCTGCAGTAAACACGTATGCTCCTATATGGGGTTACTTGAATAAAGACAAGGCTTGGTTATGAACCATGAAACACTAGAATTGTATCTGATATTACGAACTACATCGAAGAAACAAATGAGCCTTCCCTTCCCTTATTAGTTGATTTTGAGAAAGCATTTGCCTCTGTCGAATGGGGCTTTTTGGAAAATGGACTAAAATCTTTTAATTTTAGCTATTCTGTTTGTTAGTCGTTCATAGTATTTTGTAGCAAGTCCAAAAGCAGCGTCGTCAACAGTGGTTACTTGTTTGAGTTCGTTCATCTAGAGAGGGGGTGCCTTCAAGAAGACCCGTTAGCTCCATACTTATTTATCGTAGGAATATAACTTCTCTCCATTGATATCAAGATGAACAGAATTAGTATTGCTATTTTATAAATGACAGAAAATTTAATCTGAGTCAGTATACTGATGATGCCCTGTCAATACAGCGGCTCTCCGTAGGCTTTTAGATCTACCATAATACTTTTACAGCAGTCTCTGGTTTATATCGCAAAGTATCAAAGTCAAACGTTGTCTGGATATGAAAGAACAAATATGCCCTTATATTGAAATGAGATAGTCTCCATACTTACTTTCGACTTAGAGGAATATATATATATATATGTTTTTGTTTTAGCTTACATGATACGGAAGAGTTAAATTATTGCAAAGAAGTTTAAAAAAGCCAACAACAACAACAACAACAACAACAAAATCTGGGTTGTTTGAATGAGGAGATATCTGACCTTGATTGGAATATAATTGTGATCAAATCATTGATTTTGACAAAATGTTTATTCATTGATTCTAAACATTACCTAATCATATATATATATATATATATATATATAAATATATATATATATAGTATATATATATAATGAATTGAACAAACAACTACTGTTTTAATTATTGGGAGTGGTAAAACCAAAAGTGTAAAAAGAGATACACTTATAGCCCATCTACAGGTAGTGGCATAGACATCGGTTTCACGTTCATTCTACTTCATTCAATACATGAAGATCTCTTGGATTTAACGCCTTATTGCAAATGAAATAGGACCACGGCATAATGTGGCAAAAAAGCTAATTTTATGAATATTTCAAGGCATCCAAATGTTACAATTTGGGGAGATTAGTAAATATATTAGTAATAAAATGTTGGCAAGATGTTATCCATGCCTTAACAACATGACGAAAGGAGCCCTCATCAGTGAAAGAATATTTGTCACATGATACTCTAAATTTGTTTGATATTAATAACTTTCATTCCTATTCAAAATGGAGATCAAAGGGAACAACATGTATCAAATATCTCTTTGATAGTCAAGAACCATTATTAAGTTTTTGAGTACATCTTCAAAGGCTTACACTAATAATAACGCACATAATTATTTTAACAAATTAGTTTTTTGATAATGTTAATTTCTTTATGATGTTACATGAAATTTTTTTAAACAAGAAGCTGAAAGTGCTGAACTTTTTATTTTATGATTGTACAAATATTGACGATTTTTGAAAATCCTTTGTTGTATGGATTATGAAATATATACCAAATATTACGATTGCCAAAAGTAATTGTCTTTCTTGCAAATGACAAGTTTGATGATCTAATTAATTTCTTCATTCTAATTGCAAAATATCAAATGTATAGGATCACTCTGTGCTTAACAAATAGTTACAGGTTACAAAAGCAATGTTTTATACTACAAAAAATATGGAATCTTTTTAAAACTTTAACAACTTGTAGAATACTACAGCTATACATGTATCATCTACTGAGTGTGTAAATTTATATACCATTTTATTTTTCTTTATGCGTGTTATAACTCGTTTATATTCTTTATTTGTGTCTGACAGAGAGTGAGTGTGTGTGCTTGTGTGTGTGAGGGCGAGAGGGGGAAGGACAAAGAGTTGGTATGAGATATGTTTTTTAATTTATATTTATTAATATAGACTGTTTAAAACAAAGAGTCAGTACTTCTCAACAACTATGCATAACTCCCATAACAATGCCAAATTGTGTTAAAGGGAATTTTGTAAAATCCTGACAGTCAATAAAAAATCACAGCAAAAGGAATAATGAAGTAGATGATACAGATAGGTCTTATTTGTGTGTGCGTGTGTCCGTGTGGGTATAAACATATTACAGAGCAACAATTTAATAATAATAATATGTATCAAATTTTGCAATACATATTATGCCAACATTCCATTATTTATGAGTTTACTCTGAGTTTGACCACAAGCTAGTAAAACTGAAAGCATGTAAAGATTTTCATCCGTGACTATATTTCTGTGTTTGTCTTGAAAATTCATCGCTATATAGGTGATCATACTCTTTTAAACGGTGGTGTTATTATCTCTTTACACCTTCATTATTTAGGGGTGTTGTGATTGCTTTTTATTTCATCAGGCGAATTCCAACCCAACGAGGTGGATTGATGGGTCAGAGGAAGGGCAAAGGTCATCCACTAATTTCAGCATATTTTGATATAATTTAAAGCATATTTGCTTTGCTGCATGCATTTGCCTTTTGGATCAATTTCCACAAGTAAATAGTTACGTTATGTTTAATACAACATTCAAATATGTCTGTTCCTAACTCCATAGTGGTCCAGCCCATGTGCCATACGCTGGAAATCATTGAAATCCCCCAACCTTCAGTATAACTATAACACTTTCTTTGCATAAAAAAGACGAAGACATTTATGCAGCACAGCATGAAACCCCATGGGTCTGTTCCTGCACCCCTAAAGTCTTAACTTAAAAACTGCTGATAGGCCTCACCCTTCAAGTATATATTCTTTCGGGGTCGATTCAAGGCCCCAGGTGGCCGTGATGTCTAAGGCGCTCGCCTTTACAGATCACTGACATCTCATTTCTGTCCGCGTGGGTAAGAGTCTCTGCTCGGCCAACGTGGGTATGTGAGAAAACTCGCCAGTAGCTTCCCGTGGGTCGATGGTTCTTCCGTGGTTTTCCCTGGGTTCTTCCTCAACCAAATATACTGGCCGCCAGTCTAGCCTATAAAATGCTGAAAAATTGCGTTTAGCCCACAAAACACCAGGCCGCACAATTGTGAGATTCATAATAATATCTGAATTATAACTCAATAGTTAAACCAAATGCAAACAAATCATTTGTAATTTTACACAAGAAGCTCTACCTTTGTTTACTTCAATAAAGTTTCCCTATACTTTAAACTCTCACCCTTTTATGAAACGAAAAGGAGAATTCCTCCCCCACACCCACCACATAACCTGCCCAATTTCAGTTCTACAATAGACCCTGACCACTTATTTTGCAGTGCGTTGAATTAATTAATTAATGGCCCTGATCAGTACTGGTTTCCTGGGCGTGTCCTTATCCACGCTTATGGGCCCCATAACTAGGATTAGAACTTGAGATCCTTGATGTCACAACCGTTAGCCATACATGCATTTCCACGAAATGAAAATGAATAGTGTTTTGTGCAACTAATGTAGGTCCATTGGCTCAGCCTCCCCATACTGGCCTTAGTGTCATAACTTGGAAACTGGCACTACGTGGGAAATTCATGCATGCGGTTTACCTTAAGTAACTGGGTCTGTCTTCACGCTCCCACCTCACCAGCCCCACCACCCCATGTCACTGTCCCCAAATGGTCAATGACTTGAAAACCATTTGAGATCCATATCATATGAGTACAAGTACACGTCTTCGGTATGTACAGGGTATGTTATTTTTTATGCAGTTGGCTTTGGCCAATGGGTGTTTTACTACCCCCTGGAGACTATGGCCATGGGTCAGAAGTTAAAATCTATTTCATAGCCCCACCATAAGTAATATGTACAGTTATTTTACATGAAAAGGGAAATTCACTTATAGTAAGCATCTGAAAGGCACTACGCTGAGATCCCCAAAACTGGCGAGAGACACATTCGTTCTGTGGAAACCGTATTGCTGCTTTATTATTTACCTTGCATTCATAGTCTTTCCTCGATAAATGTCTGAATATAGGGTCAAGATATGTGGATAAAGCAATTGCATATGGTTTGTGTGTGCGTGTATATATAATATATATATATATATATATAATATATATATATATATATATATATATATATATTATGTAGGAAGGGCACGATTCAAAACAAAATGGAATATAAAGCAATGAATTCAATGGTTTCTTGTATATAATCGGTAAGTAACGAAAAGGCTACAACACCTGTATAATTTTTCGGACTTAAACAAGCCACGGACAGGAGCAGAGGGAATGGGTGGTGGGCTGGATGTCATACAGGCCGTAGCAACCGCCCCCCCCCCCCTCGCATCCTTGTCGCCTTTGTATGTCCCCAACATTTTTGTTTTATTACCTTAACATTGCCCTTGATGACACCCTTTAGCGTTTTATTCATTCTGTCATTCTGTACATAATCAATCACCTAGATTGGCAGTTGATAGACACTACTTTAATAGCACCAATTAACTTTTGCCCCATCAAAAACAGTCAGTAGCAAAACACCAGTAAATCATTCTTATAAATGTATGCATCGTAAATAAAACACGAATGATATAACTGATACACGCGGTTTGATTGATTTATTTTCAACATCTTAGCCAATTTAAAAGTGGTTTATATGTACTGATAGTTTAAAAGTGATTGATGATCCCAATGGAAAGCGTTTGATACATCTGGCTTGATAGTTTAGACAAACTGAGCAGAAACAAGGCAACTGAGATCAACAAGCAGATTTCTCTCGGTAAACATCACCGTTTCGGTTTGCATTGACTCAGATTGAAGTTATATAACTGTAAGAACAATGATGTATTACTTCCATTGCCAAAATGAAGCGTCCGCAGTCAACACCTGACAATTTTGTTGGTTTCGGGTTGTTGTTGTTGTTGTTTTTTCTTGAAAGACAGAAATTGAATAAAGTTGAAAATTCAAACTCATGGACAGTTTTAGACAAAAGTAATAGTCTTAGAACTGATATGGCCGATATTTCGCATGTAAAAGTTAAAAGTGTTTTTACCGGATCATTTTTACAGAACGATGATACTGTTGAGTATCACGTTATATACCTATATATATTGTCAGTTTGTTGTTGGTTTTTTTTTTTTTTTTTTTTTTTTTTTTTTCTTTTTTTTTTTCTTTTTTTAATGAATCGAGACAAAAGTTTTGTATTTGTGGGTATTTGTGAAACATTGAAAGCAGCAGTGATACATTCTGAAAGGTCTATATCATTTGCATGTATAACATTAGCTTTGCTTACAATTTAAGTAAAATAAAAGGCCTAGATATACCTCCAACTCCCGCCCCCTCAATAAAACAGAACCTCCATATATTATGGACGTCTGCGACTGGTCCTATAAACTCCCACTCGACTCGTAGAGAGAGGAGAGGTCGTGGAAGAGGCAGCAGTTGGGGTATGAGTAGAGGACAAATAAAGAGGAGCAACGAGGGGAGTGTTGAAAGGGAAAGACATAGAGGCAGAGGAACGGCCGAGAGA